>OZ024825.1:85088605-85688605 GCA_964016985.1 Anodontia alba | reverse complement strand
TTTATGCATGCTAACGTTATGCATTTCACATAAGTGATTAAACGTAACAGATTTCACATACGTTGTAGTAACGTAATACACTTTTCATAACTGTATTGATGTTAAACATTTTGCATAAGTATTTCATTGTAAGATATTTCAAATAAGTGTGTCAACGTAATACATTTCTGAAAAGTGTTTTCATTTAATACATTTCACGTAACTATGTTAATGCGATACTTTTCACTTTTAAGTGTGTTAATATAATGCATTTCAAATAACTGTGTTAACGTAAGATATTTCAGATAAGTGTGAACGTTATTGCGACCAAACAATTAAGAATGTACCTCTAGTTTGTTTTTTTTATACACACATTTCTTCACGAAAAAAATGCTGGGTACGTATTAATTTGAATAGCTGTTAAAAGGTTATTTTAATGAGTTCCTCAACATATATAAGACAATAAGAAAACATCGATAGGTTGTTAAGAGAACTTATTGCATAAAAAGCAGTGCCGCACGTTATTAACAGCCGTGCATTAACCGGCGAAAAGCCGTGTATCAACAAGCAATTCACGCGCTGTTAATGCATGGCTACGCAACTTTCAATATGCCTGTACCGGGGCCACAGAATTGTTGCCGTCACGAGATATGTTCTGCCCGGCCCTAGAAAGAGCATTGTCCGTGGAAATTTCATTCGCGAGACATAGGTGAAAAGGCAAAACAAAACAGTGCAAGAAATAACGCGAAATGTAGCAAATGTTTTCAGTTTTTATGCAATAATAGCGATCGAACATGGTTTTTCAATGCATTAACATTCGCCTTCGGCCTCGGTTTTCAACACCCCCCACGGGACCTGGCGTATGTTAATGCATGCAAAACTGTGTTTGATCCCTATATTGATAAACCTGGCAGATTTTTCCGCCATGTTTTAAAGTGGAGACAGTTTTAAAATTTGTGAATTCCTGTTTGCGTTTCTTCACAGAAAGCTCATCTGGAAAGGGGACGATTCTTATGGGCAAGAAATTGCTCCCTTTGCGTGTAAATTTCGTTTGCTCCCTTGGGTGCCAATTCGTTCCTTTTTTAGTAGATCCTAATTCTTTCCTTTTAAGGTAGAACCTTTTAACCCTAATTCTTTCCTTTTAGACCCCTTTAAAGAATGGAAGCGAGAACAATTCGACAGAGTTACCTTCCCAGAAAGTTTATTCCTTTCCCTTCATTAAAAAAGGAAATATCTTATCTGATGATATAACCAAATCATATGCTAACCTGACACCAAGTGACGCAGATTCCAGCTTGACCTAGAAATCATCAAGACAAACATTTTGGGCGAGATTCATGATGACTGCTTTAAAACTGTGATCGCTAGAGTGTTAACAAGATTTTCGGCTGATTTGGCCAGGTTACCTAGTTTTTGACCCACGTGACCAAGTTTCGAACTTGGCCTAGAAATCATCAAGACAAACATTTTGAGCAAGATTCACGATGACTGCTTCAAAAATGTGACCGCATGATTGTTAAGGTTTTCCTTTGATTTGGCCAGGTGACCTAGTTTTTGACCCCATGTAAACCAGATTTGAACTTGGTCCAGAAATCATCAAGGCAAACATTTTGAGCAAGATTCATGATGATTGCTTGAAAAATGGGATCTCTAGAGTGTTAACAATATTTTCCTTTGATTTGACCTGGTGACCTAGTTTTTGCCCCCACGTGATCCAGTTTCGAACTTGACCTAGATTTCATAGGGGCAAACATTCTTAGCAAATTTCATCAAGATTGGGTAAAACTGTGACCTCTAGAGTGTTAACAAACTAATTGTTGACGACGGACGACTGACGACGGACAGAGAGTGATCACAATAGCTCACCCTGAGCTTTGCTCAGGTGAGATAAAAATAAAGTCTAGCAGAGTTGTCACCCTTGAAATTGTACCAATTTCCCTTAAGACCAGTTGTGATACTGCACATCTGCGACAAATTGCTCTAACGAACGTATATAAAACAACTTAGTTAATAATGTCTCCGAAAGAAAATTGCCCTTCAAGCCTGTGTACAGCGTAGACAATTTTTTAAGCCAAGATAAATGCATATGAAGTGTAGACTACCAAGTCTGAATTGGTGGCAAATTGTCTGTGTAAATTTTAAGGTTTCTGCCACCATTCTCAAAAGCTGCCCAACAATATATTTTCTTAGATGTAAACTTGTTCGCACCGAGAACACCACATTCTACGATGAGATAGTAGAGCTGAGGATTCTTAAACCGGAAATCAAGTTTGGTACTTCTGTCATAAAGTGTGAGTTCTGAATTAGGATCATACTTGGAGTATTCTGACTGGATTTTAACAATAAATTTTATAGTGCTTTTAGGATTTGGAGCTGGACCTTCTCCTATCCCCTTTAATGAAGGATCAAACATGCGAATAATTGTTTTTCCAATTGCGCTGCAATTTGGTGATGTTTTGCTCATGTTGATCAGCACTGTGAATTTGCTAGAAATCAGTTTACAGAAATGTTTGTGCCTCATCCAGTGGTTAGTTTGACAAGCTTTAGAACAATATGTTGACTTTTTACATTTTGAGCAATGCTTCATAGTTTGACTGATTCTATGACAAAATGAGCAAACGTTTGAAACAACAGTCTCAGTAGACGGATGTTGTATTCCTAGATCATTGTTACGGCGTACATTTCTGTTTGTAATTACAGGTATTCTTGTGTATTGTATAAGCTCATCACTAGGGGTACCGGCTTTTTCAGAAGCTAAGTGGAGGGTCTCAAATGGAAAAGTTTTTAATTTTCTCTGCATTTTAGGCGGAAATTGTAATAAGTGTATGGCCGGTCCTGTATTGTCACGAAAAGTGTTACCATCAATGTAAACAACTGCAGAGTGATTAAATCCAAGTTTTAATCCACCACATTTATTTGAAAATATGTCATTGTTAATGAGACAACAAGAAGACCTGGTTTTTGCCATCAAACCCCAATGCCAATTTTCAAACAGCTTGTTTCCATTAATAATAAATGTTCCTCCATCTAATGAAATTCCACACAGGCCGTTGTGAGAAATTATATTGTTGTCTATTTCAGCTACTGTCTTTGAGTCATCGGTATAGCTGTATTTCGGCGAAGTATGGTTTGGTATAGATGCACCTATCTGTTCGTGTTCAAGGCAATAAATTCCTTCATTACCATTTCCAAAAATATGGTTTCTACAAAGGGTTGCTTTTCCATAAGGGCCAACCAGAACACCATGGAACTGATTGTTTTCAATCTCATTCTCAACGGCAATCAGCTCTCCGTCATTTCTCACCTCTAGTCCTACCTGTCGATTATTCTTCACAATACAGTGTGCTACTTTTAACAACGATCCTTTTCCAGTGCTAAGAATGCCTCCACCACCACATCTGTCAATGATGCACGAATCCACAATTACGTCTGCGCCATCACAAACTAGGCCTGGATAACCTACTTCGCCCGTCCTTCCAAATGCCGACATTCCAGATTTCTTTATTGTCTCAGCTTGTGTTCTACAGCGATCTGGATTTGTATTTTTACACCCTCTTCCACCCTCACAGTGCGGAAAATCATCACAAGCTTCTGCTCCATTCGAAAACGTACAGCGGTAAAATGACAGCAATGTACCAGAACCGGCAACAATTTGGTTTCCACCTGTCACAAAGATTACACGCTCGAAATGAATATACAATTCTTTTTCCGGCTCAAAATCAACAGCAAACATTTCTTGTGAAGGTCGAAATAACGGTAGAATTCCATCAATGAATATCTCCACACCATCTTCAATACCAACTACTTGAATACTTTTAACTGGCACAACTGCCTTAATGTTGTATTTTCCTTTTTGCAAAAGAAGCGTTGTAAATGGACGCTCCAAAACTGATGTAAATCTCGTTTGCAAAGCTTCAGAGTCATTTATAACCTGATAAAGGAGAATGGGGTAGTGGACTTTCATCTTAAGTTCAAGTTTACACTTCGGATTTAAATATCCTGCAATGCTGGCAGATGCTTGTCCCGATGCTTCCATTCGTTTAGACACTTTCCCAATATTTATTAGATTTGCAACTGCATATGCTCTCCAACAATGCGCTTTCCAGTTACTGGGTTCCAACTCGATACAATGATTTGCGTCTGCTAAAGCATTTTCATAGTCTTGGACTTTTAGAAAGCACAAACTACGATTACAGAGGAGTCTAATATCGGGTTCTTCTTTACTTGCTCGTATACCTTCTGTATATAGCTGGATTGCACCTTGATTATCATTTTCATGAAAGGCTTTATTGCCAAATATTCTGAGAGTTTCAGGGTCAGCAATATCAGATTCATTACCATCTTCTATGGAGATTATCGATGCAATACACTCCTGTAAGAAAAACCTTTCCTTTTCGTGAACAGGTATTGTGACTGATGTTAATTTGTTTTGTTGATCCTCTGAAAGATCGCCAAGTGACATCATGTTTAGCATCTGGTCCTGAGCTGCTAAAGCTTCTGCTTGTCTCTGATATATACTGTCGAACAATGCTGATGTCTGATATATCTTACATGTTTCGAAAGTCCAATACAATTCTTTTTCAAAACCATATTTTTGGACAAAATCATTAATATGTCTCCGCAATTTAGTAGCTGTTGTACCTAACTTGCTCCATAAATGCAATTTACCTCTCATTTCATCAGTACTCCCCTGCAGCTTTAACGCATCTTCTGGGGAAGATGCTTCTTGCAGCGCAGCATGAAGCATTCTAACTGCAGCCTGAATAACAAACAGCTTATCAGTTTTGTTAACAATACTGTCGCGAATGACTTCCTGTACAAGCCTGTGTACTTGGAGCGTATTGCCCCGATAGTGTTGGAAGAGAGAAAATCTAGTCAGAATGACAATAACTTGTTTCACTCCAATTGAATCTTCCAAAACATCTTTCAAACTTTCATCCTCTATTTCAGGATTGCCTTTATTAATTAATTCTTGGGGAATATCATCCGGATGAAAGAAAGCTACTATTTGCATTATGAAATGTGCTGCGTTTCCTAACCCTTCTTCTTCTGAATGTCTTGAGATATAATCGAAATTTAACTGCCATGTTGTTTTAATCGCAAGACGCTCTTTCGCTATGGGATAACTGGTTGAAATGTTCTTACTCAAAAGTTTCAGTCTTTTCTTTTCAAACTTATTTAGATATTCCTTAAAAGAACAGTTAAGTGTTTTGATATGAGCCGCAGCTTGCTCCATTGCCAGAGGGAGACCATCTAGCTCTTCAACAAGTTTTTCAAGGCTTTCATCATTCTCCTCTTCTCGTTCTGTACGTTTCAACATAAAGGTTATACTTTCTTGACTTGTCATCGGCTGAAGTACAACACAGTCCGTAGGCTCTACTTTAAGTGTTTCTACCACTTCATTTGTCTCTCTTCGTGTCGTAATTAGCAAATGTCCTTTAGAATTTCTCCTCCATGTGCCCATTAACAAATCTTTTAACTCGTTTGACATTTCATCCTCGTCGACATTATCCACAACAAGTAACCATTTTAGCGCCAGTTTATTAAACCATTTTAAATGTAGCATTAATGTTTCTTTCATGTTGCTTCCTACTGTTTTTGAATCAAATGCTAGTTGAGCAACAGAAGTTTCAAGTGCAGATATATTTTCTGCTGAGAACCAGAACACCCCACCATGATAAAATTTCTGCATCAACCAAGCATACTCGATAGCCAGTGTAGTTTTTCCTGAACCCCCAAGCCCAGATATAACTTTTGTCTGAAAAGAATCCTCACTGCAGACAAATTGTTCTTCAAGTTCGTTCAATTCTGTCTTTCTGCCAACAAAATGTTTTAAACGGTCAGGAGGATAAAAGAAAATTTTATTTGGCTTGTCCTCTGAGTGGTAACGTTCAACTTTTGAAACCCGTTCAGAAAGTTCATTTACCTCGGTTTCTATTCGAACCGATTTATCTAATAAGACTTTTTGTTCCGTTTTTAGATCATCTACGACATCATCTGTTTTCTTTTGACACTGATTAAGTAAGTCAACTGAAGAATCTAATTGTCTTTGGGCTTCTTCCATTTTTTCCATTCTGGAGACAAACGATATAACATTAGCTTCAATCACACTGATTTGGTCGATGATTTCACCAGTTCTTTCTTCAGAATCGTTCTGGCGTTGAGACAATTTTAGCAGATAACTTGCAAGGAATGATACTTGTTTTTGAACGTCTTTCAGTATCTCTAATCCAATTGTTGAACCAGAAAGAAGATGGTGTCCTGCAATTTATAAAAAAAACAAACTGTCTGCACATTATTTAAAAACAAGCACTCGAGCTGGGTGGATCCCGGACCATTAGAATGATAACATGAGTGGATACAGTGTAAGTCTAACAGCGCTGAGGGCCAGACGTATATCCTTAACATTTCGAATTTTGCTAGTCTTCCTAAGGGACAAACGGTGATCACAAACACACATAAACGCAAAAAGAACAATAAATGTTAAAGCACATTCTAAGCTGAAAACAAATCTGTGAACATCTGGGACAATACTGAAAATTAACTTAAGCTTTATAGAATGTGTATAAAGTGCTTATTGTTTTGTATTTATATATGTATGTGTGATCCCTGTTTGTCTCTGAGGATGAAACGCAGAATTCGAAAGATCTAGGTTACTGTCCATCTCAAAGTGCTGTTGGACTAATAATTTCTCAATATAGAGAATTATATTACTTTAACATGGCTACATGAATAATAAATGCGTTGTTTAACCAATATTCCTCTCCATCTATACTATCTTTCTGTTGGCTTAGAATCTATCAGATTAAAAGTGAAGTAAAAGCAGACCTGGTTTTATTGACTCTGTTTATGACGAAAAGCCAACACAAAAATTCAAAATCCCTCGTGTCTCCTAGCAGGTTTTAGCGCAACTTCACATATGGGCCGGGTCATGCGAAAACATGTCTTCGGGTAAAGGCGGAAAGTGATAGCCCAGATCAGCCTGGATATCTGCTCAGCCTGACCAGGGCCTTTGCTGTCCACTAACAGAATCATTGCATACTACAGAATGTATGAATGGCGAGCAAAGGCCAGGGTGATAGTTTGAGCTTGCGCAGGACGATCTGAATCTGCACATTTTGCACATGTTCGAAGGCACTTTATCGCCTGACGCGGTCGATATGATGTATGAGCAATGGCCCAAGAAGACTGGAAAATTCAATGATGTCAGCACTATATCAAAGTACGGGATGACACATTACGGCTCCAAACAAGCACTTGACAAAAGCTGCTGCTATCACAATCCTGAAATGATCCTTTGGAAATAAAAAAAATAGTTCATATTTCGTATTTATGTATGTTGTGATCCCTGTTTGTCCCTGATGAAGATTTGCAAAATCTGAAACAACACGGCTATCGGACATGCTTTCTCCGCTATATACACTCGGTTTGATTATGTGCGTATCATTACGAAAACATGCCTATTCAAATATATTGAAAATCTGACCACCAAAAAATGAAAATTTTCCGATGAAAAATACTGATATTTTTCATATTTTTGTTCAAAACATAGATTGTGGGTACTCGTTAGAACCGCCTCGGCGAGGCGGTTCTAACGAGTACCCACAATCTATGTTTTTGAGCAGAAATAAGAAAAATAATGTATACCCCTGTAAACCCCAGTTTTACTATATAAAAGTGGGGTTTAAGGGGGTCAGAATTGTATAGGTATGTTTTCGTGATGTAGAATAATGAAAAATATATCAGTATGCAGTACCCCTTATCAGCTTAACTCTATTTTCACATAAAATTCATACGCACAATGGTCCCAAATGACAAAAAAATTAGATTGTATCAGCACTATATACAAGTCGTACCAGGCACCTGCATGATAATTCCAACGACCCCTCAGATCTACATGGCTCATAGAACGTACTATAAACTGAGTATATTATTCGTTTTAGCCAGTCTGCTGATAATTTTACTCAGCACGCAAAGTGTTCAGCAAACATGTTAATACTAAGCAATAAACCTATGGAATTTCGTTAGGTGCTTTCTGTCGTTCCTAGAGGTAACATACGCAGAATCGAACCTTGGCTGGATGGGACTTACTCTCATTTGAGAGCCAAGGCACAGCATTTCCTGCCGGCCTCTGTGGCTCATTTGGATGCGCCGTCCGACTGGAGACCAGGAGATCGCGGGATTGCGGGTTCAACCCCTGCCGAGGTCGGCAACATTCTTTCGTGGAGATTGATCATGAAATATTTTCTACGGTCATTCTCTCCCTTCCGCTGATTCAAGAAGGGCAGTTGTCAGTTTCTGGCGAAAGAATGTGCACAATACTGGTTAACCGCTTGGAGGACTAAGCCTGCCCAGTAAACGTGTGGTTAGGTAAACTGACAGCGCTCGACATGACCCCATTGGGTTGAATGGGCTGTAAAACCTCAACACAAACACAAACAAACAAACAGCATTTCCTACAAGATTGTACGCTCAGCAAAGATTGAGAACAGCCTGCGCATGTGTGCAATTTAATCAGAATCTTCCCTGTCTGCCTGAAGACACTTTGGCTCCTCGGTCATCCATAGAGTACCCTGTGAAGAATCTGATCAGACTGTGCTGATGCGCAGGCTGATCGGAGTCTTTGCTGGGCGCACACGCAATCTTGTAGGGCTTAATTATGGTTCCAAGCTTGTTCGAGACATTGATGGAAAATAGAAATACCTGTACATTGCCATTTTAATAATAGGTCAAGAACTTCTTGTTCCCTGTGTGGTTGAAGATGCATGTTTCTGACAAGCTGTTCCATCAACTGGAAACACTGAAGAAATTTTGTCATGTCCCAGTCTTGTAACGTGCAATGAGCCCACGGGTTGCGTATTTCTTTTCGCACCTGGAAATATAAACACTTACTGGTCTCTTATTATAGCTTTGGATTTTTTATACATGGTAGAGTATTCAATTAGCTCATGAAGGATTCTTTATATTTGCCGGGATCGTCCGTGTGTGATGATACTGGCAAATATGAATAAATCTTATAACAAACTGTGTTATAAACAGATTAATTTCTATTTTATTTTCTCTTCAATAAAGAATTTTCATAAAGCCTAATAAAATCATACATTAAAGAATCACACTGTTGTTCTTTTTTACCTTTCACATCGAAAATTTATTAAACTTTATTATACCCATGTCCCATATCGCTAAGTAAACATGAACAAAGTTTGAGCCGGTATTCAGATGTTTACGTCTAAATATTTGTCTTGTATAGAGATTAATGCACCCGAGTTTAAAATACTGGAAATATTTCCCGAGAGATTTTTGCAAATCCGTTAAACAAACTGGTGCAAAGCACGAGTTGTCTATAAGATTTGCAAGTCGAGGGATATATTTCCAGTATTTATTACATATCATAAAAATGCTTTTTTTTTTCTCCAGATTATGTTAAACGCTCTTTCAAATGACGTCAATATGTTTGCGACGTTACTTCATCTACACTCGTCGTGAGGCGTAATAGCATTCTAAAGGAAATATTCCACAGACAGACAGTAGATTTTTAAGCTACCTGGTAACTGAGACACATAGAGGCAGCGCCTCCGAAATATTCCTCCTGGGAATTATATTTCACGCAAAAATTACTAAAATAGCTTAAGATTTGTAATATAAAGTTACACTGCTCTGCTTTTGATATCATTACGAAAACACGCCTATTCAAATATATTGAAAATTTTACAACCAAAGATATCTTTTAGATAAAAAATTCTGATATTTTTCATATTTCTACTCAAAATATAGATTGTGGGTACTCGTTAAAACCGCCTCAGCGAGGCGGTTCTAATGACTTCCCACAATCTATGTGTTTTAGCGAAATAAGAAAAAATATATACCCCTTTAAACCCCAGTATTACTATATAAAAGTGGGGTTTAAGGTGGTCAAAATTATATAGGCGTGTCTTAGTGATATCTTTCAGAAAAGGTTTCTTTTTGTGTGGAGCCTGATTCAGAAGAAGTAAATTTACAAACTTTAGTACGATTCAATGCAAAACCTTTTGTCGCAACTACCTGTGCATATATCAGAAGTCTTATGGTGGTGGTCGGGTGGTGCGAAGGTGTCGTGTATCTCACGTCACCGGGGCGTCCAACTGATATCGGCTTACAACTGGGCAAGGCCTGCTATCCTTGTAGCAGGTAAGGGTAGAGGGGGAATGTTTTTATTTCTTTTGTTTCTTCACTTTCACTCATGTTCCTCTTTCTTCCCTGTCCCTCTCTTTCGTCTCTTCTGCTGTCTCTTCCATCTCTTTTCTCCCTTTCTCTGGGAGACGAGACAAAATGACCCGCAAGGGTTGACGTGTCGTTAAACCCAACACAATCAATAAATCAGAAGTCTTATTCCCTTCACTATTCTTTTTAAATCAAATATTTCATTTTTACCATAGTAAAAAATAAGCAAATGAAGCATATATATATATATATATATATATATATATATATATATATATATATATATATATATATATATATATATATATATATATATATATATATATATATATATATGTGTGTGTGTGTGTGTGTGTTTGTGTGTGTGTTCAGTAAATATTCAAAAGCAAAGTACAGATAAAAAGGAGAAAAGGCTCCTGGTAAGATATAGATATTTCAGTCCTGGGTATGACTAAAACTGCATCCAGCTGTGACACTCAACATGAGTGTGGGAATGTGAGGCTGCCTCTATCACAGTTACCTCCCCACCTTCAGGGTAATGAGGCTGCCACAACCTGGGTGGCAGAGCTAGGCTGCAATCATCTACAGACTGATGGCTTGGTGTTCTAGCTATTGTGGTTTGGCGGACGATCCTTTCTTTATAAGGACAACGGCAAAGCACACTGCCCGAGTGCGGGAACGGCGCGCATACTCAGATGCCGTAAAAGAACTGAGTTGGGATGTCAGCTAGGACAGGCGATCCCGTAAAAAACAATTGTTCCAAAAAATTTTACATGGCAAGAAGAAAAATAGGTTCAGAGTTAGGCGGTGCCAACAGACATTCTGTTGGTAACGTCTCCGGCTTGGCCTCCTGTCAGGTGTGGGAGGCAGGGTCGGGCCATTGTGGCGAATCCAGCAAGCACCTGAGGAAACTCAGGGTGAAACACTCAATGTGAACACCCTGAGAGGAAGAGTTTGCGAGGTAGTGGAAACACTATCCCGCAGGAAAGTGGATGTCTGCTGCATTCAGGAGACCAGATACCGTGGTGGCAGCTGCCGCACAATCAAGGGCAAGGACACCAGGTACAAGCTCTACTGGTCAGGAAATGACAAAGGCACTGCTGGTGTAGGAGTGTTTGTGGCAGAAGAGTGGATAGAGAAAGTTTTTGAGGTTCAGAGAGTCTCCGACAGAATTATTTTAGTGAAACTCATAGTCGGCCAGCGTGTGGTTACCTTTCTGGCTGTGTATGTCCCACAGAGTGGTCTAAGTGATGAGGTTAAGGACCTGTTCTTTGATCAGCTGCGTGCTGTGACTGCCAGGATCCCAGCATCAGAATTTCTGATCCCATGTGGAGATTGGAACGGCCATGTTGGCCGTGCAGGCACTGGATACAGGGAAGTGCATGGTGGGATGGGGTATGGCAGGCCGGAACCAGATGTTGAGGGTGAGAGAATCCTAGAGTACGCCCTAGCATTTGACCTGCTTCTTGGGAACACATGTTTCAAAAAACGTGACAGCCATCTCATCACATACAAGTCTGGAAACATAGCCACACAGATAGACTTCATCCTTTTCCGTAGGACCATGCGCAAACTTGTCACAGATGTAAAAGTGATCCCTGGTGAGGAAGTAGCTCTTCAACATCAGCTTCTTGTATGTGACATGAGGATTGATGTGCCTCCAAAATCCAAGCGCAAGTTCACCCCTCGCCTCAAAGTTTGGAAGCTTAAAGACCCTCAGACAAGCAATCATTTCAAGGAGGTCTTCAACTTGCATGTGAGCACATCTGCAGGTGTAGCTGATGGGGCCACTGAGGATATCTGGAACAACATCAAGACTGGACTGCTCAAGACAACTGAGGATGTATGTGGCATAACTCGGCCACACCGTTGGCATCGTGAAACCTGGTGGTGGAACGAACACGTGGAAAAGGCCATTGCTGCCAAGCGGACAGCTTTCAAGGCCTGGAAGGCTGGTAAAGGCACTAGGGCATCATACGATGCAGCCAAACGAAATGCCAGACATGCAGTGCACCATGCTCGTCAAGAAGCCGACAAGAAGGTCTACGAGAATATTGACCCCAAGTCTTCAGAAGTCTACCGCCTTGCTAACCAGTTTAGAAGAGAGAACACTGATGTTGTTGGTGACAAACCTGTGAAGAATGATGCAGGAGAGATGTCAATGAGCGAAGACTCAAAGCAGAAGGCCTGGCTGGAGCACTACCAAAGGCTTCTCAATGTTGAGTTTGACTGGGACCCAGACCACCTGTCATATCAATCACCAGTGGAAGGCCCGCCCATCCCAATCACCATTGATATGGTTAAGAAGGCTATCTCACAGATGAAGGCAGGCAAAGCACCGGGCCCATCAGGCATAGTGGTGGAGATGATAAGAGCGCCCGGTGACATGGGCGCCGCCATGATCTGTGACCTCGCAGTTGCAATCATTCGTGATGGCAAGGTACCCTCTGACTGGGAGCAGAGTTTCATTGTCTGCCTCTACAAGGGAAAAGGGGACGCATTGGAAAGGGGCAACTACCGCGGTCTCAAGCTGACAGAGCAGGTTATGAAAATCCTGGAGAGGATTGTGGACGGCCTCATCAGACAGTTGGTGTCAATCGACGATTCCCAGTTTGGCTTCGTCCCAGGCAGAGGCACTATAGACGCAATCTTTGTTGTCAGGCAGCTGCAAGAGAAGTATCCAGCTGCCAATAAGAGACTCTACATGGCTTTCGTAGACCTGGAGAAGGCGTTTGATCGAGTACCTCGGAAGGTCATCTGGTGGGCGCTGAGAAAACTTGGTGTGGAGGAGTGGATTGTGCGACTGGTGCAGGGGATGTATGCAAATGCACGGAGCCGTGTCCGTGTAGGTGAGGGGTACAGTGAAGAGTTTGAAGTGAAGGTTGGTGTTCACCAAGGATCAGTACTCAGCCCACTGCTCTTCATCATTGTGCTTAAAGCCTTATCACGAGAGTTCCACTCTGGGGTCCCCTGGGAGGACCTCTATGCCGATGACCTTGTTATCATCGCTGAATCGCTTGAGGAATGTGTCAGGAGGCTCTTGACTTGGAAGGAAGAAATGGAGAAGAAAGGACTGAGAGTAAATGCAGGAAAGACAAAGATCATGATCTGCGGTACGGGACTGGACCTCCTGCAGAGTTCAGGCGAGTTTCCATGCGCTGTCTGTCGCACTGGAGTGGGCAGCAACAGCATCTTCTGCAATGGCTGCAAGCACTGGGTGCACAAGAAATGCAGTGGGCTCAAGCGCTTGAAAAAGGACCCTGACTATAGATGTACACGGTGCCAGGGAACTGCACGCCCCTTGGATGGCAGACCACAGAAGGAAGTCCAGGTCGGACCTGACAAGCTTAAGGTGGTAGCTTCCTTTTGCTACCTAGGAGACATGCTCTCAGCAGCAGGTGGCTGTGAACTTTCAACCACAACACGTGTGAAAACCGCCTGGAAGAAGTTCAAGGATCTGCTACCAGTCCTCTCTTCACGCCACCTCTCTTTCAATACACGTGGCCATGTGTACAGCTCTTGTGTGCGGAGCGCAATGCTCCATGCCAGCGAGACTTGGCCATTGACAAAGCCAAACCTCCAGCGTCTGCAGCGAAATGACAGGGCAATGATCAGACAGATCTGCAATGTCAGGCCGCAAGACATTGTCACCACCAGGTCCAATGAGCTACTTGTGCGGCTTGGCATTGAGGATCTGGACCTCATTCTGAAGGAGAGAAGACTTCGATGGTATGGACATGTGGAATGCTCCAGTGGTGCAATCAAAACAGCCTTTGACATACAGGTTGATGGAAAGCGTGGGCCTGGGAGGCCCAAAATGACATGGAAGCAGCTGACAGAGAGGGATTGCAGAGAGTGGAAGCTCTCGGCTATCAACCCTCATGATAGACGTACCTGGAGATCTGGTGTGAGATCTGCCATGCGTGCAGCAAGCCAGCTATCTGGAAGGGGGCCCACTGATGTGGATGTTGCCCCTGTACCTGCACGTTAATCAAAAATCCGATTATATATATATTGTCAGGCACAAATAATATTGTTACATTAGGCAGGACATCAAAAGCATAGTAAGCAGCCTCTCCTATAAAGCCTACCCAGCTAGCAGTCTGCTTAACCCTTGTCCTGCTGAATAAATTGATGCCACGCCCACATCCATTTTCAGCCAATTAGATAACTTGGTCAAGGCTGTTGATATAAATTCACATACTGAATGGCAAACAGTGCAGATCCAGATCAGTTGGCTTCTTCGGAAGCCAAATGATCTGGATCTACACTGTTTGCAAAGGCAGGGTATGTCCAGGTTCAGCAGGCCAAGGGTTTAATCTATATCGGACCGTTATCGGCCCGACAGGAATCTTGTCCGGCCGTTAACGGAACGATAGAGATTCAAGTAGAAGGCTGGGTATCGAATTAGAAAGAAGAATCTAATGACATATAAAACAGCATAGACCTAAATCAGCCTTTGCATTCGCAACGTCTGATTAGAATCAACGTTCAATCAAATAAATTTCAAGGCCTATCAATTATGTTGAAGACCAGATCAGCGTAGGTCTAAATCAGGCTGAGCAAATAGGCATGTTATTACGGACCTTCTCTAGTTTTATATAGTCTATTTTATATTTTCTAGTACTTTTTGTCATAGAGCCAAATCCGCGGTTTTTGAAGAAAAGATATCTGATAGTAACCAGAAGAATTGTTAGGGAGGAGTATTTGGTGATAATTCTGGGATAATTTTTCTTATCTCTGCATAAAACCATATGCTGTGGGTACTCATTAGAAGCGCCTCGGTAAGGCGCTTCTGATGAATATACGCAACATATGTTTTTATGCAGAAATGGAGAAAATTATCCCATAATTATCACCAAATACTCCTTCTTAACAATTCCTCTGGTTACTGACGACGTCTAATTGGCCAAAACTAGCTAGTCAGAAAACTGACACATCAGCTTTGCGAGGGTGTTCACTGTTTAAAGGACCTTTCCTATTTATCTTCATTATCATTATTTTTTTTTATTTTTGTTGTAAAATACAAAGACTTAATAAGGAAAAACCCTTGTAGCATTCGTTACAATCTGGGCCATTTAAAAAATGTATCTTATTTCAACAAATTTGGTATCAAATTGAAGCAGATACATTTTTCCATCTATTGCGAGGTTATAATAATATCTTGTATTATTGAAAATAAATGATGTTATTAGTTAAATGATGGGCTCCTATATAATTCTATACATTTTCACACTATTACCTGTCTGAGAACTAGCGACAGGCTGTGACGTCACAGAAAGGACGATTGGTGCGGATTAGTACCTGTAGTACGAGAATTCCAGCATATGATAGCTGACGCTAAAGATGTGTGGCGGCAATAAAACGTATCTCATCACGAAAACATGCCTATATAATTCTGACCCCCTTAAACTCCACTTTTATATAGTAAAACTGGGGTTTACAGGGGTATACATTATTTTTCTTATTTCTGCTCAAAAACATAGATTGAAGGTACTTGTTAGAACCGCCTCGATGAGGCGGTTCTAATGAGTACCCACAATCTATGTTTTGAGCAGAAATATGAAAAATATCAGAATTTTCTTATGTGAAAAATTGCCATTTTTTGGTGGTAAAATTTTCAGTGTATTTGAATAGGCATGTTTTCGTAATGTCCTTACTTCACTACAGTGTAGTTTATATTTTTCCGGCCCTTTGTGATCATTGAGCCCATTCCAAGTTCTTTTTTTTTTTTTTTTTTTTTTTTTTTTGAAAATTAAAATGAGGGTCACTGATGCCGTCTAATTGGCCGAAACTGTTTAGTCTAGCCCAGAAAGCTATTCACATTTTAACTGTTTTCAGAGTGTTCATTTCTCTCTAGGGTCATTTCTTTTAAAATATATTTATCTTCATTACAGCTGGTGTTAGTGCCGGAACCAGCTAGTCTATCCCATGCGGCAGCCGTAAACCGTCTACCCGTATTTCACTATAGTGTAGTTTATATTTTATGGTCGTTTGTGGCCAACTAGCCCATTACCAGAAATTTTGAGAGTTTATCTGAGGGCAAATGATGAGGTCTAATTGGCCAAAGCTAGCAAATATATCCCAGAAAACTTGTTACTTCGGCTGTTTTCAGTTTCGCGAGTACGCTCCTTGCTCTCAACGTATCTCTGCTACAGTTGCTGTTCCCCGTGTGACGGGCCTAGCATCACGAAAACATACCTATATAATTTTGACCCCCTTAAACCCCACTTTATATAGTAAAACTGGGGTTTACAGGCGTATACATTATTTTTTCTTATTTTTCCTCAAACACATAGATTGTGTGTACTCATTAGAACCGCATCGGCGATGCGGTTCTAACAAGTACCACAATCAATGTTTTGAGTAGAAATATGCAAAAAAATAGCAGAATTTTTATCTGAAACTTTCAGTTTTTGGTGGTGAAGTTTTCTTTACATTTGAATAGGTGTGTTTCGTAATGATATGCCCCACCGTAATGTTATATTTTCTGAACTTTCTCTTCACAAAAACATACCTATATAATTTTGACCCCCTTAAACCCCACTTTTATATAGTAAAACTGGGGTTTACAGGGGTATACATTATTTTTCTTATTTCTGCTCAAAAACATAGATTGTGGGTACTTGTTAGAACCGCCTTGGTGAGGCGGTTCTAACGAGTACCCACAATCTATGTTTTGAGCAGAAAAATGAAAAATGTCAGAATTTTTTATCTGAAAATTTTCATTTCAGGCGTGTTTTCGTAATGCTGACCATTGAGCACATTCCAGGACTTTTTAAATTCTATACAAGGGTCACTGACGAGGATTAATTTGCCGAAACCCTCTAATCTCAGAAAACTTGTCACTTCAGCTGTTCCAGTGTGTTTATTGCTCTCAAGTGGTCATTCCTTTTAGAATATATCTATCTTCACTACAGCTGGTGTTAGTGCCGTGTGGCGGCCGTAAGACGTCTCCTCATACTTTATTATAGTGTTGTTATTATTTTCTGGTCCTTTGTGAATCGAACCCAATCCGAGACTTTAGAAAATTTGTATGAGGGTCATTGATGAGGTCTAAATGGTCGAATCTAACTATTCTGGCCCAGAAAACTTAAAACTTCAACTGTTTTTAGTTTTGCGCCCCCAGTTGTTTTCCTACTGACCGTTCCAAGGCGGTTCCTCTGTTGCATTTTTTTGTAGTTTGTGTGTCGGTGGTTTCATCACAAAAACGTGCCTATATAATTTTGACCCCCCTTAAACCGCACTTTTATACAGTAAAACTGGGGTTTACAGGGGTATATATTATTTTTCTTATTTCTGCTCAAAAACATAGATTGTGGGTACTCTTTAGAACCGCCTCGGCAAGGCGGTTCTAATGAGTACCCACAATCTATGGTTTGAGCGGAAATATGAAAAATATCAGAATTTTTATCTGAACAATTTCAGTTTTTTTGGTGGTGAAATTTTCAATATATTTGAATAGGCGTATTTTTGTAATGTATTTGTGATTATTTGTTCCTCATCTCTCCTTCTTTTGACGTCTCGGGAAGGCTGTGATTCGTTCATTGCTATCAAGGGTCATCCCTTTTAGAATCTATATGTTATAAGGATGACTTCTATCTGAAAGAACAAATTATTTTACGGACACATAAACATCAGCCCTACCAAAGGAAATGTGTCTTCGGTGCATTCTGACAGTCTGATCTTGGCTTTCCATCACGAAAACATGCCTATATAATTTTGACCCCCTTTAAACCCCACTTTTAAATAGTAAAACTGGGGTTTACAGGGGTATACATTATTTTTCTTATTTCTGCTCAAAACATGGATCGTGGGTGCTCGTTAGAACCGCCTCGGCGAGGCAGTTCTAACGAGTACCCGCACCGCCTCGGCGAGGCAGTTCTAACGAGTACCCACAATCTATGTTTTGAGCAGAAATATGAAAAATATCAAAAAATTTTACTTTGCAGCCTCTTTACTGATATGGATATATCGCTGTATGTCAAAGTCCTTAAAGCAGAGTGTGCATGCTACTGATATGGATATATCGAAGTATGTCAAAGCCCCTAAGCAGAGTGTGTGACTTCGCTACCGATATGGATATAACAATGAATGTGAACTTCCCTTTAACTGTGCAGCTTCCCTACTGATATGAATATATCCATGCATGGCGAAGTCGTTAAGCAGACTACTGCAACATTTACTGTGGTGAGTATAATACACAAAACTCTCTGCAAAGTTTTCCTCATTCATTCAGTCTCACAGAATACCACGTTGTGTGTGTGTGTGTGTGTGTGTGTGTGTGTGTGTGTGTGTGTGTGTGTGTGTTTTGTTTGTTTGTTGTTTTTTTTTTTGTTTGTTTTTTGTTGTTGTTTTTTCGAGTAAAGAGAAAATGTTCAATATTTTGCTGCCTTATCTAGGGCTAGTTAAGGGTACAAATTTTACATAAGAGTGCTGCATTGACATCATGAGAGACTAACCTTGCCAGCAACGGTTGTAAGAAGAGGTGGAAATGTACCCATGTTGAGAAGAAGTCCCAGTAACGCAGAAGCATCGCATGTGTCGTTGATACCAGTGTAATGAGCCATGTGCGTTGGTAAGAACAGTTTGGACAGATCAATCTCCGTTTTAACGGCGTAGTCAAACCGTTGTCTGTTTTTACCATGCTGCGAGTTGTTGTTAATAGACTGGTAGTTGAGCATGTATCCGTTAGGTTGTGGGTGTTTCTCCAGGATATTTGGGTAAGTTTGGTTGTCGATTTTATGCGCATTTTTTAATGCTGCAAAGAGCTTTGTGACTTCTGGTTTAACGTAGTCTCGCAAAACCGGGGATATAATATTGTGAAGACATATCCCTACAATCAGCCAGGTTTTCTGATTGTCATCCAGGTCTGACAGCACGGTCGCTGAAATGAAAATAAAAATCATACAATATCAGTGGAGCTGCAACAAATTTAATAAATTCCTGATAAATATCTATGCAAGCCAAGCAGTCGTTTTGTATTTTTACATTTGAACTCGCGGGTGGGAATTTGGTACCGATAAAATTGACTAGGTGCGCCGAGTGTTTTATTACTGAACTACTGAAGTCTCTAATGCGATGGTTCTAGTCGTGCGTTCTTCTTGGGGTCTTGTGGCCTGCTGCGTTTTTTTTTTTTGTTTTTGTTTTTTTTTTGTTTTGTCATGTTTTGTTCTGTTTGTTGTCTTATTGTTGTGTTCGGTGGATTCTGTCTGACACTGACACCTCGTTGGGGAGAGAAAGTTGCATTACGAAAACACGCCTATTCAATTATATTGCTATCATTTGAAGAGTCTCAATAAAACCGAGATTACAATTCTCGTTTTTTTATGTGTTCAGTGTTTCCAAAAGGAAGTGGCTATTGACAACCGGTTGTCAATAGCGATTTCGCTATTGACAACCGGTAAATATTATTTTAGAATTGATTTTGAAACATAACTTACACAAATGTACAAAATTCTTTTAATAATAATAACTACTTTAATGACTTACAATTAAAATAAAACAATGATTATCACTTTTTGTCATGGGTTAAGATGTGAAAAACATTATGGCAAACCCAAAATAAAGAGTGAGGGTAAAAGACCTGTGCAGCAATATCTTGCAACTGGTTGTTCAGCTGTTCTCAGGCATTTTTTAATCTTGATTAATGATAGCAATGGAGAAAATTTAAATAACAAAACTCATCCTTGACCATAATCACCCTGTCTCAGCACATACATTGCCAATGTACTCCGAAAACAGAACTCTGACGGAAGATGAAATTCATGAAAAAAAACTCTTCATTGAAAGTTTATTGTTTATTTGAGTGTCACATATCAAATACAATTAAATATACAAATATACAGCGAAATAAAACATATTTGATACCCAGTCCTTTTGGACTAACGAGACACTATAGATTTAAACATGATATAAACACAGCCTGTCACAATCAGAGCAATATGTACATAATTTAAGACTTTTATAAGCGTTTGGTTACGCTCTGATCATCATAGTTTTTTATTAAAACATTAAATGACTTATAAACTGTAGTAAAATGGATTTACTAAACTATACATCATATTAAAACATAGAATACTTGCAACAATACAAAATCTATTAATACTATCAGATTTTAAGATTAGCACTGCGGTACAGAAGGCATGTGTCAGGAAGCTGTCTGATTGGAGCAGGGGCCTAACAAGATCGTTTCTGGCACAAACCGTCTGTCCGCAATTAACATTTAGTTTACATTTGAAATATTTTATTTTAGTCTCAAGTGATCAGTTTATTAAAATCTCATTCTATTGTACATCTTATCACAATACAAGTATACATACATATGCAAAACCCTAGACAGTTCTTTACAGAATTATAAGAGACTAAATATACATCATAAAAGGCCGTTTACACATAAAATCGCAGCAAATATCACAGTTGCATTAAACGACAACTCTATAGAGGTTCTCGTTTAAAAGTCACAGGCTGATACAAGAACCGAAATCGCATCCCACCCCGCACAGAGCTGACGCCGACACGTGACGCAAGTGATTGGGAGGGTTCCCTACCTACAAGCGACACGACTCTAAGCGGCAGCAACTGCACCCAGCGGAAAGCCAACTGATTCCTACATCAGCCGCGCAGTGCATGCACTGACCATGGATGACACAGCAAAATGCAGAGAACATGTGGCGGAAACCAATGTCCGTACAGCATGTCCCTACATAGACTGTGTGAAATGTGGCGCACATTCCGAGCAAATTGCGTACACGAAATATACACTCCTCAAAAGAATCATTACATAAACCAATATAAATCATGAATATCTATATACATGTAATAGCACTGACGACGTAGTAAAAACAGAACCATGAGATTATTTACAAGTTAAAGTTTGTCGTCTTTGCATAATCTTGGCACAGGTTTTGGCACAAATACGGACTAGATCGGGGCTTGAAAATAAAAATACAAACTGGTTTACTTCAGACAGTGAGTTAAAAGTGGGATTACAATTGGCAGCCTTAGATAATTGAAATGAATGTTGAAACTTAAAGCATCAGGCAGTATGTATAATCTAAAATAGGTGAAAGTGTTATAAACAAAGACATCAGTAATGCTAAACAGAAAGAAAAAACAGAAAAAATTACTGGAAGATCACAAGGTAAAATGCTTAGAGATAGATGTACTGAATGAACTGACACAGAAATACAGTTTAACCTATATGGCTCAGCCAAGATCAGATTCAGTTTTTCACCTAAGACTTGTTATATGCCTCTATTATGCATTACAATAGACTTACACACATATATTTCTGTTTCAGGGAAGTACTGAGAAACTGCCGTCAGCAGCCCAAAGCCCCTAAATACTTTTTGGAATTCATGTTTGCCACAGTACCAAGTAAAATGGTCCAAAAATGGGCAAAAATTAGTGTTTTATTGGTTCATAAAAAAGACCTTTTTTGACACCTAAGTTCATAAATCCATACAAGGATTTAGAAATTAAAAGATCTTAAAAACGTAAAACTTTAACATCAAGTCCGTGACCTTGACTTTTAGGTCATAAGCTGGGTTGCGGGTAGTGCCAAATAAAATTTTGGACCAATAAAATATCTATTATCATACCAAATATACAGTAAATCCATGTACGGATTTAAAATTTAAGAGATCTTATAAACTTTGATGCAAAACATTAACATAAAATTTCTAAAAAAAAGTAAGAGAAAAGTCCAGGGAGTGCCACAATCACAAACCGCAGCCCCCTCACCCCCCCCCCCCCCCACCCACCCCCCGACCCCAAGAGGAAGAGGAAACCGACAAATCTAAACAAGCACAAACCGAACAAACGTACGAAAAGCACTAAGATTAGCTCTCTCTTCCCCAAGCGAGGTAATCGCAATTCTAAAAGGACTGAAAAACACAAGAACAAAATGACACACGGAAAGACATACAACAAATCGCCTCGTAGAATAAACCACAAAGCAACAAGGAGTAAAACTAACACCGGGACCACCGCCTTAGAACGGACGGTAGAGCAAACCATCGGGGGGTTTAAAGCACTTTTAAAGCTAAGTCCGTGACCTTGAGTAGGGGTGTGGATAGGGCTCAATAAAATTTTGGATCAACATCTATAATTATACCAAATAAAAACTAAATCCATCAAAACTTTGGCGTAAAACTTTAACATATTTGTTAACCCCGACACAGCCTTCGCTGCCAATGCCAACGCCAATACTAGGGGTAGTGCAATAGCTCTTTCTGTACTTTCATCTTTGTCCTAGACACTTCAAAGTAATGAGCAGTAAGATGAATAAAGATGAATATACCAACTTCTTTCCACATCAGATGTTAACTTTTATATTTTAGACACAAACAGTGAATTACAACAAATTGTTTGGAGATAACCTGCAATTTGGCTTCAGAATACATTGTGCAGCAATTTCAGCAGTCAAAATTTCAATTCACAATGAAATACTGACAGAAACATAGGCAAAATATGTGCTTTAATTCAGTTATGATTACACAGATATATCCATGTCAAAATACAAAATATAAATTAAATCTTTTATTTATCCAGTTAACTTTTGCAACATACTGTTGCTATAAATGAAATCATGAAATGACTTTGAAAATTAGGTCAAGGTCAAAATAACTAAGCAACTCTTTATCATGTACCAGTGATAAAATAATGTAAATTGGATTGAAAGCCACCCATCGGCTCAGTAGATACCATGCAGACAAGCCCTATTTAACTGTAATTCAACAGCTTTAGTATAGCTGTGACTTTGAAAACTAGGCCAAGGTCACCGAACACTAACCTGTCCTAATCATATTTTCATGAAAGTTGGTAAGAATTCTTCCAGTAGTTTATGTATATGTATACAGTCGAACCTCGTTATCTCGAACTCGCTTATCTCGAATCACCGCTTATCTCGAAGTGAAAATCTGGTCCCTGTTTTAACACAGAGAGCTACCAAAAGGCAACAAAATATTGTGGAAAAGAGGAGAAATTGCTCCTAAGGAGCAATTTCTCCTCTTTTCCACAATATTTTCAATATATCTCTAACTTAGGAGTCAAATTACATATTCATTCTGTTTAAGGTGGTTGTTCGATTAATTGTTTTCCTCTCTTCCGCAAATCTGATATGTCGAAGTACGGATATGTCGAAGTGTTTCATAGAGTCCCTTGGAGTTCGAGATAACGAGAGTCGACTGTATATATGTATATTTATGTATACTATGTATATAAGCTTAGTTCTAGTCCTAGTGTGATGTTGAAAATTAGGTAAAGGTCACCATAACCTAATCGATTCTTCATCCAGTCACAAGCATATATTCATGCAAGTTTGATAAAAATCCATCAGTGGGTCATGAGAACCAGCAAATACACCATTTTTGGCCTTAATTTGACAAGTTTGTTAAGTCAAACTGTGACCTTGAAAAGCAGGTCAATGTCACCAAAACCTAATCAAATTAACTTGTCCCAGTGATATATCCAGACAAATATGGTAAGATTCTAACCTAAGTTCATGTGAAATTACACATACAAATGTTCTTTTTTGTACCTAATTTCAACAGTCTTGCTGATACCTTGAAATTTAGGTCCTGAAGGGAAACCAAATCTAGCCAACTCTTTAAGCTATCACCATGATATATACTATATATCAATGTAAATTTGGTAATAGTCAGTGTCAGCCAATGGTTAACGAGATATCAAACAGATATTAAGTGTAACACTAACGCCCATGGGAACTGCAGCAAAACCAATATGCCCCTCCCCTTCGGTGTGTGACAGGGGGGGGGGGGGGGGGGGGGGGGGGCTAGCATTCTTTATAAATCTATAGCGGGTCGTTATCGGCCCGTCAGCTACCCTAACGGGCCGACAACGGCCCGCTATAGATTTATGAAAGATGCTTACTGGGTATCTTGAACCAATTGGGCCGCGGCGTGAGAAAACATCCTCTGACATGTGCGCCAAATGAAGACTCACCTCCGCGTAGTCTGGCCCCGTGGTTATAAAACTGGTTTCATGCTCAACTCACCTGAGCACGAAATTTGTCCTTCTGATAAATCTCAAATTATTAACAATTGCAAATTCTTTCTGGCTAAACATAGCTGAGCAAGAAATTTTCTCTTCCAACAAATATGAAAATGCCAACAATTGTTGGCATTTTCATATTTATTAGCAGAGAAAATTTCATGCTCAGCTGAGTTGAGCATGAAAAAATGTTTTATAACCTCGGGGCCTGATCAGTCTTTTCGTTGTCTGCATGGAGAAACTTGGCTTTCCAAAATGTGGCCGGTGAAGATTCCTATCAATCTGCGCGAATACGCAGGGTGACTTGAATCTTTGCTGGACGCACATGTATAGGTACGTTTTCTGACGTTAATGGTACGGCTGACAAGAGTGCCACCCTATACTACTGACGTTGCGCTCAGTTTAGGTGAATGGGTACACCTGGAGATTTAGCCGCCATTTAGTCACAGGGGAGACAACTTCTTTGACTTCCTGTTTCCTTTCCTGCATACCAATCCGCTTCAAACAAAAAGAGAAGGCTCTACTCTGTAAGGTTTGCCCCTTTAGGGAGCAAATTCTTAACTTGTAGAGACGACCCTTTTTTTTAGAAGGGGACGAAACAATTTTGACAATTTTTTTTTCTGGTGAAAGTGTATCTAGTCATCATAGGTTTAATGATACGACTCGAATGGCAATGACTAATTAGAATATGTTTTCCCTTCCTCACTAGAGGGGTACGTATCTTTAAGGGAAGAATTTGCTCTCCCACCACTGCCAAACATGACGTTGACGATGATTTGGTGTTTTGTCCCTTTTAATATTTTAAGTGATATCGAGATGACGGAAGATGATAATGAAAGGCTCTATGCAATAATGCGCCGTACAGTCTCATAACGAAAACAAGCCAATTCAATTATATTGAAAATTTCACCTCCAAAAAAAAAATAAAAAAAAAAATCAGATAAAATTCTGATATTTTCATATTTCTGCTCAAAACATAGTTTGTGGGTATTCATTAGAACCGCTTCAGAGGTTAGAAAATACAGTTGACTCTCGTTATCTCGACCCCTCTCTCGATCCTATCACTTATGTTGAATTGATTTCTAAGTCCCAATTATTTGCCCTATGTATTTATTGTCACAATTATTTGCCCTATGTATTTATTGTATTTCAGCTTCGTGTATGTCGAACTACTTTTATGTCGACACTTCGACTATCTCGTCCATCATTTTCAGTCCCTAAATATTTTTCACAGTTGTTACTACCGCGTATCTCGAACTCGGACCATGATGAAGGAAAAAAAATGTAAGATGCGGCGTCCCCGGTCTCTCAGTTAATGAAAATCATAATAGGCCATTGATAAATAAATCAATATTTTAATTAGTCCCTTTGCCCAGGTAATTACAAACAACACAAACAATGTTTAAAATCCCTAATTATGAAATCACGTGCGTGTCGAGTCGGGTTTGACACGCTGCGCTCAAAACCGTCTCGTGTCATTGATTTGTAAGATAAAAAGCGGCCCAGAATAGTGTTATGGAAGATTAATCAACAACGTTTCTGTAATTTATTGTTTAGATATGCTCTTCACTATTGAGTACTGTCCGTCTGAATGCTATAGCGTCTTCAAGAAAAGTCAGTGCGTGACAGGTTCCGACTCAGATCAGCCTGTATTGATCAGGCTAGCTAAGTCCGAATCTTCGCTTGTTACTCTTTGGTCAGGCGGTGCTCTTTGGTAAGCCCAGATAAGGCTTATGCGTATAATGGAAAATTCGTGGGCGTGCAAGCTGATCCCAGTCTTTGACAGTCGCACAGTCTTCTAATAATGTCGTGCATGGCCTCAAATAGACGAATCACACGTGGGTACCGATGTTAACCCTTCCGACCCTATAGACTGGTACGGATACCCACACAAATAGTGTAGGTCCAGATGAGACGGTTCATAACGAGCTTTCTCTGCAGTATCTACAGTTTGCCGCACTGAGACGGTTCGTTTATGCCAGGGGAGATAATCCAAACTACCTTACAGCTGCCGCTTGACATTGTAAGCGTTTTATGCAAAAGCGGAAGCCAGTCAACTCTTTATCGAGTCGTCTATGCGAAGGGAACGTATAGCTAACACAACCCGGAAAGCAGTAATTTATTTATAGCACATATGGAAATCCGAATTTGCAGGAGTATTAAAAGACAACAAGAGACATTTGAAATTTATTATTATTAACACTTATTGATGATATTATTCCAAGAGAACCATTGCATCTCCTAAAACAAACAGTAACAATGCAAATTGAAGTACGCGTAAATGATTTAAATTGCTATATACATGTGCCTTCCATGCACGTTTTAGCGAACAGTCGTCATACCTATGACGTCACAATTTGGTTGTCTCGAACTACTGATAACTCGAACATTTTTATCCGGTCCCGTGAAGTTCGAGATAACAAGAATTGACTGTAATCAACAGTGTTTGATGAAAATCTGTCACTCAGGAGCGTGCATAATTCGGTAAAAACTTGTTCCTTTGAAACTCATTTTTACCGAATTACCACGCTCCTTCGTGAGAAATTTTTCATATCAATCAAACACTGTTGATTATTCTCTATGGATAAACGTCATGTGCCCGCTGAATACAAACATACTCACCTGTGGTGTAATTGTTTGACAGCCGTAAAACAACAGCTTCCAGGTCCGAAGTCTCATCTTGGTTTACTGTGCTAGATGCCATGCTGTGACTTGTTCCATTATACACTATGGGGAGGGAACTGCGAGTCAATGATTATGCTCGTCTGTCACTCGCGTTGTCAAAGCTGTAAAGAAGAGAAAAGTAAGTATTGTATTAATTTGCCATAGCTGTTTCCATGACAAGTTCCTGTCGCATAGTAGTGGTAGTTAACCCATTCAGCCTAGCGTCCTATAAAAGGGACATTGGCAAACAGTGTAGACCCAGATCAGATGCTGCAGAACACGGCGTCTGATCAGGGTATACACTGTTTACAATAAGTTCAGAAATTTCTACAAAACATGATAATAATAAATACTAACCGGACACCCCTTATATACGAAAATGACCTTTCCAAACAGTTAATGTAGGAGAGTTCATTCGACATAAATGGGTTAAGACTGTCCGGGTGGGGCAGTAAAGATACTGTGAAATTCAAGCAGTCCACCAAAGAGCTAGGTGGAGTGGCTTTTGCGCCTTTTCAACGGAATTTTTGTCATGATATACTCCATAAAATGACAAATACAAACATCTGAGTTAAGATTAACCAAGAAAAATTTTCAAGCGTTTTATTTGTAATTTATGTTTATCCCTACATAGCTCCAGATAAGAGGAGTGTCCAGATTTTTTTTTTTTTTTTTGCTTATTTACACAAATTCTCACAAAACTAATACATAATTAACTCATAAATCCTTGCCTTTACGTCATTTCGGCCATTCAGGGTATGACGTTTGCAATAAAAAACGACTTAACAGCAATAAAAAACGGACTTAGCAGCAAACTGATGACTGACGAATATTTAAAACAAACTACGTATTAAAACATATCTAAAAAGTTAATCACAAATCAAGAATAATAAAATCACTGAGAGAGCTGATTGGGGCGGTTGTCTGAAATTCTATAGGCCTCTAGAACCATGATTGGTACTGAATATATCCCCTTTTATGTGTTAAAACATTTAATTGTCAAAAGCCATATGTAAATTATGGTCTATTTATAAAGTCCTTTTAAGTATCCGATACTCCGTTTTTGGTCCTTTTCCGTAAATGGTCCTTTTCGCTGTTTAGTAGGACCGCAGATCGGTTACACTTTTCACCCAACGCTGTAGAATTGGCACGCTTTACTGGAATATTCCTATTCATCTGCCGATATTGTACTCAGTATAATTAAAATTTCATTTCTTCAAAAATTTAAAGTTTTCTCTGATTTGGGGTTTTGATTATTTAACCATTATGAAAACGCGCCTATTCAAATGTATAGAAAAGGGGCTC
Organism: Anodontia alba; assembly: GCA_964016985.1. Classification (NCBI taxonomy): domain Eukaryota; kingdom Metazoa; phylum Mollusca; class Bivalvia; order Lucinida; family Lucinidae; genus Anodontia; species Anodontia alba. The sequence goes on along the minus strand of OZ024825.1, from coordinate 85,660,441 downwards.
TTACACGGTATAGGAAATTTACATTGGTTTCTGCCCACGCCTGGAATTGGATGAAATTCTGCACAATGGTTGCCTAGGGTATAACACTGATGATTATGAGGCATTGGCTTTTAAATGTAGTTCCATTGTAAATTTATGGTGTTTTGTACGCGGCCACTACCAAATCAGGGGGTGCCCTAATATTAACCTTCGTACAGTAAACAGGATTTCATTTTTCAGATGCTGGAATGTTTTATTAATTAAGGCCATCATGAGTACATGTTTTGATACTATGGATGGCTTCATGTACTTAGCAATAGTGTTGGAGCAATAACGTAAGTTGAACGGTAGCCCCATATTTCAGCTGCATGTTATGTATTCATCCAGATATTATCTGCAATTTTACCATGTTCCGATTCTTATCAAGACACCATTTCAGCATAAAAACTTTCCATATGTATTAGGAATAAACGCATGAAATTTCATAAAAATTGAAGACCGGTAACAAGTTGTTTGAACAGCCTGAATACATATAGCCCTGAGTCGGCAAAATATGAAATTACCCAATACTCATGTATAAGTAGTATCGTGTAAAGTCAACTTATCAATAGCTTTCAGTTTGGATTACCATGATATAGTATGATTTGTATAAGACGTTGATACCATAATTGTACATATTCATTTATAACCAGTTGACTGAATTGCACCTTGTTGAACACCATGTCCAAAAAAAAAAAAAAAAAAAAAAAAAAAACTTTTCGTTTACATGATCTGGACCATGCAGACAAGGTGAAAATAGAATTAATTAAATACCATAGAACTGCCAGCAACCAACTGAATGGAAACTGTTCAAAAACTCTTCAATACATCCTTTACATTCACATTAAGACCACACAAGTTAGCTGTTTTATACTCCTGTGTTAATTAACATATGGCGGAGTTTCAAACTAGTATGGAAGTCCTTAGGCAAATGACTAAAATATGAATGTCATACAACCTTTGGAAAAATCTTAAAGCTTTAACATGAAGAACTACAGAACACCAATTTGTTGTTTAAGTCAAACTATGTGTACTAGAATAGAACTTATGCAGAACAGAAACCAATCCAGATACCAATCCGCTTCAAACAAAAAGAGAAGGCTCTACTCTGTAAGGTTTGCCCCTTTAGGGAGCAAATTCTTAACTTGTAGAGACGACCCTTTTTTCTAGAAGGGGACGAAACAATTTTGACAATTTTTTTTTCTGGTGAAAGTGTATCTAGTCATCATAGGTTTAATGATACGACTCGAATGGCAATGACTAATTAGAATATGTTTTCCCTTCCTCACTAGAGGGGTACGTATCTTTAAGGGAAGAATTTGCTCTCCCACCACTGCCAAACATGACGTTGACGATGATATATGCTTACTGTAAGGAAGAAAGGATAGATCTGCTTTTCTGATAGCAAAAATGACCACATAAACAGTATTCTGTGCTGTTGTCATCAAAGATAACTGTTGAAACAAAGAGAAAAACTCCAGTGTCAGTGTCAATTCGATCGCACGAAATACCGATTGAAGTGACACATTTGAACATGTTACAGGACAAGAAATCCAGTGTTCATAATTTCAAAATATAATATAGGCTTGCAAGCAAGCTATAGATATATCAGAAGTAAAGTCTATAGGTATTATTTTCTTTTCAAGCGTTCTTAGTTTGGTTAAAGTCCACCAGTCCAGAAGCAAATCTCCAAAAATCCTAAAATCTGTTGATGGGGATGCAAATCCTTCTTCAAAACAAACAAACAAGCAAGCAACAACTACTTGCAATAGTACTTTTACACATCTTCTTAATATGACAATGGAGATTATGGATCTCCCTGTTTTATGCCTAAATTTGTAATGGTGAGAATGGATACCCCTGTTTTACACCTATTTTAGTTTTATGCCTTTTGGGAAGTAATTATACAAAATGCTCAATGGTTTGCTGACATGAATTAAAGCGTAAGATTTTGTTAAGCCTAATTTGTTAATTTGAATTTCTGTAGATTTAATTTGTTATGCTGTCTACATTTGTAATAGTTGGTTAGTCAGAGTCCATATAAATAGAAGGCAAGTAATAGAAAGTCATGAAAATTTAATGGGTAGCTCAAGATATATTCATTCCGAGTTGTCTAAACTCTCTTTGATTTGTTAAGTGTTAGAAGTGTTTGATAACACTGCCTTTCTCTACTGTTTTTTATCAATGTAACAAAATAGTCAATTTTGTAAAAATCGACCTATATCCATTGAAGGCCTAAAATGACAATGTTACCGGTTTTGATTTTTTATGAAATTTGGCACAGCTATAGAGGATATATGTAGCAAATTTTCCTGGTAGTATGAAATCTTGACAAAGATTATAACATATTAATTTTGAAAGTTTAATTTTGATATTTTTTTCATTTTTTTTTTGGTAAAAAATTCAGATTTTTTATAATCAATTTATCAGAAAATGTTAATTTTAATTAAATATAAATGTTTTGTGGTACCAATAGAATTACTATGATGTTCACCATTCAGCACAGCGCAAAAATCTTAAAACTAAATTAAACTTAAGATGTATGACATACTTAATTGGAGACAGGTATCAGCTCATGAGGGGAGTGAGTCAAGGTTGCGTTCTGAGTCCAACTTTTTATTATATAATTTAATAAGCACATTTTCATAGGTTGCATATGCCTAGTTATTATTATACAAAGTTTCAGAAAAATCCATGCGTGGGCAGAAATGAAAGATGCCCTTTCACCTCCAAAAACTGAAAATGTTGAGATAAAAAAACTCTGATATTTTCAAATTTCTTCTCAAAACCTAGATTGTGGGTACTCATCAGATGAGGCGAGGTGAGGCGGTTCTAATGAGTACCACAATCTGTTTTGAGCAAAAATAAGAAAAATAATATATACCCCTGTAAACCCCAGTTTTACTATATAAAAGTTGGGTCTGAGGGGGTCAAAAGTATATAGGTATGTTTTCATGATGATTTGCTATTTGTAAGCATTAGAATGTACCAGGCTAATATGTTTGAATGAGGCATTTAGTGTTATCAGCATAAGCAGGGAACTATTTGCTAAGTACATTTAGTTATTAGGTTCAATGGCAGTGACAGAAAAACGGATTGTGGAAATGTCGTATGTTAAATCTGGTGGTGGTTTGGTAACCGCCCACGCACCCCCCCCCCCCCCCCCCCCTCCGCCCCCAAAAAAATTAACTTAGGCTTGTTGATATGCAGAGGTTATCATCATGTAAATTGACTGTGTTGGGGTTTAACGACAACCTTTATGGGTCATTTTGTGTCGTCTCCCAGAGAAAGGGAGAGAAGAGATAGTAGCGTAGATAAAAGAGAGGGACAGGGAAAAAGGGTCGGGCATGAAACCCACAGACCGGAACCCCGTGACCGAGACCCGGCACCGTGACCAAAATTTCTATCCTGGATTGCAATACTAATATGTTTTTAACTTTGTTCATTTTGGGTTTATATTATGAAGTATTAAATGTACATTATCCAACAAAAAGGAAATTTAGATCGGACTTGTAGTAATTTTTTAAACTCCGATTTACCGTTTCAAGGGGTATGAAACCAACAGACCAGACATTCTCCGGTTTCTTGAAGTTTTTTTCTATAATGCTCTTTAAAAAATCAATTTCTTTGTTGCACAGGGCTTTCAAATACAAAAATAAATTATATATGGCTAGCCTAAGCTATAACAGAAACGTTAAAGTGTTGAATTTTACGATTTTCATATATTTATTATGTTTCTAAAAATAGAACAGGTAGAAATTTTTTTAATAATAACCACAATGTCCCTGATCTACAGAAATGTACCGAATGGTAAATACCCATACAGACAGTGCATACAAATGCATAATAAGCTACTTGTGTTATTTACAGAAATTTAATGTTAGAAAATACGAACAAGGTTAAATTAAATAATAATAATAATAATGATAATAATAAGAATAATTATTATTATTATTAGCATCAGCTATAATGTTACGTTTGGCATGTAATACGAACAAAGAAATAGAAAAGCCTGCGCATGTGTGGGGTTAGGCTGACAACAAAGATATGGATCAACATGGGCATTCGCGCCAGTATGTTGTTTGCTACAATAAATAGATTTAGCTAAGAAATAGACAATCCTGCGCATCTGTGGTTTGGGCTGACAACAAATATATGGATCAGCATGCGCATTTGCGCACTGTAATATGGACCTTTGTTGTTTGCTGCACTAAATAGGTTTAGCCAAGAAATAGACAAGCCTGCGCATCTGTGTTGGGCTGATAACAAAGATACGGATCAGCAGATTTCTCCAGCTTTAGAATTTTATTTTGACTTGAGCATGGTACAACTCATCGCCATACAAACACCTTTACAATGTGCATGAAATAATACATACAAGAGAGTGTCTTATAAACATACATGTATGAAAAACTATAAGGAAAAGCCCTGAAGCTTTCTCACTGTATAAATTCTATTACAGAAAAACAAAGATTCTAAAGAATGATCAACAAAAAACAGCAGCAGCAGTAGCAGTGCTAGTAGTAGTAATGATAATAGTAGTAGGAGTAGTAGAAACAATAGTAGTAGTAATAGTAGTAGTAGTACAAGTAGTAGTAGTAGTAGTTGTAGTAACGGCAGCAGCAGCAGTAGTAGTAGTAGTAGTAGTAGTAGTATGCTAGTGCAGTTGTTGGAAAAAAGGAAGTATGGTAATATTAATACAACTACTATTACTAATATGTTTTTCATATATATAATAAAAATAGTAATAATGAAGAAAAAAAAAATAAGTGCGCGAATGCACATGCTTATCCGTAACTTTGTTATCAGTCCAACCTCACAGATGCTTGTCTATTTCTTAGCTAACCCTATTTACTGCAGCAAACAACAAAGGTCCATATCAGAGTGTGCGAATGTGCATGCTGATCCATCTTTGTTATAAGCCCAACTCAACAGATGTGCAGGCTTGTCTATTTCTAAGCTAAACATATTTACTGCATCAAACAACCAAGGTCCATATCACAGTGCGCGAATGCGCATGCTGATCCATCTTTGTTATCAGCCCAAACCACAGATGTGCAGGATTGTCTATTCCTTAGCTAAATTTATTTATTGTAGCAAACAACAAAGGTCTATATCACAGTGCGCGAATGTGCATGCTGATCCCTCTTTGTTATCAGCCCAACCACAGATGTGCAGGATTGTCTGTTTCTTAGCTAAATCTGTTTATTGTAGCAAACAACAAAGGTCCATATCACAGTGCGCGAATGCACATATTGATCCGTATCTTTGTTATCAGCCTAGCCCTACACATGCACAGGCTTTTCTATTTCTTTGTTCTTATTACATACCAAAGTAACATTATAGATGGTGCTGATAATAATAATAATAATTATTATTATTATTGTTATTATTATTTAATTCAACCTAATTCGTATTTTCTAACATTATATTTCTGTATATAACACAATTAGCCTATTATGCATTTGTATGCACTGACTGCGTGGGTGTATACCATTCGGTACATTTCTGTACATTAGGAACATTGTGGTTATTATTAAATTTTCTATCTATTCTATTTTTAGAAACATTATAAATATATGGAAATCGTAAATTTCAACACTTTAACTTCTCTGTTATAGCTTCAGCTAACCATATATAATTTATTTTTGTATTTGAAAGCCCTGTGCAACAAAGAAATTGATTGTTTAATGAGCATTATAGAAAAAAACTTCAAGAGACCGGAGAATGGCTGGTAGGTTTCATACCCGACCGGGAAAAAGGAAGAATAGGAATGAATGTGAAGAAACAGAAGAAATGAATACCCTTACCTCACTCACAGTGATTTTTTTAGGCGTGCGTCCTGCGTCCTATACGCATAATTTCACCAGAGGACACAAAAAATTGGCCTCGGTAGGTCCACGGGACATAAAAAATTCTCGAATGTAAGTACGTTTTGCATTTAGAAGTCTACTTTCATTTTTGGAAAAAGCGAATGCGCAAGCGGTGTTTCAGTACGGTATTTGGTAAAACCCAGTACTGAAAGGCGTCGTATCTCTACGGTACACCGATTTTACCTGTACAGTCAAATAATCAATACCAGGTTGTCCAGTACCGTAGGAAACCTTAGCGGACACTAAAGTATTGGTTTTTAGTCTGGTGAGATCTTTTATCGTAACACCGTTTGACCTTGCAATTTTCAGGAAACCGCGATGGTGTATGGTGGCATATTTCTGCCACGAGGTAGCCAGATAGCTATCGCGATAATATTCTTAATTTTCCAGAAAATAAAAAGTTTTCCTGAAAATATTATCGCAATAACTTCAATTACCTAGATATGTTTTTTTTTAATTTCCAGAAAATATTTTAACGCAAAATTTCGTGGTACTGCTCGGAACTGACATTAGTATCTGCGAGGTAGCTATAAATAGAACTGCGATTACCTGGTATAAACTCTTTGGGTACTATGGTAGCATATTTCTGCCACGAGGTAGCCAGATAGCTATCGCGATAATATTCTTAATTTTCCAGAAAATAAAAAGTTTTCCTGAAAACATTATCGGAATAACTTCAATTATCTAGATATGTTTTTTAATTTCCAGAAAATATTTTATTGCAAAATTTCGTGGTACTGCTCGGAACTGACATTAGTAACTAGATAAAATTATCGCGATAAATTTTTCATGATAGCGAGGTAGCTATAAATAGAGTATAAACTCTTAGGATGAACTTCTTTTTTTTTTTTTTTTTTTTTTTTCATAGAGCTCCATGGTAATTCCACCCTTTTTGGTGGTTAAGGGTTCATTTCAGGGTATGGCTGGGCTTCTAAATTTTGCTTTAATTCAAATACCAGCCTTAGCACAGCAAAATAAAAAAGGAAAAATACCACCATCACCAGCACTTTCTGGGACTTTGTGGAGGCTGAATGTGGCAACCCCTCAATTTTCAGGTGTCACAAATTGAAACTTTGCAATTTCACCACTTCTTCGTTTGCCTCCAGTAACACACACACACACAGAAACATTTATTTATTTGAAACTATCAGAACATTACACACAAACATTATTTTCTTCAAATTAGAATGGTGAGGTCTAATTCATCTTTATTATTAACTAATCACAGGTCGCCTTACACAAAATAACTATCCCCGGTCTTTTTTGCACCAATCAGCAGTCCTGCCACAATTGGTTACCTGTGGCCTTTACCTTAAAAGTCGCTGGTGAATACCCTCGGTGAATTTTCAACAGTATAGTCGAAGGTGTTCCGATATCGGTTCTATTTATTGATAACAGAAAATAAATGGCAGCTCTGGGCACTAACACAAAAAATATCGCGATAATACTGTAAACTTTCGCGATAATATTTCCAGAAAACTTTAGACTATTAAGCTAATCTTTTCAGGAAACTTCGAAATATCAAGATAATTATTGAAAGTATCGTGATAGCTACCTGGCTATCTTGTGGCAGAAATATGCCACCATAGGGTACAGTGAACTATTTTTTTTAAAGAGCTCCATGGTAATTCCACCCTTTTTGGTGGTTAAGGGTTCATTTCAGGGTATGGCTGGGCTTCTAAATTTTGCTTTAATTCAAAGACCAGGCTTAGCATAGCAAAAAAAAAAAAAAAAAACAAAAAAACAAGAGGCCCACGGGCCACGATTCGCTCACCTGAGTGACAAAGCCACTGCAGACATGCAGATGTTAAGCAACATTTTTCCAATCCTATCATCGCAACTAATGAAAATATCATCATTTGAGCAGTTCTTAGCAGGCTTCAGAGGAAAAGCCATTTGAAATTATCAACTTTTTTCCATAAAAATGTATGGGGCCCATACAAATGCATACAGAAGCAAACTTGACCTCGCCGTAAAAAGGTTAAATGTCAATGTATGAATTATTTTAGCAACTTTGGTAGACCGCCCGTTCCAGATGATATATGCAAAGATTCAGCCACAAGCCATCCTTGGTTTTGGAGAATAAGATTTTTAAATGTTTTTTCCCATGCAAATGCATAAGGAAGCAAACTTGACCTTGCGTAAAAAGGTCAAATGTCAATGTATGACCATTATTTTAGCAATTTTGGTAGACCCCCTGTCCCCGATGATTTATGCGAACATTCAGCCCCAAAGCATCCTCGGTTCTAGAGAAGAAGATTTATAAAGGCTTTTACTATATATGGGCATGGCGCCCATCTTGGTCAACGAGCCGTGACCATTTTAGCAATCTTTTGTCCCCCCTACCTAAGGAGGCTCCATATGAAATTTGAGCAAAATTGGCCCAGAGGCTCCAGAGGAGAAGTTGTTTGAAATTCTGAACATTTTTCCCATACAAATGCATAAGGAAACAAAATTGACCTTATCGTAAAAAGGTCAAATGTCAATGTACGACCATTATTTTAGCAATTTCGGTAGCCCTCCTGTTCCCAAAGATATATGCAAAGATTCAGCCATAAGGCATGCTCGGTTTTGGAGAAGAAGATTTTTAAAGTTTTTCCCATACAAATGCATAGGGAAGCAAACTTGACCTTGCCGTAAAAAGGTCAAAGGTCAACATACGACAATTCTTTTAGCAATTTTGGTAGACCTCCCGTCCCCGATGATTCCTGCAAAGGTTCAGCCCCAAGGTGTTCTCGGTTCTGTAGGAGAAGATTTTTAAAGGTTTTTACCATATATGGGCGTGGCGGCCATCTTGGTCAATGGACCGTGACCATTTTAGCAATTTTTCGTTCCCCCACCCTAAGGAGGCTCCATATGAAATTTGAGCAAAATTGGCCCAGAGGCTCCAGAGGAGAAGTTGTTTGAAATTCTGAACATTTTTCCCATACAAATGCATAAGGAAGCAAAATTGACCTTATCGTAAAAAGGTCAAATGTCAATGTACGACCATTATTTTAGCAATTTTGGTAGCTCTTCTGTTCCCGAAGATATATGCAAAGATTCAGCCATAAGGCATGCTCGGTTTATGAGAAGAAGATTTTTAAAGTTTTTCCCATACAAATGCAAAGGGAAGCAAACTTGACCTTGCCGTAAAAAGGTCAAAGGTCAACGTACGACAATTCTTTTAGCAATTTTGGTAGACCTCCCGTCCCCGATGATTCCTGCAAAGGTTCAGCCCCAAGGCATTCTTGGTTCTGTAGGAGAAGATTTTTAAAGGTTTTTACCATATATGGGCGTGGCGGCCATCTTGGTCAATGGACCGTGACCATTTTAGCAATTTTTCGTTCCCCCACCCTAAGGAGGCTCCGTATGAAATTTGAGCAAAATTGGCTCAGCGGTTTCAGAGGAGGAGAAGTTTGAAAATGTTAACGGACGGACGCACGGACGGACGGACGGACGCACGGACGGACGGACGGACGACGGACGAAAAGTGATCACAATAGCTCATCCTGAGCAGAGCTCAGGTGAGCTAAAAAAAAAGGGGGGGGAAAAATACCACCATCACCAGCACTTTCTGGGACTTTTTGGAGGCTGAATGTAGCAACCCCTCAATTTTCAGGTGTCACAAATTGAAACTCTGCAATCTCACTTCTTCGTTTGACTCCAGCAGACACACACACAGAAACATTTATTTCTTTGAAACAATCAGAAAATTACACACAAACATTATTTTCTTCAAATTAGAATGATGAGGTCTAATTCATCTTTATTATTAAGCAATCACAAGTCACCTTACACAAAATAACTACCCCCGGGCTTTTTTGCACCAATCAGCAGTCCTGCCACAATTGGTTCCCTGTGCCCCTTACCTTAAAAGTCGCTGGTGAATACCCTCGGTGAATTTTCAACAGTATAATCGAAGGTATTCCGATATCGGTTCTATTTATTGATAACAGAAAATAAATGGCAGCTCTGGGCACTAACACAAAAAATATCGCGATAATACTGTAAACTTTCGCGATAATATTTCCAGGAAACTTTAGACTATTAAGATAATTTTTCAGGAAACTTCGAAATATCAAGATAATTATTGAAAGTATCGTGATAGCTACCTGGCTATCTCGTGGCAGAAATATGCCACCATACGTTTGTTTTTGAAAGCACGCTCCTAAAAAAAAAAAGATTATAAAACTAGACTCCAAACAGCAAACGCTGTTCGGCAGGCTAGGTCAGCAAAAGCACACTGACATGGACAGCCAAGGCCTCCCAGTCTGAGACTGCCGATGATGGCGATCTCGATATCGAAAACTCCCAGTCCCAAACTGAACCCACGTCATAAACCAAACAAACAAACTTAAAACATTTTCACAAATCATTTGTTTTACAGTCTAGACAAAAAGTCTATGCTTTTAGTTTGCAAATATTTCTATAATTACATTGTATCACAGTCAGTCTAGTCAAAGCAACACAAAAATGTCTGCTTTTGGTTTACAAATTTTGTATGATTATCACAGTCCAGTCAAAGTAACAGACAAGTCTCTGCTTTATATCACAGTCTAGTCAAAACAGGCAAAATGTGTGTCCTTAATCCTGTATCACAGGTATTTGATCATCTATCACTAAAACTGAAGTTTTATGAAAATATTTTCACAAATCTGTATGTGTTATGAAAACATTTTCTTAATGTATTTCTTAACACTTCAGTTTTAATAGAAAGTGGTACTATAGTTTCATATTTCTCGGGAAGTTTTCGGGGAAAGAATTAAAACAACTTGGTCACAACTATTTAATTTTAAATTGCACATCCAATTAAAATATCAAGAAAGTGATTATAAAACACTGTTACACAAGTTTAAATTTAAAGTCTAGGACGCAACAAAATGTTTCACCACGAGTCCAAGGTTGGATGCATAGTTTGAGTTTGGGATGCATGAATTCTGGACCTAGCGAGTCCCAGAACCCATAAAGGCAAAATTGTAAAAAAAATCACTGGGTTACCTGCTACAAGTACAGCAGGCCTTGCCTACCTGTAAGCAAATATCAGTTGGACGCCCCAGGTGACGTAAGATACACGACACTTTTGCACCACCCGACCACCCCAACATCATGTAAAACTACAGGCCGAAAAAAATTGACCTTTCACTTTGACCTTTTGATTACAATATTTCTAAGTATAAAACAGGTATTACCTGTACAGGTAGCACCTGCATCACCTGGAACGTAGAATTTTTCTCACCTTCGTGCCTAAATTGTACTATGAACGTATCCATATGAATATTTAAAGTTAAGATAAAAACGATATGTCAATTTGTTCGATCTATATCTTAATACACACTGTCTCATGAAAGCGACAGGTCAGTTAAATCGATCTATACACTATCTAAATACAATGTACTTATAGATAGGCGCGCACGCAGACATGCACACGCGCATGTACCAAAGTATAAAATTCCTCCAACTGTAGTTTAACGACTAACAAAACAATAAAGTCAATATACGAACGCACGCATGCATGCACGCACGTAGGCAAACACACGCATTCACGTACGTACATAAACACTATATGGGACATTAATTTTATGCTAAGGCGATATTATATTTAAACGTTTTAACACTTGCTGAAACTGGATAATTAAAACACTCCAGCTAGCATTCTATATAAATCTATAGCGGGACGGCCCGCTATAGATTTATGTAGAATGTTCACTGGGGTGAACATTACAGTCAGAAGATATTTGAGAGTAAAGCATTTAGCACACTTAGGAAATATTGAACTGCCGGGAAATAAAATGGCGGAAAATCAAACGTCTAACTCTATAAAACTTCTCACTGTAGTAGGACTCCTAAATATAAGAATTGCTTACTGTAGATTTAGAAGTATCCAATATCATTGAATACTCATGTAAAGCTCTGTATTTTGCAATTTTCATTTAAATATGCCTTTAATGATAAGCTTTCGGAATCGTTTGTGTGCTAAACTAGGACCGTCAGACGATCAGCACGCGCCCCTGCCTCTCACCAGACCCTCAGATTAGCCTTCGTATCCACAAAGTATGACCAAAAATTTCGCGCTCCACTTACATGATCATTTGGGCCTCGTCCTGCGAAAAAGTGTCTTCTAACATGCGCAAAATGAGCGGATTCACATCAAGCTCTTGTCCTCCGATATTCTAACTCGGGACAATATTCACCAATATCAGTGCAATAAACCTATAATATATAGATTCATTGCACGCCCCTTAAAGGTAAATTTCAATTTTATGAGCTCCTTGATACTGCTAGAAGAAATAGTTTTATGGATTTGGACCAAGGTGTAAATAGGTGTCTATCATTGTATCATAACATAGCGGCTCTCAGCTTCTGGCTTTCATTAGAATCTGATTATTTTTGCTCAATTATTTAAGAAAAGAAGCTTTACTGATTAGCTGTCGAATAGTCGTTTTCAGGGTGTCCCATGATGCACCGCGGTCTGGAGTATTTCCGGTTTTGTCGCCAATGTAAACGTGCTTTGCGATCGCTGAACAACCGAGATTAAAGGTGTTTTATACATCTCAGTAATGAAAATAAGTGCTATATTCTATGTTTCTGGAGTATTTATATGTGATATCTTCACGTAATGTGAAATGACACCGGGATTTGCAGTGCAGTGAATAATTTACGGTCAATCCGCTGTCACTTGAACGGGTGGGGTAATACAAAAACTGTAAACAATGAATGTCATAAAGAAAGGTCTTCCAGCTACGCCTAGAACTTATAAGGATGTGAAATCATTAACTTATGACACTCTTTTAAGACTCTGCAAAGATGCAAATGTGGAAACACGCAAAGTTGGGAGGGATGCTTTAGAAATATTTTTGTGTGATGCACTCGGGATTTCAACCACAGGAACTCATACCGGACAGAACCAAATCAGACCAAGACTTGACGATCATTGTTTGGATGATAATGAACTGAACGAGTTTATCAAATTGACACCCGCATATGTTCAAAGATTAACTGGATAGACAAAGGACATCAAAAATGTTCCCGATGTTGATATTGGTAGTGTAAAGAGATTCTTGCTTTCCAGCAACAACCCTGATTTTACAAAAGACACCCTTAAGAAGTATAAACAAACCAGAGCTTATGGACATGTCAGTGCCAAACATATTAACGGTTTATTGTTCAACCCTCTCCCAAACAGTGACACATTTTGTATAGTAAAAGCGCAGTGTATCCCATCTCAGAGCGGAGACAGCAGACATGTAAAGTGGCTACATGTCATTTTAGATAAACACCTTGGGGAGCCGTATGGAGCATTCTGTATCTGTGCTGCAGGGTAAGGCGATACACTTTTTTAGCAATTTAGATGCAGTTATTGAACATGCCTGTCTGAAAAGCATATTTACAACATACTGCGACTGAGTCGGCCTTGGTGGCTCAGTCAGATGCACATCCAACTGGTGATCAGGAGGCCACAGGGTCGATCACCAGGTCTGGCAACATTCTTTTGTAGAGCTGATCCTTAAATATTTTCTACAGGCATTCTCTCCCCCTGATTCAAGAAGGGCAGTTGTCACTTTCTGGTGCAAGGCACTCACAAGTAATGGTTAACAGCTTCGGGAACTACAATAAGTCTGTCCAGAACAATGTGTGGCTAGGTAAACTGACCAGCTCGACACGATCCTTATGTCTTGACAGGGCCGTAAAACCTTAAGTCAATCAATTCACATACATGTACTTTCATAGGTTAACTATATTCCATGATCAACATGCTGAACCTTAAGTTAGTAGCTGTACAGGGCCATAAAACAACAAATCAATCAGTCATCATTGACAGTGATGACTCAGATAGGCCTAGGCTTTTGTGCCGTCTTGTCAGATACTTTGCTGCTGTATCATGAATGCCATGTAGCAGCAGTCAGTAGGCCTTGATCCAGGGAAAGACTTTGCGAATACAGCCCCAACACCAGGTGCCCCATTTATACTATTGTTTTGTGAATGTTCTCTCTTCCAGCACCATCAGTTGCCCAGAGCTCCAACAGAGTAAGGGATCTAGAACAAGACCATATTCAAATTTTCATTGGCTGAACACATGGGTCTGAGCCACAGCCCAGCAAGACAACAAAATTACATTTGCATCAAGTTTTTTTCTTATTTCTCTTGTAAAATATATTTTGTGGGTACTCATTAGAAGTGCCTTGATGGAGTGCTTCTATTTAGCAACCCAACATAGTTTTTCTTGGAATAAGACATAAGCAAAATGTCAGTAATGTTTGATTGAATAAAAGCCAACCGCCTTATCTGGATATATTATTTTAAAAAAAAGTTCTGGATGTACACGGTTATCTTTTTTTTTTCTTTTCCACATCATTTCTGTCTCATTGTAATGTATTTTTCAGGAAAGGTCAGGCATGTGCTCATGTTGGGGCCCTCCTGTTCATCCTCACAGAACTGGTAGCCAGTGGTGAAGAAGAATTACCCGAGGATTTATCCTGTACAGATGTCTTGTGTCAGCGGTCAGAGACAAAAAATGCCAGTGTGAACCCTAAAATTTTGGAGGATGTTACAATTAGAGAAGGTAGTAAGTTCAATCAGTAATTATATATTTTTTAAGCCTTTGGTATGAGTCGGCCAGGGATCGAACCCGCAAACGTTTGGTCACAAAGTGGACACTTTATCAACTTAGCCACTGTGCTGGTTATATGTGGTTAGCCAGTCAGACTGTGTGACATGAACTGGCTGGTCATGAAGTGAAGTGACAGTCAGCATTGCCTTCTTTTCCCAATCCAGTGCTTTTTTTTTCTAACATGACCTAGATTTCATGGTCTAGAGAATGTGCTTAATATCTTAATTACATGTATATGGGCACATAAGAATGTAAATAAGGCCTAAATAATGGTGCTGCCAACAAGTCAGAAAAAGCTAGATATAGTAGGGTATTATGGGTCAGGGGTCATCCTAGAGGGCGATTTGAGAGAAAAAAGTCTCCCTAAGCTGATTGACTTCTCCCTATCTTGAGCTGAGGGAGAAGTGAAAATGTATAGATGTATAGAGAAATCCAAAATTTGGACCAAAACTTCTCCCTGAAATCCTGAAATTGATTCAAAACTTCTCCCTCTCTGAAAGCTCTAGGATGACCCCTGATGGGTAATTTTGTTTAAGATGCACCAGCTATACTTTATTTGAAAATTCAATAAATTTTAGTAGAAATCCTTAACTTTTCAGATTGGTTAGACCTGATGACATTTTGCAGACCATTTTGTCTCGATTTTGTCGTGCTCTGTTTCCTGGCTTGATTTTTCATCTTCATATCTTTGTTCAGTGTTCATAGGTATGGATAAGAGGAGAACTGTCTTTGTAGGCTTGCCTTAATTTAGTCCAGATTCCTGACTTTAGCTCTAAGAAAATGAAGATGAATTGGTGCCGCAAAACAAAAATGTGGATTATTTCTGCAAACTGGAAACAAGTACCTGAGAAAACTTAGAAGGATTCAAATCGTTTATTACCGGGCAAAACTAATTTAAATTTGGCATATCGAAAGTTGGTATATTGGCTCAAATAAAGTACTACAGTTTCCTTATACATGTACCTGCTTTCATTCAGAATTTGTGGGGATCCTTTTGAAGTTAAGGGCTGAAAAAAAATTGCTGTTGATACTTGATTTGGGTGTAACGTTACTTCTAAACACTTTTATTTTCAATTTTCTGTGATGCGATTGTGTTTTCTAGAACTTCGTCAGCCTTTCCTAAAATTTGGGACTCTCTAGGAGTCTTTTCTTAGATACTGAATCAACAATGATGTTGACTGGGCAAGGCTGTAATGGCATAGTTTGCTTACTACCTTTTACTTACCACATTCAGATGAAAACCAACTAGTAAGTAACTTACAAGTATAGAACCACAGCTTTAACACTTTTAGCGAAACTAGAAGACCAAAGACCAAAACAGATACATTTGTAAACAGTGTAAATTCAAATAAGACGGCTCATGTCGAGCCGTGTCATTAGGATCTACACTGTTTGCCATTCTATTCTTTACTTGATTTATTATTACAACCCTATTGGCAATAATGGATGTGTCCAAACGCAAAGATGGAAAAGCCCGTTCAGAAACTCATTTATGTTATGATGCTATTCAATTTTTGTGACAACGAGAAGAGTGACAAGACTATCCTGCACAAATATGGCCATATACACACCTGCGTACAGTATCATATATTTGTATATACTTCATAACCCCTTAACAGACATTTGAACCGCAATGTGTGACAACTGACATATGCGCCCAATGAAGACTCAAATCAAGCCGGGCATACGCGCGGTCTGACCAAGGTCTTCCTTGTCTGCATGATTTTCTTATCTTTGGTTGTCCAAAATGCGCACAGTGAAGATTCTCATCAGACTACGCGAATCGCAGGCTGTTCTGAATCTTCGCTTGGCGCTTGTCTGAAGGTACGCTTTCTGACGTTTCGGTTCAATACCAGTCATACCTTTTCCATATTTCTTCAAGACTCCTAGCTTGGATTGTCTGAATATCTTTATTATTGATTTGTAAACAAGATGGCGCTTATGATGTGCAGAATGTCATGTTATACCAAACACAAGAGGTCCATACGGGCCTGAATCGCTCACCTGAGCATAAGCACCCAGCTGATAAAATACTCTATATAGCTCTTCAGTTGAGGGGAATATCCTTTAAGTTATCCATATGGGCCTGAACTGCTTACCTGAGCATATGCAACAAGCTGGCAAAATGCTCTGTATAGGTCTTCGATTCCGGGTGATAACCTTAGAGTTGATGTGGAGTCCAAATACATCATCCTGCTGACACCACTGTGCTCACTTAAACATTTTCTTAAGCAGCTGTGAGTTAATGTTCAATTCTCGATATTTAATGGTCTCTAGTCAATTTCACTATGAATAAATCCGAGCCGGTACTGAAATGAACGGTTGTTTTCCGAGGCACAATCCATGATAAAAATATCGACCAACCAAGTGCTAGCGTAATTAATCTGACGGAGTCCGTGAACCACCAATTGAGAGGTTGCAGAGGCCAAAATTTTGTAAGGTCATTCTCCCTTGAACCACCCTGTTGGAGACACCAGACAGGTTTACATAATTTTAACCATGTTTATGTCATTATTCCTTGATGATAAAAAGTCTAAGGGGCTTGAAACTCCACTAAGATTATTTTTTAGGTATATGGAAATCAAATAACTAAGCTTCAATCATAATTTGCCAAGAGACAAGGAAAATATTGATACTCAAAGTACATTAAAGTTCTGTTGAAAATAAGCCTGGGTGTCTCCAGCAAGCAAGATAACTCTTGGTGTGTGATGTCATCAACAACCTCTCAACACAACAGGAATACAAGTTATTAAGGTTTCATTTAGCTGCATTGTTAAATACAAATAGCAGTGGTGATGGGCATTTCCATAGTCTACCATCAAGGGACGAACAAATTGCAAGCAATGGCTAATCCCAGCTTGTAGACGGCAAGCGCGTCACTGTTTTCCGCCAACAGATGACTGGCCATGTGACTAAGTCCACGTGACTAATCTACGATCGAATTTACGGAGAATTATGAAACGGCTATCAATTTACCTGTAGGGCTTCATACTGCATCTGATGATATACAGGATACTGTTCGCTCAAGCATTAAACTAAAATGAATGATTTAGGATGCGAAGCAAACAAATAGTTGCCATTATCATCATTATTATCGTTGTCATCACTGATTGAAGGTATTTAGAAGTGTCTGCATGGCCGAATGATGCTAATTTGGGACAGTAATATGCTAAATGAGAATCTGTTTGAAAATTTCCACCATATATGGTCATGGTGGTCATCTTGGATAAACGTTTTGAAACAAAAAAAAAAAAAAAAAAAAAAGAAGAAAAAAAAAACACTGTACAAAACCTTGACCTTGTACCCTTGGTCACGGCGGCCATCTTGGATGCCAGTGTCCAAAATGTTTTCAAACTTGTCACAAGGATGTTCTATGTGTAACTGGTTACAACTGGAAGAGCGGTTTCTGAGAAGAGGTCGTTTGAATGCACCCTGCCAATATCCCCTTATTTACGCAGGGCTGGAGCCCGGCATATCTATTTGAGGTTGTTTTTGTAAAATGTGTATGCATTTGGAGAACATCGGTTTTCTTCCACTTTTATGGGGTTCTCAGTGGGGTTATATATAACTATTTACCCCCCACTTTTTTTTTATTATTCAAAGTCACACTTTTGCAGCAGAGAACTGTGCTATTGGTAACAGTGAAATAAAAAATGGAAAGTACTGTGTAGAATGAATGTAGCAATGTGGGTTTTGCTCATTTAAAAGAGAAATGAGCAGTTTTCCCGTAGAAGCCCCAATTTGACCATTCGACCTGAAATGAGCTTGTTGCTATCAATATTCGTACACGTTTGAATTTTTTCATTTCGTTTTTTTCGTCGTACTACGAAGAAGAAACAAAAGATATTTTTCTTTGTTTACGATTGGAAATATGCATTCTCAAATCGAACGGATTATAAGCTGGTTTAATAATACAGTTTAATTTGATATTCAAGCATGGAAAGATTTGGGCCGAAAGAAAACGTTATGAGTGGAGAAAAGAACGAAACATTGCTACATAGATGATTTCGGATATAGTATGTTCGGCCTAGGCTATGGAATGCAACATGTAATTATGTATGCGGGCTAGAAAACAGACGATCATAGTTGATTTTTTTTACATAGCTCTGATAACGTCTATAATGTTTTTATCGTTGAGTATTGCGATAATTTATATAATTACAATCTTTCATAAATTATAACATTTTTTTTCACTATACTACGATCTATAGGGAGCTAAGTAATGCATGGCAGATTAGTTTCCCGGCGTATTGATGCTTTGCATCAATGTTTTCTTGTTTGTCTGTTTGACCTTCGGAAATGTCTGATCAGCATAAATTTTGAAAACTTTAAGCCCTTTACCCCTGAGTTCTGCAGAGCACGAAAACATACCTATATAATTTTGACCCCCTTAAACACCATTTTTTATATAGTAAGACTGGGGTTTACAGGGGTATACATAGACTGTGGCTAGCGCTGAGGCGGTTCAAACGAGTACCCACAATCTATGTTTTGAGCAGAAATATGATTATTGTCAGTTTTTTTTTTATCTGAAAAGTTTCTTTCTTTTTTTTTTTTTTTTTTTTTTTTTTTTTTTGGTGGTGGTGAAATTTTCAATATATTGCATTATTTTTCTTATTTTAGCTCAAAAACATAGATTATGGGTACTCGTTAGAACGGCCTCTGTGAGGCCGTTCTAACAAGTACCCACAATCTATGTTCTGAATTGAAATATGAAAAATATCAGAATTTTTTATCTGAAAATTCTCATGTTTTTGGTGGTGGAATTTTCAATATATTTGAATAGGCGTGTTTTCGTAATGAAATAAATAAATAAAAATAAATAAATAATAATAAAAAAATGACAAACAGTGTAGATCCATGCTCGTAAGAAACCCTCTCATCTGGATCTACATGTATGCACTGGCATCTGTTTTGGTCTGCAGGGGTGAAATCCATACCTATGCAACATTTCCACCAAATTAGTCTCAGGATCCCTTCAATGCTTACGGACAATTCGTTTTAAAAGCGTGAACGGATGCAAACACGGACAACGGACGAAATGTGAACACTGTAGCTCATACTGAGCTTTGAGCTAAAACAGCGCACATCCATGTTGATAAATATGCCAACTTGAGACAATAGTGTGCTAAATGAGAATCTGTTCGAAAAAACAGACATTATATATTAGATAACACTTTTTAAAACTGTCGATTATCGAACTTAAGGTTGTTGTAGTTGTAATAGTAGTACTAGTAGTTGTTGTTGTTTGTTGTTGTTGTTGTTATTGCTGCTGCTGATATTGATGATAAAAACGTGGAAGAATGAAACTGCAAAGAACAGTTTGCCATGTATAGTTAAAGATTTTTACTGTCTTGGGCTGTATAAATGTTCCTCTAAAATTTGCCTCAAGAAGCTTCCCATATTATTTTCGTAAAGAAATTAGTCGTACCGTTAGAAACGCTGTTTTGGAGGCATAGCAGCCAACGAACGTATAACCTTTAAAGGAGGATTGATACTGGGGGAGATGAGGGGGAGATGAATGGTTATCGTCATCTTCATTGCCTTTAAAATAAACATAATACAGTGAACCTTCGTTACAACGACAGCATTTGTTCCAAAAGATGCCGTTATAACGAATTTGCTCTTGTAAAGAATCCTTAATGGACATAATGATGTGTGAGAAATATCTTGCTTTATTCTTATTTCCTCATAGAACATATATTTTGGATATTTGTTAGAATCGCTGTATCGAGTGTCGCTGTAACGAACGTTGACTGTAATCTAAGGCAAAAGAACTGAAAAGCAAGGCATTTTAAAGAAACTCTCAGCAAAACATATACCGTACACATTATTACACAACCGTGTTCGGCAACAGCAATATGGCTTACTTTTATACCGCAGTCTAGCTTACTCGCCTACTACTTACCAGGTAAAATACTACTTTTTTTTCACCATCTTGTCTTACTCCAAGAATTGCCATTATAGGTTATTATTAATGAAAGACATTAAACTAAATTATTCTGTGCTGTTTTCCTCACCGTTTCAATTAAAAATAGACAATAAACAAGATAAAATATCAAAGTTTGAAGTTTTGTGACTTTGTAACGTTTCGGACGCCAAGCTGTCTGGCTAAACATGTGCAGAAAAGTATTGAAAGTAGAGTTATGTGTATACGCGTTTATTACAGGTTGATTGCACGGCCCATCAATGTTGGGCGAAAAAACCAATTTTGGTTAGTGCTCTATAATCAAGCTGACTTTGTATCAGTTAGTTATTGGTCAATTCTTTCGGTTTCGCTTTTGATTGGTCTCTTATTCATTGGTGTTTCATTAAAGTGGTTGGCTTTTTCATTAAGTTAAGCAACGGAGATCGCGGTTAGTAGCTGGATGGGTGACCGCGGTGCTTGACTTCGTGGAAGGCTCGACAAATGCATAGGCACTCGACGGAATATTTTTCTTTCTTTTACCTATTATGAGATCTTGAAATATCCTCTAGCTCACTGTCAAGTTTCAATTCGACCGGTTGGGAAATAACAAAGATGTAAAACATCATATACCTATAGTGTTTTACCGTCCCCCGCCTTTTCGAAGAAAAGCGAGGGGACATAGTATTCGGCTTTCCGTGGTGCGTGGTGCGTGATGCGTGATGCGTGATGCGTGGTTACCTGTGTGTTACCTTGTGAGCGCAACTCCTCCTACAGTTTTGGACCGATCCTTTTGAAACTTTACAGGTGTTTTAATCATGGTCTGAAGATTTGCATGTGCTTTTTACAGAATCCTTAAATTATTTTGTTTTCACTTTTTTTTCACATTTTTAACTTAGACTTTTTTTGCATGGTTCCGAATATTTGTAGTGGGGACCTTGTAAGCGCAACTCCTCCAACAGTTTTATACCGATCCTTCTGAAACATCACATTTATCTTAATCATAGTCTGAAGATATGCATGTACTTTTTACAGAATCTTGAATTATTTTTTTCAAATTTTTCACATTTTTAACTTAGACATTTTTCATGCTTCAATACTATGAAAGTGTGTATGTAGTAGGTACCTTGTGAGCGCAACTCCTCCTACAGTTTTGGACCGATCCTTTTGAAACTTTACAGGTGTTTTAATCATGGTCTGAAGATATGCATGTGTTTTTTATAAATCCTTAAGTTAATTTTTTTTTCACTATTTTCACATTTTTAACTTAGACTTTTTTTGCATGGTTCCGAGTTTGTAGTGGGAACCTTGTGAGCGCAACTCCTCCTACAATTTTATACGGATCCTTCTGTAACTTCACAGGTATCTTAATCATGAGATATGCATGTGTTTTTTACAGAAATAATTTTTTTCAATTTTTTCACATTTTTAACTTAAACTTTTTTTCATGCTTCAAGACTATGAAAGTGTATATGTAGTAGGTACCTTGTGAGTGCAACTCCTCCTACAGTTTTATACCATTCCCACTGAAACAAAACTGGAACAGGCAAATCCAGATATGCAGGGTTTTGTTTGGAGTTGCCGACTCCTAGATGGATTGCCGACCAGGGCTTGGGAGCTCCATCTACCCTAGATATTGCTACACAGATTCTGTTAACAGCTATATAGAAGCAGTAACTTAAATGTCTTATGTAGCAAAACCCAGGACAAATGCTACAGAAAGACTATACGGGCCGTGCATAGCTGCAAAAGCTGTTTTTTTTATTATGTTTGCTTGTTCGGGATAAGGATTGTTGGCCTCATAAGACAAATTTTGGCTTAATGGCGGTGACCTTTAAGACAGCGACGTCTACTGCAAATACTGAACTTTCTTGTTCTATATATTATACATGGCGAATAAACACTTTTACTGGATAGTCCCTGACAGTTCCCTGCAGTTTGACAGTTTTTATACCCAAAACCTTGTTTTGCATTACGAAAACACGCCTATTCAAATTTATTGAAAATTTTACAACCCAACAAGAAAATTATCAGATAAAAGTTCTGATAT
The DNA here is from genome assembly GCA_964016985.1 of Anodontia alba. Lineage (NCBI taxonomy): Eukaryota > Metazoa > Mollusca > Bivalvia > Lucinida > Lucinidae > Anodontia > Anodontia alba. The sequence goes on along the minus strand of OZ024825.1, from coordinate 85,638,005 downwards.
TTTTCATATTTCTGCTCAAAACATAGATTGTGGGTACTCGTTAGAACCGCATCGGCGAGGCGGTTCTAACGGTAACTCACAATCTATGTTTTAGCAAAATAAGAAAAATAATGTATACCCTGTAAACCCCAGTTTTACTATATAAAAGTGGGGTTTAAGGGGGTCAGAATTATATTTGTATGTTTTCGTGGTGGACCCTCAAAACTTAGCAGCATGTATCCTTAATGATGCATTTATGATCAATCCAATATCAATTTTATTTATCTGTGGCTTTTTAGTTTAATATTTACAGCAAACTGTTACTTTCTTTTTCTATATATTATACATAGTGAATATACACATTTACAGGGTTTTCCCCCGACTCGCAGTTTGGCAGTTTTTATCCCCAAAACCGTGTTCGTGGCCCTCAAAACTTAGCGGCATGTGTCCTTATTGGTGTATATATGATGAATCCAATATCAGTTTTATTTATCTATGGCTTTTTATTTTAATATTTACTGCAAATTCTTACTTTCTTTTTCTATATATAATACATAGCGAACATACACATTTACAGGGTTTTCCCTGACTCGCAGTTTGGCAGTTTTTATCCCCAAAACCTTGTTCTGGACCTCAAAACTTGGCGGTGTCCTTAGTAATGCATATATGATCAATCCAATATCAATTTTATTTATCTATGCCTTTTTAGTTTAATATTTGCAGCAAACTCTTATTTTCTTTTTCTATATATTATACATAGCGTATATACACATTTACAGGTTTCCCTGACTCGCAGTTTGGCAGTTTTTATCCCCAAAATCTTGTTCTGTACCTCAAAACTTAGCGGCGTGTATCTTTAGCTGTGCATATATGATCAATCCAGTATCAATTTTATCTGTCTATGGCCTTTTAGTTTAATATTTATAGCAAAGTCTTTCTTTTTCTACATCATGAAAATATAACTATATATTTTTGCCCACCTTAAACCCCACTTTTATACAGTAGAACTGGGGTTTACCGGTGTATACATTGTTTTTCTCATGTCTGCTCAAAAACATAAATTGTGGGTACTCGTTAGAACCGCCTCGGTCAGGCGGTTCTAACGAGTACCCACAACATATATTTTGAGCAGAAATATGAAAAAATATATCAGCGTTTATATCTGAAAACTTTCAGTGTTTTTTTTTGGTGATGAAATTTTCTATATACTGTATTTCAACAGCCGTGTTTTCATAATGATATCTTATACAAAGCAAATACATACACATTTACAGGGTTTTCCTAACCCGCAGTTTTGGTAGTTTTTATCCCCCAAACCTTGTTCTGGTCCTCAAATTTTGGCGGCATTTGTCTTAGTGATGCATATATGATCAAACAAATACTTAATCTATTTATCAATGTCTTTGTAGTTTATTCTATTTGTGATCTATCATTCTTTACCCTTAAAGCGCTAAACAAAAATATACTAGTCAGGTGACATTCTAAAATTGATTTTTTTTTTTTTCAGAGAAAATAAGACCCGAAATTTCATGTGAATCGTCTGCTAGGCAGAAGACTCACATGAAATGTCTTATTTTCTCTGAAACGTGTATTTCAGTGTCGTCTGTTGTAGTTGTGATTAGCTAGAGCTTTAAGAATTAACAAACCATTATATCTTATAAAAAGACACCTTCGTAACTCCACGTAAGGGAGTCCCAGTGACCCTAATTTTGATTAACTGAGGGAAAACACTGCATTTATCTCTCAGTGAATACCTGCGGCCACACAATTAAAGTGCAGTCTAGGGGTTTAGCTGAGGATTTAGCGACCCAACGCCCTTAAAACTAAAACTATTCGTCGACTTACCATCTCATATTATTATACATGGCGAATGCACACTCAGCACAAATCCAACACCGCTGCATGGTGCACTGTTAATAATCTCGAAGTACTTTCTCATTAACAAACGAAATCTGGTCTCTTCCATATAAAATCTGAACTAGGATATTTCCACAAAATCGAAAGCCACTGGTCTGTTAAATCTTGGGTCTCGCAAGTCTACCTTCTTCCCTTGAAAATAGTTCTCCCTCGTGTAGTGTCGTCATTTTTAAGCTTTTCTTTTTAATTACCTTGAACAGATATGAAAGCTTATGACCGAGAACTGAACGTAAACCCCAAAATAGATCTACTGCGTAGAAGCATGGCTAGACTAGCTACTAGTCGGATATCAATATTATTTTCATCAATAAATTATAATTATTAAGTTATTAATGAACTAAGGGCCATCTACTACTTACTGCTTGCCTCACTTCTCTGAGAGCAGCAACTGATCTTGGTGACGTCAGAGACCAACTATTAGAGACTGGCTAAACAAGATGTCATACATAAATTTGAATCATGCAGCTTATAGTAAGGAGTGATAAAACATGACATCAAGGTCTAGGAGCTAGTCTAAAGCATGGCCGATTGTACTTTATAAAACCGTATCGGGGAGGAATGCTCTGTATGCGAAGCAATACAAAAAACAATACAAAACAGATATTATGTAAGATAATCATGGTCCTCGGGGTCATGGTCCCGTATTAAATGTCGAGCGGCGCGCAGAAGAGGGCCCCAAGGAAGATAGGCTACCAGCCAGTTGGGTTACCCTCTCAAAATAAAGAATTTACTTACTTACTTATATATATATAGAAGCAAGCTAAGTAAACAGTCAAGCGGGACACCGACAGTGTACGTTTTAAAACAAAATTGACTGTTGCGGCAGGGTACAATATGGAGGCCCAGGGGTTTTGAGGAACAGGAGAATAAGGCCATTTATTTCAAGGGAAGAACTGAAGGGAACAGGGGAACAAAGGCAATTTTGGGGAACAGGGAACAAAGAAAATCAAGATTTCGATTTTGGGGAATAAGGGAAAATGCCGATTTTATCAGGAGAACAAGGGAACAGGTACCCCCATCCCCTTGGGAGGACCTCAATATGATCTTGCAAAAACGTGGTAAAAGCTCAGATGATTGTGTTTCCATATGTTTTTGGTTTTTTTTAACCCTTAAAATGCCAAGAAAACCTGCATCTGAAAATGTTGTCTCTTTATGTCGTCTGCTGAATATTCTTGCAAACTTTTCAAACCTATGAACCGATCAGGGTCCACACAGTTTGCAAAAATGACTTTTAAAATCGTAAGCAGATGACAAAGCAGACGACAATTGTTGTGATCAGCAGTTTAAGGGTTAAATTGTAATCACATATTATGAGCCGTAACATCAGAACACATACCATCGGGCGTGTGCGCCCAGTAAATTTTCTCCAGACCGACAACTTACGTTCTGATCAGATCGCGTGGATGCGCAGGCTGATTTGAGTTATTATTGGGCGCAGAAGGTACATTTCCTCGCTTTAAGACTCGTGTTTACGAAATGAAACGGAACGTTAATGATTTACGCTTAGCACTCTGGATAGAATTTTCAGCAGACGACATATTGAAATGTTTTATCCCACCCCCACCCCCCCCTCCCCGACCCCGCTTCCGCCGCCGCCTCCCCCTTCCCCCCTCCCAACCCACACACACACAAAAAAAGGTTTTGACTTTTTATGCAAATTATTGGAGACAATTTGCATGAATGTCAAATTCCGTTTTCTGGGAAGAATAAGAAAAAATATTATCAACTTGTCATCTGCTGAAATGGCCAAGAGCACGGTAAAGGTTAAAAGTGCGGTCTTATTACAAGTTGCTTTTTTTCTTGTTGTTGTTGTTTGTTTATTTTCCAGGTTCCAGTTATCAAAACGGCAACGTCCTGCCTGCAAATGTTGCATTCCTTTGTAAAATGGCGAAAAAAGTTTCTTCATTTCGATCGTAACACGCTGTATATGTAACTCCGGGTATGTAACACGATCCGCTTTGTCGTACCTTTCATAATAAGTTACCATTTCGTGTCAGACTACCACAACGCGTTTCATTGACGCTTAGCTTCAGCAGACTACATTTTTGTGGATTCTTCTATCTCAACTCTCCGGTCATTTTCCAACAGAACTTGATGGTGTCTGCATGTTAATTTTCATTATTTACCGTGTTTTATAGAAATTCCTATGTGTAATGCAAATAGTGTATTTCCAGATCAGACACAGCGTTCTGTGGCGTCTGGTCTGGATCTGTCAGCCTCTGTATGGAAGAATGTACGTACCTTGAAGTGATGATAAAATCTCATGAAACAGTTATTTTTGTCAAATACTTTGATTCAACTTTCATTGTGTGCATTTTAAATCATCTTTACAATATGATCTTAAAGCTAGTTTACGCCAAAGTCAAGTTTTGAAAATCAAAGAAAAACTCCTCTATTTAGAATAACAATTTGATAGAATTATGATGTCCATGGCGCGAAGGTGCTTTCGTAAAAAAAGAACAAAAAAAAAAAAAAAAAAAAAAATGAACAGTCCGTCGAACCACAACAAACCACCACAAACAACCCTGACATACCTCAAACCACTTTATTTATTTACCATTTCACATCAAACCACTTACTTTCTATTTTTCACTCTAAATTACTTTGTTTAACCCTTAAAGCGCCAAGAAAAACTGCATCTGAAAATGTCGTCTGTTTATGTCGTCTGCTGAATATTCGTGCAAACTTTTCAAACCTATTTTTGCATACAGGCAAACAGTGTGGATCTGGGTCCACACTGTTTGCAAAAATGACTTTTAAAATCATAAGCAGATGACAAAGCAGACGACAATAGTTGTGACTGGCGCAAAAAGGGCAAATACGAAGGTTTTAATTCTACTAAATAATTAAGGGCACTTTTGTAAGGAGGTGACTGCCGAAAACCACATCAAATTATCTTAAACGGTTTCTGAAATATTGCGATTTGAAATTTGACATTTAACATCCAAGAGGGAGGAGTTCAGGCTGCCTCATTAATATTCACGAGGCTTTTTATGACATCATAGAGAAACGGTAAAATTTTAAACTTTTTTAAATTGCTAATATTTTTTGCTTTTTAATCTGCATCAATTCAGTTTTCACATTATTTAATTTATTCAACTCCTTTAAACTAATATACATAGGAATTTAACTCTTATTTTCCGTTTAGTTACACTTTACATTTCAAATTTAAATATTTCATTTAATTAATTTAAAATCCAGTTACAATGCTTAATAATTAGCCAAAACTGATTTTTTTTTTTACATTCATTTATATGATATACACCCAAAATTCACTATTATTAAAAAAAAACTTAAGAAAAAATTAATATTAGTCAAGTTTTAAACATTTTAAAATTTAGCTTTAAATTTAAATAACTGATTGAATTTTGAGTTAAATTCTCAATTCATGGGCCTCATTTGTGGACAGAGACCAATATCAATAATGGTTAAGGAGAAAAACTATGTAGCATATAAGGAAATGCAGAATATTCTTGTTTAAAATTTCAATTTAAAATTTAAGTTCCACTATGACATTACAGAATATTGCATTGTGTGCCTAAATCAATACACAATCCAAGGGAGGCTACTGTAACAGGAAAAAAAGGTAGGTACCTAAATTAATCACGATAACTTTTGATTGGATTGGAATTTTTTGATGGGGTTTTCAACAAAATAATTTTCTTAAAGCATTCTATCAACCTGTTGAAAACCAGGCATATTTTAAATTTTCTTTGTATTTGCCCTTTAAGGGTTAATTATTATCTCAAGTGGAATGGGGTATCAAAGGTGATATAATGAGGATCCACTCACTTTGATCTGGTTCTATGCAACAGACAAACGTAAGTAAAGTATGGGTCGGTCAAACTTAAAAAAAAATAAAAAATTAAAAATAAATAAATAAAAAAAAATAAAAATAAATAAATAAAAATAATAAAAAAAAACTTAAATGAAACATGAAGTGACGCCCAAGAAACATCTGACCAGAAAGTTCTAGATCAGCGTCTGCATGCATGTGCGTCGGCGCAGTCTGATCGAGGTCTTTGGGTTTTTACAGTAGAAAAAAGACCAACATGAAATATGTGACGGCATCTAAGAAAACATATGACCAACAAAGTTCCAGATCAGCATGCGCATGTGCATCCATTGCGCAAAAATGCCTATTCAAATATATAGAAAATTTCACCTCCAAAAACTGAAAATTTTCAGATAAAAATATCTGATATTTTTCATATTTCTGGTCAAAACACAGATTGTGGGTACTCGTTAGAACCGCCTCACGCGTACCCACAAATTATGTTTTGAGCAGAAATACATGTATGAAGAATATCAGAATTATTTATCTGAAAATTTTCACTTTTTGATGGTAAATTTTTCAGTATATTTGAATAGGCATGTTTTCGTTATGTATTGAACAAACAAGACAATCATTATGTAAGGTGTCTTTAATCATCAGAAGCTATGTAGAAATACCTTGTTAATTTTTCTTTGATGTATGTAGATGATCATATTATATTTAACCATATTAGATTTTCAAATGTTTGATTTGTGACTCAAGAAGTGTAAAAATTGTTTTGGCGTATGGTTTGGGTAATTTTTGTGTAATTTGGGGTATTTCAAGGGACCCAGAAAAGATAAATCATATGCTTATTTGCCGAACCTACGAGTAGCGGGAAATCAAATGGGACAAAATTATGACGGACGTTTAGTTAAAGTTCTCAACGTCAAAAGATAAAATGAAATTTTGTCTAAGACCCTAATTCAGAGAAAAGGAATTTTTGAAACTTGCAACTGTGCAAAGTGACAAGGTGGTCTACGTATCCATGCCATAGAACATTCATAAAATGTTGAACAACTGACAAGTCATAATGTTCAGGTGATCAGACACGAAGCCCAAAAGAAAGGGTTCAATCAGGCGTCCCGACAGTCATACCATAGATTTAAATTGCGGTACATGTGTGTCAAAATGACAATAAGAAGCTATCGTGCATAGAAAAGCGCGTACGGCGGTGAAATTAAATATCAACGTCGTATCCAGCATTACATAGAGTGGGGTATGGCTTTGACAAGGAAACTGTCAGAGTTTCGGGTGAAAAGTGGGCTTTTTTTTAAGAACCTCCATTATAATTTTGAAAAAAAAAAAAAAAAAAAAAAAAAATTCCAACAATTATCTGCTATTCTTAGGATGCTTCTTGTTTTATAGTTCTCTTCCATCCCTTATATTTTACCTTATATTTCTCTTCAACAAATCCATTGAATTTCCAATTAATATGTATTTATAATTGCTGGATGAGTGGCAAACAGTGTAGACCCTGATCGGACGCCGCCTTGTGCGGCGTCCGATCTGGGTCTACACTGTTTGCTCAGGCTTATTTTTCCGAATACGTAGAGTAAATAGGCTAATTTAATCCAATCCAAACCCCTCGGAAATCAAGATTCGACCCTGATACTCTTAAGGATAAAACTAAAATGAGAACAAAAATGGTTGGTACCACTCAATAATGATTTTATTGCCACTACATAGGTGATATGCAAGAGAGATAAAAGGAATGTCATAAAGGGGTGATATAGTGGGTGGTAAATAGGCAATATATCCCCCATATACGGTATTACCTATGAAACAGATGATAAGCCAGTACTAAATCCCAAAGTACTAATGGGCCTCTACCCGTCGACAGTTTATTGACAGTATACTAGGTTTTGTTGGCTTCAGTCTTTTATCAGTGATAAGACAAATGATTGAGATACAGCTTATTCTCACGTCATTGAATGAAACAAATGTTTGATAGTGAGGGGAGATTTTTATACCAGGAAACAAATTCCTGTCCGCTTCATCGGTTTCCTTTTGAGAAGAGCGGACAAAATAAAACCTTTCAACACAGTTCTCTCTCTCTCTCTCTCTCTCTCTCTCTCTCTCTCTCTCTCTCTCTCTGTGATTTGCATTACATAAGCCGCAAGGTAAAAAAACCTACCTTCGGACATGTGCGCCCAGTGAAGATTCAGATCAGCCTGCGCATTCGCGCAGTCTGATCAGAATCTTCACTGGGCGCATTTTGGATAGCCAAGGATGCGGAGTTGACGCAGAGGACGGAGTTGCCTTTCAGACTGCGCGAGAATTCGCAGCCTCATTACGAAAACACGCCTATTCAAATATACAGAAATTTTCACCTCCAAAAACTGAAAATTTTCAGATAAAAACGCTGATATTTGACACATATCTGCTCAAAACATAGATTGTGGGTACTCGTTAGAACCGCCTCGGCGAGGCGGCTCTAACGAGTACCCACAATCTATGTTTTTGAGCAGAAATAAGAAAAATAATGTATACCCCTGTAAACCCCAGTTTTACTATATAAAAGTGGGGTTTAAGGGGGTCAAAATTATATAGGCATGTTTTCGTGATGTGATTTGAGTTCGTTGGGTTCGCGTATCGGAAGATAAGTTTTTGTGTCGCCTGCGTAGCATGGCAGACACATTGGGATCATGTTGTCCGCCGGCGGCGGTGTCGTCGGCGGCGTCGGTGTCGTCGTCACACTTTTCGTTTCCGTTCAACAACTTTTGAAGGGATGTATGGATTTCATTCAAATTTTGCAGAACTTTATATCACTATGAAATACAGGTCAAGTTCCGACATTGGTAATCATCCGCCAAATTTTGGCTGAGTTATGGACAAGTCCATTTCCATCTGAAGGAGTGCCTGGTTATGCTCCCGCCTGCCGAAGGCAGAGTGGAGCATTTAGCGTTTCGCCGATGTTACGGACATACCGTCCGTATGACCGTACGTGCGTATGTCATAATCATAACCAGAGTCATAACTTGGCGGTCGTAACTTAGGTACCTTTATTGCCAGGAAGTTCAAATATGGTATGCTACTTATCCAGACCTAAGCCTTCAACTCTGTGCTAGAGTTGCCCATGGGTTATACCCCGGGATGGGCCTAGGGGTCAATGTTTCAGTTTACATTGACATTTGAAGGTCATAACGGATATTTTAATGCTAGGGAGTAGAAATTAGATATGACTTCCAAGAGAAACGCGGACGTGGAAACACTTAAAACATATACCCCTAGCCCCACCCCAGGGCATGACTTAGGGGCAACTCTAGCATAGAGTTAAAGGTTTAGGTCAGGGTAAGTAGCATACCAAATTTCAACTTCCTAGCATAAAATATGCCCAAGTTATGACGTTCATATTATAAATGAAGAAACGCGGAGTAAATGCCAAATTGACCTCTAGCCCGAACCCAGGGGCAACTCTAGCACAGAGCTGAAGGCTTAGTTCTGGGTAAGAAGCATACCGTTTCTCTTGGAGGTCATGACTTGGGTACCTTACATGCTACGAAGTTGAAATTTGGTAAGCTAGTTACCCAGACCTAACCCTGCAAGTCTGTGCTGGAGTTGCCCCTGAGGCATGCCCTAGGGTGGGAATAAGGGTCAATATTATAGTTTACATTCAAGTTTACATTGACGTCTGCGTTTTTCTTGGAGGTCATAACTTGGGCATCTTTTTATGCTAGGAAGTTAAAATTTGGTATGCAACTTACCAAGACCTAAACCTTTGTGTGTATGCTAGTTGCCCCTGGGTCATGTCCAGGGGTTGTCATGCCCAAACCCATTTACATCTGCCTTTCTTTTGGAATCAGCTATGGGATTCAAGTCAATGAATTTTTCATGAAAAATGTTGAATTGGCAGAACAGTATAAAGAAATTCTTACGTGTGTGAATATTCCAAAGAAAACAACAGAACACGGCCTACTTTTTTTTTTTCTCCGGTATTACTCAATGTACATCACAAGGTATTTTGAAGTGTCTCTGTTTGTTCTGTTAGGAAGATTACAAGTAAATGAGACAAGTTTGTTTTTCAACCAAAAATTATTTACATTTTTTTTTTCTATTTTTCCATGAAAACAGATGTTCTGGGTACCCATTAGAAGCGCCTCGCTGATTCGCTTTAAATGAGTACCCACATGTTTATGTGGAGAAATAAGACAATGATTTATGATCTATGTGGATACCCCTTATCAGGAGCTAGGAAAGGTCATACTTATAAGGCAATAAATTCGTTGTAACAAGAGAAAATGAGTTTTTGTCATATACGGACAGCGAAGGCTAAAGTAAGCCTACACCCCTGTGCAGTCTGATCAGCGCATTCCATGTTCATCGATATAGTGCACAGTATCCATTAACTGTAAGCGAACGAGGAGGGTGATCTAGGCCTATCCCAGTCAGCATTCTACGTAAATCTATATCGGGCCGTCATCGGCCCATCAGGGTAGCTGACGGGCCGATGACGGCCCGATGTAGATTTACGTAGAATGCTAGCTGGGATGTAGTCCGCTGTGAAGACTCTTTCATGACATTGCTCAAATGTTTTTTCTCCAAAGGTTTTTAGCCTCACCCAAGTCCGCCCCGTGTTCGCCTCTACACACATTTTGGGAAGCAAGTGCTTCTTTTTTGTCGAATGGTCTGCCTTGAAAAAGGGAGACAAAATTATCACTTTTGTGATCCGTCCTTGATAATGTCAAGATGAGTCTAATAGCTAGAGTAATACCGTTTAAACCCTAATATTGGGACAAACAAGATAATTTAGGCAAATTACCTGATTTTATAACTTCAAAGGTATGTTGTGGGTGCTCATTAGAAGTGCCAAGCACAGGTGCTAATGAGTACCACAATATAAGGTTTTAGGGAAATATAAAAATAATATCAGAAGTTTTTGGTTGAAAAAAAAGTTCCTTATCTGGGGCTATGATCAGTGCTATTACACCTATCTCCAACATCTATTACTGACCATGTTCAGTGCTACTACATCTATATCCAACATCTATTACTGACCATGATCAGTGTTACTACACCAATATCCAACATCTATTACTGACCATGATCAGTGTTACTACACCAATATCCAACATCTATTACTGACCATGATCAGTGCTACTACACCAATATCCAACATCTATTACTGACCATGATCAGTGTTACTACATCTATATCCAACATCTATTACTGTCCATGATCAGTGCTACTACACCAATATCCATTATCTATCACTGACCATGATCAGTGTTACTACATCTATATCCAACATCTATTACTGTCCATGATCAGTGCTACTACACCAATATCCATTATCTATCACTGACCATGATCAGTGCTACTACATCTATATCCAACATCTATTACTGACCATGATCAGTGCTACTACACCAATATCCAACATCTATTACTGACCATGATCAGTGCTACTACATCTATATCCAACATCTATTACTGACCATGATCAGTGCTACTACACCAATATCCAACATCTATTACTGACCATGATCAGTGCTACTACACCAATATCCAACATCTATTACTGACCATGATCAGTGCTACTACACCAATATCCAACATCTATTACTGACCATGATCAGTGTTACTACATCTATATCCAACATCTATTACTGTCCATGATCAGTGCTACTACACCAATATCCATTATCTATCACTGACCATGATCAGTGCTACTACATCTATATCCAACATCTATTACTGACCATGATCAATGCTACTGTACCTATATCCAACATCTATTACTGACCATGATCAGTGTTACTACATCTATATCCAACATCTATTACTGACCATGATCAGTGTTACTACACCAATATCCATTATCTATCACTGACCATGATCAGTGTTACTACACCTACCTCCAGCATCTATTACTGTCCATGATCAGTGCTACTACACCAATATCCATTATCTATCACTGACCATGATCAGTGTTACTACATCTATATCCAACATCTATTACTGACCATGATCAGTGTTACTACATCTATATCCAACATCTATTACTGTCCATGGTCAGTGCTACTACACCAACATCCATTATCTATCACTGACCATGATCAGTGTTACTACATCTATATCCAACATCTATTACTGACCATGATCAGTGTTACTACACCAATATCCATTATCTATCACTGACCATGATCAGTGTTACTACACCTACCTCCAGCATCTATTACTGACCATGATCAGTGCTACTACATCTATATCCAACATCTATTACTGACCATGATCAATGCTACTGTACCTATATCCAACATCTATTACTGACCATGATCAGTGTTACTACATCTATATCCAACATCTATTACTGACCATGATCAGTGTTACTACATCTATAGCCAACATCTATTACTGACCATGATCAGTATTACTACACCTATATCCAGCATCTAATACTAACCATGATCAGTGCTATTACAACTATATCCAACATTTATTACTGACCATAATCAGTGCTACTACACCTATACCCAACATTACTGACCATGATCAATGCTACTTCATCTATATCCAACATTACTGACCATGATCAGTGCTACTTCATCTATATCCAACATTACTGACCATGATCAGTGCTACTTCATCTATATCCAACATCTATTACTGACCATGATCAGTTCTATTACAACTATATCCAACATGTATTACTGACCATGATCAGTTACTACACATATATCCAACACCTATTACTGACCATGATCAGTGCTACTTCATCTATATCCAACATCTATTACTGACCATGATCAGTGCTATTACAACTATATCCAACACTTATTACTGACCATGATCAGTGCTACTACACCTATATCCAACATTACTGACCATGATCAGTGCTACTACACCTACCTGAAGTCTCTGTTACTGACCACCAAATGAAAGAGCTGCTAGTACTATTTTTATAATCTAATGTGTGACCTGGTTCTGGATTAAACAATCTCCTCATTCAAAGGAGGACACTCTACTGAGCCACAAATACCAGTCTGAACATAAATGGAGCTTTAACATGTGGTACATTTTCGAGAGTTATTTCATGGCCCAGTGCACACTTTTATGGTCATGTTGAGCTGGTCAGATAACCTAATTACAATTTTCCTGGGCAAGCTTAGTCTTCCAAGCGGTTAACCAGTACTTGTGCAAATCCTTTTGACAGTAACTGGCAACTGCCCTTTTTGAATCAGCAAAAAGGGTGAGACTGGCCACACTAAATGAATCACCATAAAAGTTATGTGGCCCATTTGGTATTTGAACTTGCGACCCCTGGATCTGAGTCAGTATGAGGGCAACTGAGCTTTCACATCATCATTATATCAGTCATATCAATACATTGTCTCCAAATCAATTGGACTTACTCCACCTAGTGAAATGAGGAACTCTGGTCCTGTCTTGAGTTTAATACTAGCAGCTCTGTTGCAGAGGCACCAGCCATCCATCGATTTCATGGGTCGCAATAAACAGATCTCATCTAAGTCACCTTCATTTCATGTGACCTGCAAGATTTTAGCAATCAGGCCCCCGAGGTTATAAAACTTTTTTTCATTCTCAACTCAGCTGATGCCAGCAGTTGGCATTTTCATTTTTTTTTGCAGAGAAATTTTCATGCTCAGATAAATTTAGCAAGAAAGAATTTGCAATGAAACATTTTTGAAAACAGCACAACACCATTTCAACCTTTACCACTCTCTGGGCTAATTCAGCAGACAATAAATTGATATTTTTCTTATTATTCCCAGAAAACAGGATTAGATATTTCATGCCAATTGTCGCCATTAAAAACACTTTGCATGAAATGTCAAAACCTGTTTTCTGGGAAATATAAGAAAAATATTTCATTATGCTCTCTGCAGTAAACTTTACTCAGAGTGCTAAGGATTACCGTAAATATGCCTGCTGAAAGCTGGGCCCAGTTGTTGGAAACTAACGATGTTGTTAGTTAACGTATCGTTAAAATTTACATCGAGTGATACACAAATATGCTGAAATGTTTTGCTGAAAAAATGTGAGTAGCTTTTGCAGTGCAAAAGCTACTCACATTTTTTCAGCAAAAAATATCAGAATATTGTATATTGAATCCACTAAAACAGTTAACGAAATGACCCTTAACGAGCTCGTTAAGCTAACGATGCTTTGAACAACTGGGCCATGGTTGCTATAATTTAGAGCTTTATTACGACTCTAGCCACTGTTTGCACTTTTAACACACACACACACACACTTTCTCCTTAATCTCTCGTATAGGAGAAAAACTGCCACTTGAAGTAGTACAAAGTTTTATGGTATTTCAGTCTCTCGCACTCTAAAAAGAGAACACAAAGTTTTGTGGTATCTGAACCCTGAATCTGTCTTAAAAGGGAAAAATAGCCATCAGAGGAGATGGCAAATCCCCCAACCAAACCGCCATTTCTAAATTTAGTTTATTTCAATCGATATCATGTATATATTGATCAAGAGAAAAGTAAAAAGCTTCAAAGATAGTATGAAATGTGACCAAAATAATAAGTGAAAACGAAAATCGGTGTACTGTGAATGATTATATTTTTGTGTGTTCTTTTATTTTTTTTTTATTTTTTTTATTTTTGTCAAAATCATCTAATAATTCCTTCTGATGTGATAATTTGTACAGGATACACAATATTTGCAAATACTTTGAATTTGTGAGTGTACATATTCAGAAATAATAGCAAAAAATAAATGCCTTGTAAAGGTAAAGGAACTTGCTGTATGTTTACTGGGGTAAAAAATCAACAGAGTAAAAGTTGTCCTTCTTGCATACTACACACCTTCATCCCAACCAAAAATTATCAAGTTATCTCAAGTAGTGTGGGAGTTATGGCCTGCACAAGATTTATGCATCAGGGGAGATAATAATGGAGGAAGTGAGCGTGCTCCTGAACATGACATGCCTACTGGTCCTATCTATGCCTCTACCAAATATTATCAAAATATTTCAAACCACATACTCAAGGATTTAGCTTAGAAATTCATTCAGGGGAGGTAACTAGAAAACAACCACAGCAGAGGTTGTCTCTCTTGCAAGTAACACTCCTACTGTTTGATACCAATGCCTCTACCAAATATTATCAAAATATGTCTAAGGTTATCAAAGTTATGGAACACAAGATTTTTGCTTCAGGGGAGATAACTACATAATGGAGAAGAAAGTGAGAGTTGTCTCTCTTGCATGCAACACACCTACTGGTCCTCCTCTTTATCTCTACCAAAGATTATCATATTATCTCAAACAGTATGGGACTTATGGCCTGCACAAGTTTTCGACTTCAGGGGAGATAACTACATCAGGAAGAGAGTGAGAGTTGTCTCTCTTGCATGGTACATAGCTCCTCTTCATTTACCAAACATTATCAAAATATGTCTAAGAGTCAAAGTTTTGGCATCAGAGGAAGTAACTACATATTAAAGTGAGAGTTGTCTCTCTTGCATGTGACATGCCAACTGGTCCTCCTCTCCATTTCTACAAAACATTATCAAAATATGTCTTAGGGTATCAAAGTTATAGAGTGCAGAAGATTTTGACTTCAGGGGAGATAACTACATAATGGAGAAGAAAGTGAGAGTTGTCTCTCTTGCATGCAACATGCCTGCTGGTCCTCCTCTTAATCTCTACCAAATATTAACATATTATCTCAAACAGTATCGGGGTTATGGCCTGCACAATATTTCTGCTTCAAGGGAGACAACTACATAACAAAGAAAGTGTGAGTTATCTCTTGCACGCAACACACCTACTGGTCCTCCTCTTCATCCCTACCAAATATTATGAAATTATTTCAACAATATTGGAGTTATGGCCTGCACAAGATTTTGAATTCAGGGGAGATAACTATAACAAAGATAGTGAGAGTTGTCACTCTTGTACACAACATACCTACTGGTCCTCTTCTCCATTTCTACCAAACATTGTATCAAAGTTATGGCCTGCACAAGACTTCTGCTTCAGGGGAGATAACTAGACAACAAATAAAGTGAGAGTTGTCTCTCTTACACAGGACATGCCTACTGGTCCTCCTTTTCATCCCTACCAAATATTATCAAATTATCTCAAACATTATTGGAGTTATGGCCTGCACAAGATTTCAGCTTCAGGGGAGATAACTATATAAGGAAGACAGTGAGAGTTGTCTCTCTTGCACGAAACATACCTACTGGTCCTCCTCTTCATTCCTACCAAACTTTACCAAAATATGTCTAAGGGCATCAAAGTTATGAAGCACACAAGGATGAGTACAATTTCTGCATCAGGGGAGATAACCAATAAAGTGAGAGTTGTCTCTCTTGCATGAGACATGCCTACTGGTCCTCCTCTTCATCCCTACCAAATATGATCAAATTATCTCAAACAGTATGGGAGTTATGGCCTGCACAAGATTTCGGCTTCAGAGGAGATAACTATTTAAAGAAGATAGTGAGAGTTGTCTCTTGCATGTGATGCGCCTACTGGTCCTCCTCTACATTCCTACCAAATATTATCAAAGTATGTCTATGGGTATCAAGTTATGGAGTGCACAAGGATGAGGCTACAATATTTCTGCTTCAGGGGAGATAACTACATAAGGAATACAGTGAGAGTTGTCTCTATTGCACGGGACACGCCTACTGGTCCTCCTCTTCATCCCTACCATATACTATCAAATTATCTCAAACAGTATGGGAGTTATGGCCTGCACAAGATGTCGGCTTCAGGTGAGTTAACTACATAACAGAGTTGTTTCTCTTGCATATAATGCGCCTATTGGTCCTCCTCTACATTCCTACCAAATATTATCAAAATATATCCAAGGGTATCGAAGTTATGGAGCAAACAAGGCCATGCTGATTGCTACATCCCCCGAACCTATCGGTCGGGGGATAACGCTATATCCCCCGAACCTATCAGTTGGGGGATAACAAAACATTTTTAGGTATTTGAATCTTTCTCTCTTTCTAAAAGGGGAACTTAAAGTTTTGTGGTATTTGAATCTCTCTCTATAAAAAAGGTGAACTAGAAGTTTTATAGTATTTAAATTGATCCTGATGTAGTTTTTAAATCCCTCTTTCTCCTCTCTCTCTCTCTCAGAACAAAAAAAAAATGTGCTAAAAGAAAAACAAAAGGTTTTGTGGTATTTGAGTTTTAATTTAAAGATGTTAACATGAACATTTATCAAACAAATACAAAGCTGTTATGCTTTCTCAATGAGATTACTATTGAACTGAACATTCTAGCTGCAGCTAATACCCTGAACTGGCATGTAAACCATTGTAGACTGAATGAACTCCCCAGAACTATATCCTGGAAGATTCTAGTTTCGAATTTTAGGTATGTCAGGTTATGTGATTTAGATATTCTGGGAGGAAAAAATGGTTGAACTATTTACAAACAATGGAGACCCTGATCAAATGCCGCGTTCTGCTGCATCTGATCTGGGTCTGCACTGTTTGCCAATTACCCTTTTAGGGGTCTCCAGACTACAGTGGATTAATGGGATCAGTTTTAACCCTTTTATCCCCAGATTTCTGAAGTGGACTCTTCCATTCTTGAATTTGGACATGTCCATAGACGTAAATAAAAGGTTCAGTCTAAAATCAAAACAGGAATGGCAAACAGTGTAGATCCTGATGAGATGCATTGTTACGAGATGTCTCATCTGGAGCTATAGTGTTTGCATAGGTATCTGCTTTTGATCTTCCGGGCTGGAAGATTTAACATTAGTAGATGACTTTTTTGGAAAATAATTTTCTTTCTTCTCTTTAAACTGGGTTTAACAGTTCTTTTTTGTCCCCAAAGACCATCAGAACCCTATTTACTGGAAACATTAACACTTAAACCCTGCAGGGTAATTTTGCATGCCTTTTTGGCGTCTGTGGATTTTTTTTTTTTAAATTAACTTTTTCAAAAAAAAAACTTTCAGGAATACCATGAAAGTGTCAAACAGCTTGGATCCAGATCAGGCCCAACATTTTGTCGAGCCTGATCTGGGTCCAAACTGTTTGCAAAGGTTATCAGCAGACAACAATAGTTGCCACTAGCAGGGAAAGAGTTAAGGAAAATATCACCTATCTTCTCATTTTGCTCACAGCATAAATTGCATTTTTTCTTTACCATGCCTGAATTGTTTCTAATGGACTACATGTAAAACTGAACTGGACCATTTTGATTAAACAAAATGACTATTCACTCCTTTAAAACCATAATATCTCTAAAGCAGGAATTCTTTAGATTGTAAACAACTATTGGCTGCAAAACAGGTACTCAGAAATTTACACATAAATTGACAGATTTCACCCTCTACAGTGCAACAGAATATCTGCTTTTAATATGCTACATTTAAATACTAGCAAACATCATATTGTTTCCCAGACACTAGGGCTTGCCGTTTGTCTCCTTTTGACATAACGGCAAGCTCAATTTTCTTGCAGAAAATATGTCATTTGCTATTTACAAAAGGTAAAAATAAAAATGAGATGTCACAATAACCAGTATACAGTCGAACTTCGATGGCTCGAACATCTTTGGGACCATAGAAAATTGTTCGAGACATGGGTAGTTCAAGTCACTGATGGTTTATCATGGTGCCAGGTCAAGAAACAAATAGCGATACTTTAGGGTTTTTTTTTTATTTCCTTCACAATAATTGTATGTTGAGTGTACTCATTAGAATCACCTCGATGAGGCGATTCTAATGAGTACACACAACATCCAATTTCATGATAAAATAAGAAAATTTCCCTAGATATTTGTTTTCTTGAGCTAGTGGAAGAATTTCGTAGGGACTCAAAAACGAGTTCGAATTAGCCATGGTAAACCAGCCATCGGTGTTCGAGCTATTGAGGTTCGACTGTACATATAAATTTTAAAGGTAATGATACACATTCAACGAAGACAACTATGTCAAAATTATTTTTGTCTCCTTTCAAATAGGGTTCTACTCTATATGGAAAGAAATTGCTCCCAGAGGAAGTCTTGTTTGTGTTGAGGTTTTATGACCCAGTCAACCCAATGGGATCATGTCGAGCATGGTCAGTTTACCTAACCACACTTTTACTGGGCAGGCTTAGTCCTCTAAGCGATTAACTAGTATTGTGCACATTTTTTTGCCAGAAACTGACAACTGCCCTTCTTGAATCAGTAGAAGGGACAGAATGACCGTAGAATAAATTTCATGATCAAATCTCCACGAAAGAATGTTGCCAACCTCAGCGGAGTCGAACCCGCGACCTCCTGGTCTCCAGTCGGACGCGCATCCAACTGAGCCACCGAGCCCGGCTCAGACCCTTTTCAGAAGGGGCTTGGCGTGCAGTATCATAAAAGTTGTCTCCCTTGGCAAAAATAGCAAAAAATCCACTAAGTGTATCCATTCTTCTTAACCCTTGCACTGCTGAATAAATTAAGATGCTAAGCCACTTCTAATTTCCAGCCAATCAGATTACAGATTACTTGATCCAGGTTTATGATAGAAATTCATATATTTAATGACAAACAGTGCAGATCCAGATCTGAAGAAGCCAACTGATCTGGATCTACACTGTTTGCTAAGACAGGCCATGTGGTGTTCAGCAAGAGAAGGTTTAAATGGCTAAGCACTAAATTTAGAAACCGACCCAGCTGGCACAGAATGTTAAAACGTCTTTCAATGTTGATCCTAAGGAGACAGTTTGCAAGAAATAACGAACTCTGTTTTCCGAAAAAAAAAAAAAAAAAGAAAATATCATCAAATGGTTGTCTGTTGAATTTGCCCTGAGCGTGATAAAGGTTAAACTTGAAACCATTTCTTAATCTGATATTAATTTGGAGCAAGGGCTATACAAACCCATTAATGCCAATCACTGCTGAAGCCAGCTAGCCAATGATATGGTACTTTCCTCCTAAGTCATTTCGAGGGTCATAGCCCCATTAGTAGAATTATGCCTCTTTGCAGAGCCACTGGAGCCTATGTATGAGCCATCCCACAAGAAAAGGTGTCTTTGGGGCATATGCAAACAGGCCCCAAGGTTATAAAAAAAATTTTATGCTCAACTCGGGTGAGCATGAAATTTGTCCTGCTAATAAATCTCAAATTACTAACAATAATTTGCAAATTCTTTCTTGCTTAACATAGCTGAGCATGTAATTTTCTCTGCTAATAAATATGAAAATGCCAACAAAGCCGCAAAATCTGATAAGGACCTTTGCTATAGCCGGATATATTCTGCACTATCCAAAGTTTTTGTAAGCAGACAGCAAAGGCCCTTTTCCAACTCGGTGGATCAGGGTTGAAAATATCGCTAATAATCAATCCTGAAATCTAAACATTCTTCCCAAAAACTAGTAATATTTTTCTTATTTCTCAATAAAAACATATGTTGTTGGTACTCATTAGAAGTGCTTCCTTGAGGCACTTCTAATGAGTACCCACAACATATGTTTTCTAATGAGTACCCACAACATGTTTTTATTGAGTACCCACAACATATGTTTTTATTGAGAAATAAGAAAATCATTATGTACATATTCCCTTAATCCTTAATCCTAAAGTTTCCCATCCCTGGTGGCTGCAAGGCTGATCTGAGCTTACACTGTCCGCATATGACCTGATGAGGATGGTTTCTCTTTCAATAGTTTTTAAGTAATATTAACCCTTTCATCCCTGAGCTTCTGAAGTGGACTCTTCCATGTTTGAATTTGGACATGTCCACTGCCACAATTAGGGGCTTCAGTGGATCAAAAACAGAATGACAGTGTAGATCCTGATAAGACAGTCATTAGGAAGTCTCATCTGGATCTACACTGTTTGCACAAGTATCTGTTCTGATCTGCCGGGCGGAAAGGGTCACGCTAACTGATGGGTTATGAAGAAAGACTGTGTGCAACTAAGCCCCTTTTAGCTATGAGCTGTCCAGAAGACAAATTTTCACAAGGCACACCTCATATTTATTCCAGCATTTTATTATATCTTTGCTTACATCAGTTTTTAGTGGAAGATGGGGCTAAAATATTTCAGCTAAGAGAAAGCGTTCAATTCAATGCTCCAGATAAGGCACTTTTTTTCGACCAAAATGTGATGAAATAAGAAAATTATTATGTGGATACCCCATTTTATCTGGAGCTATGGTGCCATTTCATCCTTTCCCCTTAAGTTTATTCTCTTGTGATGTCTGCGCCATCTGACATCCACAATCCAGGGCCTTGATAAACCTATACTATGGATGATGCAGACTCTGATCAGACTGTGCGTATGTGACATGGTACATTTTGCCGGTCTTCAATCAGTATTTGAGTTGCAATCTCAGAAAACATGTGTGCTCAGCGAAGATTCAGATCAGACTGCGCATTTGTGCAGTCTGATCAGAATCTTCACTGGGCACATTTTAGATAGCAATGAATGCAAAGTTTTGTCATGCAAACAATGAAGACTGATCAGACTGTACAAGTGTGCAGGCTGATCTGAGTCCTCGTTTGGCAGACATGGCAGCTCATTTTTCAACAATATCCATGTGAAAATGCAAAAATTATAGACAAAATATCAACAACAGATCACCTCCATAGAAAACAGTGAAAAACTAAAGATTCCATTATTGCTTCTAGTTCATACCCACAAAAGTAACATTTTTTACCATTACAGCAGCAGTTCTTCAACCGCTCCATTGACTAAACATGGCTTAAAGTGATATGTCATGTGAGAAGACAGCCCTTATGCCATACATAAACCCTGAAGATATAGATCAGCTTCTTTATCTGACAGTCTGATCAGGGCCTTTTCTGTTTATATATATCATCAATTCTATTCGATCATTCTGTAAGCAGGGAACAAAGGCCCTGATCAGACTGCACAACTGGGCCTTTGTTGCCAACATATGCTATAAAGGCATTTTTCCAAAGTTGCACATCATATTATGATGTGCAACTTTGGAAAAACGCCTTTATAGTATACGTTGGCGACAAATATGAAATCAGACAAGGTGAAAATTGACGAGTACAGTGGCTGTCCCAAAATCTTGTACACTAACTTTTCTGACAAAATAACATGCAAGCAGTGCAGACACAGATCAGACTGAAACAGAATGAGCTGACTGATCAGAGCAGACCTACACTATTACCATTTCATCAAGTGTTGTGTATGGAATGAAGCAAACTTGTGTATGTCAGGCAAAAAAAAAAAAAAAAAAAAAATGCACTGAACAAACTACATGTATTTGAAATTTTAGGACATTTCAGTATGACAATTTATTTTCACGTATGTTGCACTGTATTCCTTGGCATAGGCTTTGGTTTTACTACCTATGGTTCCAGACATGAAAATACTTGTTGGCATAGTGGAGGTAGTTTTAAGGTTTTACAGTTCCTTCAATGTTTCACTTAAATCAGGACATTGTTGCACAGCAATGTTGTCATGGAGATTTCCAGCACATACGGAACTGATATCCATCTCTAAATGCCCACCTGTCCATTTTATGCTCGACTGAACTCACACTGTGCATGACCTATTCTATTAATGAGCTTATTTGATTGATTGTGTTGGGGTTTAACGACACGTCAACCCTTGTGAGTCATTTTGTGTCGTCTCCCAGAGAAAGGGAGAAAAGAGACAGAAGAGATAGCAGAAGAGATGAAAGAGAGGGACAGGGAAGAAAGAGGAACAGGAATGAAAGTGAAGAAACAGAAGAAATAGAAACATCACCTCCCTACCCTTACCTGCTACAAGGATAGCAGGCCTTGCCCAACTGTAAGCCAATATCAGCTGGACGCCCCGGTGACATAAGATACATGACACCTTCGCACCACCCGACCACCCCCATTAATAAGCTTAAAAGTATTGATTCAGCCTCAGGAAGGCAATTCTAATAAGCCCTAAGAACTGATTATGTTTTTATGCAGAAATGTTTCTTTAGATAAAAGAAAAATGTCCCCACAAATGTTTTGACCCTGAACATGAGGTCAAGGTCATAAAAACCTAGTCTTCTCCTAAATGAGGACTGGATACGCGTAATAGATTTTTCACCACTTTCATAAGGGAGAAAATTTGTGAATTAAGCCTTTTCTGAAATGGGTCTACTGTAAAAGGAAAGAATTTGCTCCCAGGGAGAGCAAATTCTTTCCTTTTTCAGTAGACCCCTTTTCAGAAAGGGACAAAACAAGTTTAAAAGAGTTGCCTCCCCTGAAAGTGTATCCATTCACCTTTGAATATCCTAATGCTCTGTCCAAGTAAATTTGATAAGAAAGTGCCGACTGGTTCCAGAAATATGCAGTAAGACATTATCATTCCAAGACTGACACCAAAAGGGCCCTAAAATCAATATGAGCAGTTCCCCACCCACTCCCTAACCATCACTGGGACACAATAAGAAAAATAACACTTTTTTCCTTTTCTCCTTTTTTCTTTTTTTCTTTCTTTCTTCTTTATCAAATACAACCATGTCATTTGGAGGTATGATTACCAATATCAAGCAATATCTTCTGTATACTTCTTTAAATGGAATGAATACACTGTGAAGCTTTTGGCAGCATATTGTAAAGTGAGACAACTTCTGGAGACAGGAAGTTGCCTCCTTAGTTTTTGAAACCTTTCAGAATGGATGCTCCTCTGGGAGCATTTTAACTGAATTGAGGTTTACAGCCCAGTCAACCAATCAAGTCATGTTGAGCTGGACAGTTTATCTAACTTTTCCTGAGCAGGTTTAGTCCTCTCAGCAGTTAACCAGTACTTTTGCATTCTTTCGCCAGAAACTGACAACTGCCCTTCTTGAAGCAGCGCAAGGGAGAGAATGACTGTAGAAAATATTTCATGGTCAATCTCCATGGAGGAATATTGCCGGACCCGGCGGGGATTGAACCCGAGACCTCCTGATCACCAGTCTGACGCGCATCCGAATGAGCCGCTGAGGCCGGCCTCTGGGAGCAAATTCTTTCCTTTCAACCCATTTTCAACAGGATTTAAATATCAGTGAAGCAGATTCCTGTTGACAAAAGTAGCCCCCCTTTGAAAAATTGCAGCTAATCCATTCCCTTCCAGCACCCTATTTGCATTGTATACCAGGGCTAAAATAATATCAGGACAGGGGAGGGACCCCAACACCACTATACCGCTACAAAGGAGAGGTGCCAGACATAGCTCTAGATAAGGGAATTCCAGAAAAAAAGTACATTTTCCTGTTCCAATTTATTAAGTTTTTTCTTGTTTCTTAACCCTTGCCCTGCTGAACCTGAATATACTCTGCCTTTGCAAACAGTGTAGATCCAGATCAGTTGGCTTCTGAAGATCTGCACTGTTTGCCAATCAGTATGTGATTTATATCAACAATCTGGATTAAGGAATCTGATTGGCTGAAAATTAGAAATGGGCGTGACATCTAGCAATATGATCCAGGGCACAGCATATCCTACATGACTGAATGTGCACCCAGCGAAGACTCAGATCAGCCTGGCCCCAAGGTTATAACACTTTTTTCATGCTCAACTCAGCTGAGCATGAAATTTTTCATGCTAATAAATCTCAAATTACTAACAACTGCAATTTTTTTCTTGCTAAACATAGCTGAGCACGAAAATTTCTCTGCTAATAAATATGAAAATGCCAACTATTGGTTGGCATTTCATATTTATTAGCTGAGAAAATTTCATGCTCAGCTGAGTTGCGCATGGAAAAAGTTTTATAACCTCAGGGCCTGGGCACAGCATATCCTACAAGACTGAATGTGCACCCAGCTAAGACTCAGAACAGCCTGGGCAGATGTGCCCACATGTGAGCCGGGCACAGCATTTCCTACAGGACTGCATGTGCGCCCAGTGAAGATTGCAATAATACATGCTGATCTGAGTCTTACTTGGGTACACATGCCAACTTTTGGCAAATGTTGTGCCCCAACTCATAATAAGTTTTGGCAAAAAAAAAAAAAAAAACAAACTTTCCTAGAGCTCTTGAGTGAATACATTGTGAAGAGTAATAAAGTTGGAAACTGGGTGCATAATATACAACTCATATAAGGTATGTTATAGCATTAATGATACAAAAATCAATTAACAGATTGACAATACTGGTAAGATCTTAATAAGAAGCTAATATCATACAAACCAAGACAAAGTAAACATTTATGCAACATGCAAACAGCAAAACCCCGCATCAGTCTGCACATAAGCAGAGCTCCAGAAAAGGCACTTTTTTCAGACAAAAAGTACCGGGCCCAATTAATCAAAGCATCGTTAGCTTAACGAGCTCATTAGTGGTCAAAATGTTAACTGTGCAAAAGCTACTCACATTTTTTCAGCAAAAATATTAGCATATATGCCATATTTAATGATCAAAATTTTAATGATACCTTAACTAACGACATCGTTAGTTTTGAACAACTGGGCCCTGATATTTTCCTTCAATGTCCATAAAAATATACAATGTGGGTACTCATTAGAAGTGTCTCCAGGAGGCTCTACTAAAGAGTACCTACATTAATTTCCATGAAGCAATTTTTAATTAAGAAAAATATTTATCTGAACACTCCTCTTACAAATATGACATCAGCATGGTCTGGTCAATGTCTACACAATTCACACATGACTACCTAAACATAGTGTGCAATAGAGAATTCAGAGTTTTATAAGAAAGAAATTTATCAAGATCATTTTTTTTTTTTATTTTGCCACAAAAGCATGCTATAGGAACTCAATAGCGGTACCCACAACATAACCTCGTTATAACACAGTGAAAGACCTAAAATATATGAATCCTGAAGTCCAGATTTCCTAATCCTGAAAAGATATATTTGCCTATATTTATTTACTGACAGTTAACCACAAAATCCTGAAATCAGGAAAGATTCTGAAAGCTTTTACCCATGCTGTTGCTGGGATCCAAAGTAAAAACTGTGTTAGTTAAACAATCATGCTGTATCAAAACAAAAATATATAGACTATATAGAAAAATGACCATAAATGGTCATTTTTCTATATAATCTATAAATTTCTGTTATAATAAACCATTTTATAAAGAGGTTACAGTGTATGTTTTTATGGACAAATAAGAAAAATATTGATATTTTTTGATTGAAAAGTCTTATCCAGAACTCAAATGTCTTATGTAGCTCTGGAGATGATGTGTAACACAAAACCCTTATTTCAGATGATTCACATGAAATGTCAAGACTTTGTTTGAAAAATGTTGTCTGTTTGTAGTTGTGAATGGCTCTTTAAAGGTTAACAATGATAACAGCTAATCTGTGTCTACACTGTTTGCTCAGGCCTGTCTGTCTCAATACTAAGGGTTATTGCAGTTAATAATGCCCAATCTGAACAACTGTATCATTAAATCCAAATCCATACGATTGTATCATTATGCAAATAAACGTACGTAGTTTTTTTAGACAGCACACCACCTCTTTATAACACTTTTGTTGGGGTCCATAGCATAAACAGTGTTAGTTCAAAACAACAGTGTTATAGCTAAACAAAAATGTACAGATTATATTGAGAAAATGACCATGGTCATTTTTCAGTATAATCTATACATTTTTGGGATCCATCTTTGAACCCTCTTATATACAAAACCGTGTTATAACCAACTGTGTTATAAAGAGGTTGTAGTATATGACATAAAAACATTACAGAGACACAAACAAGCAGTTCTCAAATCTCCAAGCATAGTAGAATTATAGCACTAGGCAATGTAAACCTGAATAAAAATCTAGCACTTGATATTATAAATGTAGATCAGAATATAGCACTTGATACAGATAACCTAGATCAGACTGTAGATCTGTTCAACACTGAAAGATACCGTATTTATCCACAGTATTCAGATAATTTAACTCTTTACCATACTTACAAACCAACCATTTGAACAATGTGCCTAAAGATTGCTGGATGGCTGCTAAATGGCGTAGACCATGATCAGACACTGAATTTCTGCTACAGATATTGGTCTACACTGTTTGCTAAGGCATGTCCGTCTGAACACTTGAGGAAAATACAGTAAATATTTTGCTTCATCTCTCTACAAGAATCTTTCAGGGCCTTGTTCCACAACTTCACCTATGTATCACATAAATCATAGCTTAAAAAAGTACCTATCCTAGCTCCAGGTAATAGGAGTATCCATTTTTTTCTTATTTCTCCATGAAAACAAATGGTCAGTAGTCATTATAAAACAAGTTGTAGACACTCATTAGAAGCATTTTGATTAGAAGCACCTTGGTGCTTCTAATGAGTACCTACAACTTGCTTTCGTAGAGAAATAAGAAAAAAAAAAGTCAATACTTTTTTTGGTTGAAAAAAGCATCTTATCTGGAACTATGATCACTATTTTTCTCATTTTTCCATGAAAATATTATGCTGTCATACTGATTAGAATGTTCTCGGCAAGGCCATTCTAATGAAAACCACAATATTCGATTACGGAGAAATCAGGTGCTGTTATGTCATGACAGTGACACTGACATTGCTAATGAAAGGACTGAATAGTGCCCTTTTCTGACATTGTTTAGTGTTACGCTCGGGCTGAAACAATTTTATGACGCTTTGAAGAAAAAGTACTATTACACTGGCAAAAAGGTGTATCATAGAATATTAAACAGTATTTGCCTGATATAAAAAAAATCTGTCACTCAGGATTGTGTATAATTCAGAAAAAAAACTTTGTTCCTTTCTGAACTCTTCTTTACCTAATTAACACACTCCTTTGTGACAGATTTTTCATATCATCAAATCATAGGTCCAGATAAGAGGAGGTATCAGGAAAATAGTTTTCTTATTTCTCCACAAAAACATACATTGTGGGTACTCATTAGAAGTGCAAGGCGCTTCTAATGAATACCCACAACGTATGTTTTCATTGAGAAATGAGAAAAAATATTTTTAGCTTGAAAAAAAAAAGCATCTTATCTGGAGCTATGACTCAAACACTATAGATTATTCTCAGTATCAGTCTAATTATGAAGCTATAATAGACCAGTGACTGGGTTTTCTTTTTACACACAACCAACCTGCTGTATACAAAACAATAATTACACCTCATACGAACAAGTATGTATGGACACACAAATATTATACACATGCTATCATTAAGAATTTTTCAAAAAGGAAGAACACATATGAAAATTTGTAGGAATAACAGAGTTAACAAGAGCTGTCAAATGACAGCATGGCTCCCCTCTACAGAAAACTTCAACCAAAAACTTTAACAATGAGTGTTAGATGGACTCTGCATTAGCTTTTCAGAATAACATAAGAAAGGGAATTCAGAAAATATCTTTTGAAACTACAGTCGAACTTCAATGGCTCGAACATCTTTGGGACCATAGAAAATTGTTCGAGACATGGGCAGTTTGAGCCACCGAGGGTTAATCATGGTGCCAGGTCAGGAAGCAAATAGCGATATTTTAGGGATTTTTTTTTTTATTTCCTTCAAAATAATTGTATGTTGAGTGTACTCATTAGAATCACCTTGATGAGGCGATTCTAATGAGTACACACAACATACAATTTCACGATAATATAAGAAAAATTTCCTTAAATATTTGTTTTCTTGAGCTATCAAAAGAATTTCGTAGGGACTCAAAAACAAGTTTGAATTAGCCATGGTAAACAAGCGATCGGTGTTCGAGCCATCGAGGTTCGACTGTAGGTACGCAGGTACCCCTTTATTAATTGAGCCAGCACATGACAAAACCTACAATAAAACCTGCAAAGACTAAGATCAGCCGGTACATCCACCAAGTATGACAAGGGTCTCATTTATTCCTCTTTGGATAGCCCAGAGGCTGTAGAAGGCACATGCAATCAGTGAAGATTGATCAGACTGCGCAGGCTGATCTGAGTCTTTGCTGGTCACAGAAGTCTTACTATAGGTTTTGCTGTGCGCTGGCTCAATCAGAGAGGTTTACAGAGGGACCCCCAAAAATGTATCTAAACCCAAATGTATAGATTATATTTAAAAAATAATCATTTGAGGTCATTTTTCTATATAATATATACATTTTTGCTTTGCTACAATAGGGTTGTTTGGATAACAGTTTTTGCTTTGGATCCCAAGAATAATGTTATGAAGAGTTTGTGGTGTAAAACAAATCAATTTGCTACATTTCACTGTCTGCTAACAGACTTACATGCATCTAATGGACTTTTGCATACATTATGAAAACACGCCTATTCAAATATATAGAAAATTTTACCTCCAAAAACTGAAAATTTTCAGATAAAAAAATCTGATATTTGTCAAATTTCTGCTCAAAACATAGATTGTGAATACTCATTAGACCCGCCTCGATGAGGCAGTTCTAATGAGTACCCACAATCTAAGTTTTTGAGCAGAAATAAGAACAAGAGCTGTCGTAGGACAGCGTAGCTCGCCTGCTGGGTACATTTTATATTGTAACATTTTTATCATTAAGAAAATCAAAATGAAATAATCTATGAAATAATTTTCAAGTTATATGGCGAAATCATTCAACCATATAATATAGGTCACACTGACCTAGATGTATTTGTATGTAAATCATTTTGTCACATAGATATAATAATCCAGGTATGACAATTCTCCATGAAATAGTAATAAAAATAAAAGGCAAAATCACTGAAGCATGAAATATAGGTCATAATGACCTAGATATAGTAAGTGGTCATTCATTGGGTCACATGGAACTACTATCCCAGGTGTGACATTTATCCAACAAATAGTATTCAAGATATAAGGCAAAATCACTGAACCATGAAATATAGGTCACACCAACAGAGATATATTTTGACGTCAATAATCGGGTCACAAGGAACTAATATCCCAGGTGTGACATTTATCCAACAAATAGTATTCAAGATATAAGACAAAATCACTGAACCATGAAATATAGGTCACAATGACCTAGATATAGTAAGTGGTCATTCATTGGGTCACATGGAAGTAATATCCCAGGTGTGATATTTTTATCCAACAAATAGTATTCAAGATATAAGGCAAAATCACTGAACCATGAAATATAGGTCACAATGACCTAGATATAGTAAGTGGTCATTCATTGGGTCACATGGAACTAATATCCCAGGTGTGACATTTATCCAACAAATAGTATTCAAGATATAAGGCAAAATCACTGAACCATGAAATATAGGTCACAATGACCTAGATATAGTAAGTGGTCATTCATTGGGTCACATGGAAGTAATATCCCAGGTGTGACATTTATCCAACAAATAGTATTCAAGATATAAGGCAAAATCACTGGACCGTGAAATCTAGGTGACCTGGACCGTAAAATGTAGGTCACCATGACCTTCACTCTCTTACACTTAAACCGATGTCACATAGTTAGCTGATGTACAACCAGTTGTGTCTATAACCTGTAGGCATATAAGATTTTACAAATGTGTCCTAGATTTTGACCCCTAGTCCCACCCCAAGGCCCACCCTGAGGTATGAACCCAGGGGTATGTTCTTTTGGAATCTCAGAAGACTCGTCCAGGTACCCAAATTCTAAATATGAATGCTCTATGAGGAGTGAAAGTCAAGATATAAGAATTTGAAAAACTTTAACACAGTATTACAAAGGTGTCCTAGATTCTGACCCCTAGCCCCACCCAGGGGCATGAACCCAGGGGTTTATTCTCTTGGAATCTCAGAAGACCCTCCAAGGTACCTAAGTTCCAAATTTGATGCCTCTGTGAGGAGTGACTGTTGAGATATGAGCATTTGAAAAACTTTAACGCAGTGTGACGGGAACGGGAACGCAAACGCAAACGTGGACGACCGGGGTGACTACAATAGCTCTCCTTGTACTTCGTACAGGCGAGCTAAAAATAATGTATACCCCTGTAAACCCCAATTTTACTAGATAAAAGTGGGGTTTAAGGGGGTCAAAATTACATAGGCATGGTTTCGTGATGAATGCAATTCAATAAAATATTCCATTTAAAAAAAAACTGCAAAAAAAGAATGATAGTGTAGATCTGATGAGACGGCTTTTCCAACCATCTTCTCTTGAGCTACAGCTTATAAAGATTTTGGCTTTTTTTTTCTGTGGGAGGCAGCAATGGGTTAATATGAAATAAGGAATAAGCAGGGTAAAAAAAATGACAATATAACTTCAGATATGGTGATTATGAAGTGGAACTTTTTATCATATTTGTATCAAAACATACCTTAGGGGTACTCATTGTACTCGCCTCAGCAAGACAATTCCAGTAAGTATGGTAAATCTCCCAAAATTATGAACATTTTATTCAAACCCCTTTTGCCTAAATTTTGCTTTTTATGTGCAAGTTTCTTAAAATACTTAGTGGAATGGCAAACAGTGTGGACCCTGATCAGACTGCTCCTTCAGGAGCAGTCTGATCTGGGTCTGCACTGTTTGCATATGCCATTTTGTCAGAAATTTTGGTCTACGAAATTTTAGGACATTTACTGTATACATAAAATATGCTTTGGTGCAAAAATAACCAAAATATCTTCTGAATACTCCCTTTATCTGAACCTATGAACATATGAAGAGTGCGCCTGACCCACACCAAGCTGCCCAGCCCCGGTTAGAATATTCCTACTGTCCTTTCGACATCACTTGGAAAGACATGTTTTTGCTTGGCGTTTTATTTTAAATGAAAATATTTTGTTCTGATTGACCATATCTTATCAGAAACCATTTGTCTTTTCTGTTTTTGTGTTTTGTTCTCAAATATGTACCCTAAAATTAAATTTACGGCCAAAAATTGGTCTGACCTATGCAATTTCTATGGTAAAGTGATTTTTTGGAATTTTGTTTAAGAAAACATTTTTTTACTTTTCTTTGCTGAATTTGAATTATCGACGTTTCACAATAATATTGTGAAAATTTCAGAAATATTGAACAAGCGAAACTTGTTGAAAATCCGTCTGCAAGTTACCTACCCTACAGATTTCTGCATAATTTGCCTTCATTTTTACTATGGGAAAAAGCGAAAGTATTTGATTTTTTCAAAAATAATGATTAGAATAAAACATTTGTGCATAGATAATTACGACAAATGGTTTTACATTAAATTATGATAGAAGTTTACAAATTTACTTCTTCTGTGTAAAGCGCAAAGCAAAAACGACTTTCTGAAAGATGTCGAAAACACAGTAGTACCTGTACACAGTACACCACAACCTCTTTATAACACTTTTGTTGGGGTCCATAGCATAAACCGTGTTAGTGAAACAACCGTGTTATATCCAAACAAAAATGTATAGATTATATTGAAAAATGACCATTTATGGTCATTTTCCATTTTATAATCTATACATTTTTGGGATCTGTCTTTGAACCGTGTTATATCCAAAACCATGTTATAACAAATTGTGTTATATAGGGGTTGTAGTGTATCCAGGTCTTACAAATGTATAAAAACCAATCACAAACACTACAGCTTTAGAACATAGCAGTATCCGTATCTTTTATTTCTCCATGAAAATATATGGTGTGGTTACTCATTACGGGTGGGTACTCATTAGAAGCACCTCGGTGAGACACTTCTAATAAGTACCCACAACATAGGTTTTCATGGAGACATAAGAAAAATACCAGTACTTTTTAAATGAAAAAATATGCTTTATTTGGAGGTATGCAAAGATCCTAGAAAGATACTACAGAGAAAAATGGCATTTTTTTTTTCTCCACAAAAATGCTGCAAGTACTCAAAAGAGTTACATCAATGAGGCAATTTTAATGAGTACCATAACATAGGTTTTCCTGGGGGAATACGAAAAAAATACAACCAGAAGCTATGCTGGTCACATTGCAGAAACACATTGTCTAGTTTGGTGCTGTGCTGTTCCTAGAGGAGTTGTTTTGGTTTGGAGTTTAGCGGCCCAGTCAACACTATTAAGGTCATATCGAGCCATGAGGAGTTAAGGAAGAGTAGCTGATGATAATTTTAGGATAGTTTGATGCAATTTTCCATTCAAATGTATAT
This sequence comes from Anodontia alba, assembly GCA_964016985.1. Lineage (NCBI taxonomy): Eukaryota > Metazoa > Mollusca > Bivalvia > Lucinida > Lucinidae > Anodontia > Anodontia alba. The sequence continues at coordinate 85,605,414 of OZ024825.1, read as the reverse complement.
TGTGGGTACCCATTAGAAAATGCTTCAGCTTCTAATGAGTACCCACAACATTAATTTTCATGGAGAAATAAGAAAAATAATCCCAATTACCAATGAGTCTCCTTAACTCCTCAATCCTTAACTCCTCCGCTGCAACTCTTCCCAAACAGAATATTGTAGTTTTTTTTGCAAAATGCACCCTACTTAAAAGCATACAAACAAATCTAACATTTTAACAGGGACTTGTAATTTTTTAACGACAACACACATATAATGTACAATGGATCATAAATTAAAGGCAACTTGTTTAACTGTTTATTTTCTTGAAATAGGTCTTAAGCTAACTGAATACACCACCAAGGGAGATCCCTCTAACCTGAAAATATTTGCCTCCTTCTGCAAAGTTTGACCTCTCCTTGTTTGTTTGAGTAATCACGAAAACATACCTATATAATTTTGACCCCCTTAAACCCCACTTTTATATAGTAAAACTGGGGTTTACCGGGGTATACATTATTTTGCTTATTTTTGCTAAAACCATAGGTTGTTGGTACTCATTAGAACCGCCTCGTGGAGGCAGTTCTAACGAGTACCCACAACTTATGTTTTGAGAAGAATAATGAAAAATATCAGAATGTTATCTGAAAACTTCCAGGTTTTGGTGGTGAAATTTTCTATACAGTTGAATAGGCGTGTTTTCGTAATGTGAGGTTTTACGGCCCAGTCAACCCATTTGACCAACATCTACTCACACTGTTCCAAGATAGGCTTTGTCCTCTAAGCAGTAAACCATTACTTGTGCACATACAGTAGAACTTCAATGGCTTGAACCCCGATGGCTCGTTTACCAAGGATGAGTCGAACACGTTCTTGTCCGCAGAGATTTCCTCAAAAAAAATACGATAAACGGATAATTTAGGGAGATTTTCTTCTTTTATCTTCCAAATGTATGCTGTGTGCACTCATTAGAATTGCCTCGATGAGGCAATTCTAATGAGTACACACAACATACATTTATAATATAGAACACCGAAAAGATATCCCACAATTATCTCCATTATGCCTCCTGGTATGGCACTAATAGTAACCCTCCGTGGCTCGAACTACTGCTGTCTCGAACAAATTTTCATTGTCCCAAAGGGGTTCGAGCCATCGAAATTCGACTGTACTTTGGTCAGTAACTGACAACTGCCCTTCTTGAATCAGCAGAAGGGGAAGAATGGCCATAGAGTTATTCATGATCAATCTCCACCAAAGTCATGTGCCAAGCTGGGGATCAGCTATTCAAACTCATGACCTCTGGATCTGCATTCAGATGTGCCCTATGCAGCCCTGCTGGGATGTCTCTTAGAGGAAAGAATTTGCTCCCAGAGGGTTCAAATTCCTTCCTCAAAAAGCAGTCACACTTTGGAAAGGGATTTGTATCCATGGAATCAAATTATTTTCAGCTAAAGTGGTCTGCCTTGGAGAAGGAAGGCAACCTCTATTAATTAAGAGTGCTCTCTCTTTGCAGTATATCCATTCACCTTAAAACAGCAGAGTATTCAGATGAACAGTTTTTTCCATAAAACATATGTTCTAGGATCTCATTAGACCTTTCTCAGCAACCTACAGTCTTGATGCCTTCCCAGACTATATACTCATGTCATATGTCTAGATAAGAGTGGGTATCAAGCAAATATTTTTCTTATTTCTCCACGAAAACATACGTTGTGGGTACTCATTAGAAGCGCCTCACTGAGGCACCTCTAATGAGTACCCACAACATATGTTTTCATAGAGAAATAAGAAAAATATCAATACTTTTGGATTGAAAAAAGCATCTTATCGAGAGCTATGCTCATGTGGAGAAACAGAAAAATTACAAATGCACCGCACCACGAGAAAAGATGTCATCGGGGAGTATGCGAAAAGTGAAGATTCAGATCAGCCAGGAAAGGCAAATAATCTGAAATGGGCCTTTCTATAAATCAGTGCCTTAGATAAGCTGCTTTTAGGGGTATTTACCAAACTGAAATTTCTGAAAAAGCAATTCAAATTAAATTTATGGGGTAAAAATATCCACATATCAGTAACTTTTGCAACCATTAACAAAACAGGGTACCCAAAAGAAAAATCCTGATACCTAATTAAATGAGAAATGGGTAGGTAAAAATAGCCAAAAATACCTAATTTACCGAACTGCTTAAAACCTTATCTAAGGCACTGATAAATCAATATAGTTAGTATCCAAGGCTTCTTTAAGTGGACAGGGAAGGCCCTGATCAGACTGCGCAGATGCGCAGTCTGATCTGGGCCTTTGCTGTCCAAACATGTCCCAAAGGCAACTTTTCCTATGGTGGGCTCAAATGTTTTTATCTCCAAAACGTTAAAATATATTGAGCCATGGAAGGGATGTATTCCTGTGTTCCTGCTAGGTGGTGATCAGAGTGAGGCCGAGACATCTCCCGTAAATTAACAGTACAAAAATGTATCTAGTATTCTTCCTCTTCATTATCAACACCATCCTCTTCATCTGGTGGGGCAAAACCTTCCTGTAATTCAGACAATACATTTGTGAGAGCAACAAGAGAAAGATTTTATTAACTTGTCTGATTCTGTGTGGCTTAACCCTAGTCCTGCTGAACCCAGATATGCCTTTCCTTTGCAAACAATGTAGATCCAGATCAGTTGGCTTCTGAAGAAGCCAACTGATCTGGATCTGCACTGTTTGACATTTAGTATGAGAATTTGTATCAAGCAATCTGATTGGCTGACAATTAGAAGTGGGTATGGCAACTTAATTTATTCGGCATGACAAGGGTTAATGGTGGAAACAAATCTGGCAATATAAAGCAATCTTCCTACAACAGCCACCCCTGGTAGGCAAAAACAGTATTTTAAAAGACAACAGATACACTAGAAAACTACAAAAAAGATAAACAGCATTTGGGCACAGCATGAAATACATACAACATGTCATGCCAATAAGAGCTCCATTAGAGTCTGAAACACACTGAACAAAATTTGAATTTAATGAAATGAAATCAAAATTTATTCACTTTTAAAATGCTGCATTTTTAAATGTGTTGGTTGTTTGTTTGTGTTGAGGTTTTACGGCCCAGTCAACCCAAATTGTAGATACCACCTCTTATCAGCTGTTATGGTCACAAAAATTATGAACTACTGTCCTACTGTCAAATAACTGTCATTATAATTCAAAGATCTATATCTAGGAGATATTTTTTAACCAGACAATATTGATATTTTTCTTATTTCTCAATGAAAATGTATGTTGTGGGTATTCATTAGAAGCACCTCACTAAGACACTTTTAATGAGTACCCACAGCCTAGGTATACTTGGAGAAATGAGAAAAAGTAACTATCAAAGCCCAGTTGTTCAAAACTTAACAAAGTTGTTAGCTGACATGACGTTAAAATTCCTATCTTGAAATATGGCAAATACCTTTATATTTTTGCTGCAAAAATGTGCATTGCAAAAGCTACTCACATTTTTGCAGCAAAAATATCAATGTATTTGAAAATACCTTAGCTACAACAGCATTAACTAGCTTGTTAAGCTAATGATGCTTTGGACAACTGGGCCCTGGATAGCTGTCTTATCTAGAGCTATGTTATAAATTATACACTGTCAAACAAGTAGTCCACGGTGTATCTGTGTAGTCCACTGTATTGGAGACTTCCATTGCATTTCTGAGGAATCCACTATACAGTAAATGTCTAAAATTTCTAACACTTCATTCCATACTTTTTTGGCCTAAATTTAGGATTTTTTTTTTTTTAATCAACTGTTTCTTAAAATACTTTAAATAGTGGAATGACAGTATAGACTCCTATCAGACTGCTCTAGGAGCAGTCTGATATAGATCTGCACTGTTTGCAGATGCCATTTTATCAGAAACTTTCATGTGCAAAATTTTAGGACATTTACCATATATAAGAGGAGTCTTCTTACCTCTGTTGCATATAACACTTCCATAATTCTTTTATTTGACTCACTATCTTCATCTTCTTGACATATAATTTCTATATCTCGTAATTTCCCAAAATAGAAATCTCTTTCTTTTTCTAAACCTTCTACTGTGAGTTTCATGTCACTTAACTGCAAGTAGAAACAGAAATTAGCAACAAAAATTCATAATTAGGAGTTGATAAATATCATGATTGGTTCCTGGTACCTTTGAAAAATAATACTGTACGTACATGTAGGCTGCCAACGAAATAAGGAATGGTTAAAAAGTCTAAATGGTTCATGTGATTTAAAGGCCCTTTATTCCTCAAAATAGACATTTTTTTAACCAAGAAAGGTTTAATGAATTGATATATATGGCATTAATACAATCATAAAATGCGTCATCTGACAGCCTGTAAAATTTCAGATAGTCTCTCATTTTTGAACTGGATCAAAAATGAAATGATTTTTTATCATATTTCTGAATTAATGTTGCCAACATTAATTCAGAGATATGATAAAAAATCATTTCATTTCAAGAAGGAGCCAATAACTGAAATTTTACAAGCTGCCAGGTGCCACATTTTATGATTGTATTAATGCCATATATCAATTTATTAAACCTTTCTTGGATAATAAAATGTCTATTTTTAAGGAATATGGAGCCTTTAAATAAAAACAAAACGATAATACGTTCAACAACTGAAAAAAATTTGCCCATTAGCAATCCCAAACTAGATCTCTATAATATCAATGCACATACTAAGTTTGGTGAAAATACATTGATTCTCTCTCAAGTTATTGACGTGACCAAGTTTGGGGAAAAATCCATTGACATATACTCAAGTTGTTGTCCAGAAACCAAAATACGGCTGAGCTGATGATGGACGGACACACCTATGTCCAATGTGAAACCATAATACCTGCAACTATCATGGCAGCCATTTTTGTCAATGGAGTGTGACCATTTGACAACACTTTCAATTCCTCTTCAAAAGAAGACTTCATATAAAATTTGGTGAAATCTGGCCTGGCAGTCTTCAGAAAAGCTGCTAAATGAGCTGATGATTTTATACATGCATATACCTCAGATAACACTTGGGAGAAAATCTTCATTGTATCTGAAGGGTTTTGCTACTTCAATCATTTACTGTTAAGCTTCAACCATTCGTGTTCAATGCATTTTGAGAAGATGAACTTTCATCATTTCCCCAGAAATGAATGGTAAGCAAACATTTTTGAGAAAATGATTTTTCAACATTTTTCCCACAAACGATTTTTTCAACATTTTCCCCACGTTTAAATGTATGGGGGAAGTAAATATGACTGTGCTGTTTGTTTGTGTCCAGTCAACCCAACGGGTTATGTGGAGCACGGTCAGTTTGCCTAACCACACTTTTACTGGGCAGGCTCAGCCCTCTAAGTGGTCAACCAGTATTGTGGACATTCTTTCGCCAGAAACGGACATCTGCCCTTCTAGAATCAATGGAAGAGAAAGAATGACTATAGAAAATATTGATCAGTAATGTTCAGATAAATATGCTGCTTATTTCTCCACAAAAAACAACATATATTGTAGGTATTCATGAGGAGTGTCTCAGTTAGGAGCTTCTAAAGACTACCAGCAACATTTTCATGGAGAAATACATGCAAGACAAATACAGTTGACTTTCATTATCTTTCATTATCTCCAACTCCACAGGATCAGAACTTTTGGTGTGAGATAAAAGTAATTAGAGATAAAAGCGGTTGAAATGTAAGGAACATGTATCAAGCTAAACCAATATTGCCCTTTATTTACAGTTAATATCCTAAAATTTCATACGCTAAAATTTCTGACAAATTAAAATGGCATACACGAACAGTGCAGACTCAGATCAGATCAGGGTCTAAACAGTTTGCCATTCCACTTACTTTGAGGAATAATTGCATAAAAAGCAAAATGTATGCCAAATATAGGTATGGAATAAAGTGTTTAAAATTTTAGGACAACTACTGTAGTTTGACTTGAGCAGTAGTTTAACCCTTGTCATGCTGAATAAATTAAGATGCCACGCCCACTTCTAATTTCCAGCCAATCAGATTACTTGATCCAGGTTTTTGATAGAAATTCACATATTTAATGACAAACAGTGCAGATCCAGGTCAGTTGGCTTCTTCAGAAGCCAACTGATCTGGATCTACACTGTTTGCTAAGACAGGACATGTCGTGTTTAGCAAGAGAAGGGTTAAGTTATCAGAGATAATGCGAGTCGACTCTATCAATAGTTTTTTGTTGGGAAGAAAAACAGAAATGCCTTTTCTAGACTAAGAGCTGTTCACATGTACATTTACCATCCACCCACCCCCATGGCTGACATGGTACAAGTACCAACAACTTACTTGTGCTTCTAATTGTGCTACTTTTACATTATCTCCTCCTGCGTGGTTCGCCGTTACCCGTGCCGGAGCTGTTGTTTTGGTTTGAACTGGTGCTGCAGGGCTTCTCTGTGTGGTTGTTGTTCTACTTGAGGCTGTAACTGAAATTAAACTGGTACATGAGTCGCCACCGCAAATTACACATCATCAGATGAGCCGCAACGTAAGAAACTGTACCTTCAGACATGTGCGCCCAGCAAAGATTCAGATCAGCCTGCACATTCCTGCTGTCTGATCAGATCAGAATCTTCACTGGACTCAATTTGGATAGTCAAGAATTGCAAAGGTTCTTCATCCAGGCATCAGTTATTCAAAACTCAACGAAGTTGTTAGCTAATGAGGCATTAAAATTTCTATCTTGAAATTTGGCAAATACATTGATATCGTTTGCTGAAAAAATGTGAGTAGCTTTTGCATTGCAAAAGCTACTCACATTTTTTGCAGCAAAAATATCAATGTATTTGAAAATACAGTTAACAAGTTTGTCATTAACGGGCTCATTAAAGGGGAACGCAATATATGTTGTAAATACATGTATATCTTGGAGTAAAGTGCTTAACAAGCCATTTATTTTGATGCAAGAGTTTTCAAAATCAGCCTAGAAATAAGGATGTTATGGTGGTCCAAATACATTTAAAATGGATGTCATGGATGCCGCCATATTGTAGGCCTTGTGACATCACATAGCCCAAATTAAATATGCAAAACCAAATTTTAAAGGGTTTTTAAGAATAATTTTGCTACAGATTTTTTATAATCTTTTAATTCTAGTGACAAGCAATCATTTCCCCCAAAATAAACCAACTTTATGAGAATAATTACCTTTATAAAAAAAATTTTATTTTTCTATGAAACCTCATTAAATATTCAAAATGAAGGCGCCCATTCCACCAATGTTTAAATATTCAACTGCCTATAACTTCCAAATATTTTCCATCGATTTTGATCATATTTTTGTCAAAATTCATTGTTTGTAAAGTTCTCTGCTTTAAAGCATAATACCTTTTAAGGTTGCATTCCCCTTTAACCCTTGTCCTGTTGAGCCCGGATATACCCTGTCTTTGCAAACAGTGTAGATCCAGCTCAGTTGGCTTCTGAAGAAGCCAACTGATCTGGATCTGCACTGTTTGTCAATAAGTATGTGAATTTGTATCAATATTTTGGATCAAGTAATCTGATTGGCTGAAAATAGGAAGTGGTTGTGGCATCTTAATTTATTCAGCATGACAAGGCTTACGCTAACGATGCCTTAAACAACTGGGCCCAGACAACAAAGACTCTTACCAGACTGTGCGGATGTGCAGGATGATTTGAGTTTTGTCTGGGAGCACACAACAGACGATACATTTTCTCATCCTGTAGCTCAGATAAGTTGTGTCGGAATCTTCAATCGACACATACTATACATGTCCTTAAATTTCGAACACTTTATTCCATGCTTTCTTGGCTTAAACTTTGCTTTTTATGCAGCTGCTTCTTAAAATGCTTAGTCGAATGGCAAACAGTGTAGACCCTGATCAGACTGCTCCATTAGTCTGATCTGGGTCTGCACTGTTTGCATATGTCATTTGTCAGACATTTAGGTGTTCAAAATTTTAGGACATTTACCATAACTGCCTTTTCTTGAAACTGATATTGAGTTAAGTCTCCAGTAAGTCATCATATAAAGTTTGTTCCAAGCAAATGGAAGAAAAATGCTACATTTATTTTCTTGTTTTTTGAGGGCTCACTTTATATGATATTCATTGAACAAGTTGAGTAATCTGTTTCCTTTATGAGCTGTGGTGAGCAAAGGAATGAAATTATCGAACAACTTAAATAAATATCATATGCTATGAGCAAGAATGAAAGGTGCTGTTTTTGGTATCACCAAAAAGTTGCGTTTTACATACGTAACCTGTTAAAAACATTGCCATTTCGCAATTACTAAGCAATGTATTTCATGCAACAGTACACTGTCAATAATCTTTCAGTCATACTGTGACTGTGTCTAGATGTGCCAGTGGGAACTGATGCTCTTCTATAGTGGTGCCTCACTGCAGTATCACGCCCCAGACACACCAATGTGATACTGGTGGTGCCTTACTGCAGTATCATGCCCCAGACATACCAATGTGGTACTGGTGGTGCCTCACTGCAGTATCATGCCCCAGACACACTGATGTGATACTGGTGGTGCCTCACTGCAGTATCACGCCCCAGACATACCAATGTGATACTGGTGGTGCATCACTGCAGTATCATGCCCCAGATACAACAATGTGATACTGGTGGTGCCTCACTGCAGTATCATGCCCCAGACACACCGATGTGATACTGGTGGTGCTTTGCCACAGTATCATGCCCAAGACACACCAATGTGATACTGGTGGTGCCTTACTGCAGTATCATGCCCCAGACACACTGATGTGATACTGGTGGTGCCTCACTGCAGTATCACACCCCAGACATACCAATGTAATACTGGTGGTGCATCACTGCAGTATCATGCCACAGACACACCAATGTGATACTGGCAGTGCCTCACTGCAATATCACACCCCAGACATAGTGATGTGATAATGGTGGTGCCTCACTGCAGTATCATGCCCAAGACACATCAATGTGATACTGGTGGTGCCTCACTGCAGTATCATGCCCCAGACACACCAATGTGATACTGGTGGTGCCTCACTACAGTGTCACAACACGGATACACTGATGTGATACTGGTGGTACCTTTACAGTCACATCTCAGATAAACTGATGTGGTACTGGTGGTGCTTCACTGCAGTATCATGCCCCAGACACACTGATGTGATACTGGTGGTGCCTCACTGCAGTATCATGCCCCAGACACGCTGATGTGATACTGGTGGTGCCTCACTGCAGTAACACGCCTCAGACACACCAGTGTGATACTTGTGGTGCCTCAATGCAGTATCATGCCCCAGATGCAACAATGTGATACTGGTGGTGCCTCACTGCAGTATCATGCCCCAGACACACCGATGGTGGTGCCTCACTGCAGTAACATGTCTCAGACATACCAATGTGATACTGGTGGTGCCTCACTGCAGTATCATGCCCCAGACACACTGATGTGATACTTGTGATGCCTCACTGCAGTGTCATGCCTCAGACACACCAATGTGATACTGGTGGTACCTCACTGCAGTAACATGCCTCAGACACACCGATGTGATACTTGTGATGCCTCACTGCAGTAACATGCCCCAGACACACCAATGTGATACTGGTGGTACCTCACTGCAGTAACAAGCCTCAGACACACAGATGTGATACTGGTGGTGCCTCACTGCAATATCATGCCCCAGACACACCAATGTGATACTGGCACCAGTCACATTATACCGACACCCATGCCACCATTCCTAGGTCGTCTTTCTAATGCAGATCATCAAGAGAAAGAGCAGCTGGTACCAATTTTAGAAGCCAGGCTGGTTACAAACAAGAGGGCCATGTATGACTCACCTGAGTATCATAGCACTTAAGGCGAACCTGACCTAGAAATCATCAAGACAAACATTCTGACCAAGAAAATGATGATTATATAAACGACTAAGACAATGGAGCACTCCTAATGGACCGTGAAATATAGGTCTTGGTCAAACATGGATGACTGCATTCAAGAAGCCATGCTAAGATGTATGCATGTGCCGAGCATCACTGCTGTTGGACCAATAGTTACTGAGAAACTGACTAAACTGCAAAAACTTAACAAAGTCAGTGGACCATGAAATATAAGGCAAGGTCAAATATAGATGGCTGCATTCAAGAGGCCATGCTAAGACATATGCATGTGTCAAGTATCACTGCTGTCAGGAAAATACTGAGAAACTGACCTAAACGAAAAAACTTAACAGTCACTGGACCATAAAATATAGCTCAAAGTCAAAACTGGATGTCTGAATTCAAGAGGTCATGCTAGGATGTAAGCATGCGCCAAGTATCTCTGCTGTAGGACCAGTAGTTACTGAGAAACTGACCTAAACAGAAAAAAACATAACTGAGTCAATGGACCTTGAAATATAGGTCATGGTCAAATATGGATGACTGCATTCAAGAGACCGCATGCTAAGATGCATACAAATGCCAAGTATTACTGCTGTAGGACCAGTAGTTACTGAGAAACTGACCTAAATGGAAAAACTTGACAAAGTCACTGGACAGTGAAATATAGGTAATAAGTGACCCAATTTCGAATTTGACCTAGAAACATTAAGACAAACATTTTGAGCAAGATTCATGATGATTACTCAAAAAACGATCTCTAGAGTGTTAACAAGGTTTTCCTTTGCTTGGCCTGGTGACCTAGTTTTTGACCCAAAGTGACCCAGTTTCAAACTTTACCTAGAAATCAAGTTATTGCATGGAAACCATTTTTTTTCCTTATAAAAGGAAGCCAGGGTATTTAATACCATATTTTCTGTATTCGGACACAATAAACTCATGCTGCACTTGTCGTAGAGGTTGAATAAGTCCACTTTACTACCTGATGCTGTGACTAAAACATTGCTGGATGAGTGTCAAACAGTGTAGACCCTACTAGATGAGATTAAAACTTGCAACCCTTGGATTTGCAGTCAGACACATTACCAACTTCACTATGGAGCCCGGCATCTCAAATGTCAAAAGAAGGCCCATGTCGGCTTGCACATCTGGGCCCAGTTGTTCAAATCGTCGTTAGCTTAACGAGCTCGTTAGTGGTCAAAATGTTAACTGATCTAGTAAGTACAATATCTTATTCACAGGTATTTTTGCTGAAAAAATGTGAGTAGCTTTTGCAAATGCAAAAGCTACTCACATTTTTTTCAGCAAAAATATTAGCGTATATGCCATATTTAATGATCAAAGTTTTAACGATACGTTAACTAACGACATCGTTAGCTTTGAACAACTGGGCCCAGGTTTCTACGTTTGATGACACAGGGTTGTGGAATTATCAAATTTTATTACTTGTCCACAGACAATTGGTCAAAATCCACTTGTCCAACCATGAGTTACTTGCCCGAAAATTGACAGTTTTCTGATTTCTCAAAGAAAACATATGTTGTGGGTACTCATTAGAAGTGTCTCTGTGAGGCACTTCCAATGAGTACCTACAAAATATGTTTTCTTCGAGAAATAAGAAAAATATATATGTCATAATCTGGATACTCTTCTTAGCTAGAGCTATGAAGTCCTTGTCCCAGGAAAAGTAAACTGAAATTTCATACTTGTCCTCTGGGATATAGGACAAGTCGGACAAGTCCGGCATGGTATTTCCACAGCCCTGGACAACATATTCTAAAGTATCCAAAGATTCTGTTTAGCAGAGGCAATGGTCCTGATCAGACTGCACAGATGCACAAGTTCATTTAGATCATTGCAACTGACATGTAACATTTATGTATTTTTCCTGTGTCACTACCCATAATTCTGTTATTAAAAGTGCCAAATACAACAGCAACAGATAACATTTTGAAATATTTTTTAGTTTTTAGAGATAATGATTTGATGTTTACATCACTTTCAACATTATCTGTCAATACTGAGATACAGTGAACCCTCGTTACAACGACAAAATTTGTTCCCAAAGATGTTGCCATTATAATGAATTTGCTGTTGTAAAGAATCCTTTATGGACAGAATGATATGTGAGAAAGGTATTGTTTTGTTCTTATTTCCTCACAGAACATATGGTTTTGATATTTGTTAGAATCGCCTCACTGAGGTAATTCTAACCAATATCCAAAACATATGTTTCTTTAAAGTATTAAATACAATATTCTTGCATGATTTGTGACTAATTGTTACCTCTTAAGCCACAATTTTGTGACAGTGAAATTGTCATTATAATGAATTTGTCGTTGTATCGAGTGTGGGTATAAAGCAGGTTGTCTGTAATAGAGGTGATGAATATATGGATTGACATTTCATGTGAATCATTTGCTAATTACATGGAATGTCAAGCCTTATTGTCTCTGAAAAAAAAAAAACACAAAAAAAAAACAAAAAAATGAAAAAAAAAAAACCACAAAAAAACAAACAACTTAGAATTTTAGCACGGTGTTTTAACCCTGGTCCTGCTGATCCAGATATGTCCCATAGTTGCAAACTGTGTAGATCCAGATCAGTTGGCTTCTTCAGAAGCCAACTGATCTGGATCTGCACTGTTTGTCATTAAGTATGTGAATTTGTATCAACAACTTGGATCAAGTAATCTGATTGGCTGGAAATTAGAATTGGGCATGACATCTTAATTTATTCAGCATGGCAAGGGTTAAGGGTTAAATACCTCTTCCAGGCCCTTTAGTGAGACCTGACGTCTGTTGTTTTGCTTTGGGACCTGGCTTTGCCACTGTGCCAACAGGTTCTCCTCCTCGTGCTAATACAGGATTATATTCTTGGCCTTGATAATTCGCGTCAAAAAACTTCTTGAACCACTGAACAAATTCAAAATTGTCCTGAAATTTCCCTTTCACTAATCTTTCTACTGCTATAATCTGTAAATATGAGAAAATGAATCATGATGTTAAAAGTGAGAATATTAAGATATAGCACAAATATAAAGGCAAATTTTTTTGCAATATTTTATTTAACTTGCAGTAAAACTCTTTTGCAGTATTTTATTCTGTAGTGCAAAACTGATAATTTAGTACAATTCTGAACATAACTAACACTTAGCAAGAATGCTATGGGCAAATTCAGCAGGCGACAAATACTTGAGATGTTTTTTCTTCTATTTTTCCCAGAAAATATGATAAGACATTTCATACAAATTGTCTGCTAAAGATTTTTTTTGGGAAAAATAAAAAAAAATATTTCAAAATGTCGTCTGCTGGAAAATTACCCAGCACGATATATTTCTTACTTTTTCCTATGGAGACAGCTTGCTTCAATGTCAAATCTTATTTTCTGGGAAAAATAAGAAAAAATATTTCTAATGTCATCTGCTGAAAATTTTACTCAGCATGCTAAGCATTAATCCAAATCAATACTCTGGGCCTAGTTGTTAAAAATTAACAATGTCGTTAGTTAACGTATCGTTACAACTTTGATTATTAAATATGACACATATGCTTATATTTTTGCTGAAAAAATGTGAGTAGCTTTTGCATTTGCAAAAGCTACTCACAATTTTTCATCAAAAATATTTGTGAATTAGATATTGTACTTACTGGAACAGTTAACATTTTGACCACTAACAAGTTTGTAAAGCTAACAAAGCTTTGAACAACTGGGCCCTGAATAATATAAGATGACAAAGCTCCAGACATTTAAGCAAATTTTTCTACCGAAACAATGTTGATATTTTTTCTTATTTCTTCACAAAAGCATCTATAGTGGGTACTCAACTAAGGGCCTTGTTACTGCACTTTTGATGAGTACTGTTGCTGAGGCGCTTCTTATGCGTACCAATGTATGTTTTCATGGTGAAATGAGAAAAATATTTACTCCATGTTATGCACAGGTATTTCACAGCTCTAGATAGGGTAATTCTTCCTCACAAAAATTATTGAGACTTCCTAATTTCTCCATGAAAACCTATGTTGTTTGTACTCACTTGAAGTGCCTCAGCAAGGTAAGGCACTTCAATGAGTATCCACAAAAGGTTTTCATAGAGAAATAAGAAAATCATATTTCATCTGATCTGGAGCTTTAGTATTTCTTTTCTTTTCAACTGCAAGAAAATATGTTGCCGCATACCTTAAATACTGCTTCACTGAGCTAGTTGTAAAAGAGATGACATGATTTTTGTGGAATTATGAAAGAAATATCAATAAACTGCCACCAGCAGTACTATTTTGGTCTAACAAATTTCTTACCTGAAATCTAACAAATGTCCTAAATTATGTACACCAAAGTTTCTGACAAAATGGTAATATGCAAACAGTGCAGACCCAGATCAGACTGCTCCTAAAGGAGCAGTCTGATCAGGGTCTACACTGTTTGCCATTCCATAAAGTATTTTAAAAAACAACTGCATAAAAAGAAAAACTTAGGCCAAAACTGTATATACAAAAAAATTTAGGACATTTACTGTACCTCACTGATGACATGCAAGTCCAGTGAGGATTCAGATCAGCTTGTACATGCCTTGGATACTTGTCTATCTGCAGAATAACCAGTGAAGATGAATCAGACTGCACAAATGAGCATGCTACTCAGTCTTCACTGCAGCCACATGTCATAAGCTCAGATGTACAAAAAAAAAAAAAAAAAAAAAATACTTATTCACAGAAATTTTACCTCAGTGAATGCTGAATAAAGAATAAAGGCAGACATTTTAAAATAGTTTACTTATTTATCCCCAATGAGGAGTTCAAGTTGAAAGACAAGTCAACCTATGGGGGTCAATTTGGTTATTTTTCCCAGAAAACAGAGTTTCACGTTTATAGTGATTCATCTCCTGGGAAAAAAATATTACTTGTTAATCTGTTGATTTTACCTTCAGCACAATAAGAGTTAATTTCTTAGTAAGTAAATCATCTCCATCTATACATCTCCAAGGGAAATAGCTCTGACAATGAAATACTTACCTCCCTTCTCACTGAGGCTACTCTAAATGAAAGATTTGTTTGTGTTTTAGAGCCCAGTCAACCCAACGGGGTCATGTCGAGCCCAGTCAGTTTACCTAACCACACTTTTACTGGGTAGGCTTAGTCCTCTGAGCAGTTAACCAGTATTGTGCATGTTTTTCATCAGAAACTGACAACTCCCCTTTTTGAATCTGCTGAAGGAAGAGAACAACTGTAGAAAATATTTCATGATCAAATCTCCTAGAAAGAATGGGAATATACATAATATTTTACTTATTTCTCCGCAAAAAACATATACTGTGGTACTCATTAAAAGTGCCCTGGCGAGGTGCTTCTAATGAGTACCTACAACATATGTTTTCATGCAGAAATAAGAAAAATACTTATATGAAAACTCCCTCTTACCTGGAGCTATGATAAATGGGTTACCAGTCAGTACTCTGTAAGTACATCTGAGCAATGCTTGGCAAGGAGCTGATGATGATAATGATGATGATGATGACAACAATGATTTTGTTTTACATCTCTTTCAACAATATTTCAGTTAAGCCCAGATGACTGAAGGGTGACAATAAAAGGCTCTGTACAAAAAAGCACCATACATGATCGGAAGTCAGAGAACTAACAGCTGAAACATGCTGATGCTCCCGTATGGCAAGAGATATGATGTCTTGCAGCATATGTGAACAGTAATGGTCCAGATCAGCCTGCACATCTGTGCTGTACAAACAGAGCCTTTGCCAGAGTTTCAGATAAAACACTGAAACTCTGGCAAAGGCTCTGTTTATGACCAAAAGTATGGATATTTTTTTTTTTATTTCTCCCTGAAAACATTTTGTGGGTACTCTGAAGCATCTCAGTGAGACACTTCTGATGAGTATCCACAACATACGCTTTCATGAAGAAATAAGAAAAATAATTTTTTGGATATTCCAGTGCTATGCTTCACTGGTCAGCAATATCATCTATAGTACTGAATGTTTCTATAGTGACAAGCAAGGCCCTTGTCAGATGGTTAATACACACAGGCTGACCTATCACCAGCAGTGTTATATCAGACAACATATACCACAAGAATCTTTTTTTTTCAGATGTCATTTGTTATGCATCATTTCTTATACATAAAAAAAAAAACAAAAAAAAACTTTTTTTTTCTTTCAACCTTTTTATCCCTGAGTTTCTAAAGTGGACTCTTCTATCTCAAACCTGGTCAGAACCATTGTTCCAAATAGGGGTCAGTCAAAAATCAAAACAGAATGGCAAACAGTGTAGATTCTAATGAGATGACTCATTATGAGCCATTGTGAGCCATCTCACCAGGATCTACAATGTTTGTAAAAAAAAACAATGTTATTGTCTACAGGGCTGAACGGGTTAAAGCACCAAGCAAAACTGTAGCAGAAAACATTCTAAATTTTCAAATTATTTTTCAGATACTTTGGCGGGCAGAAGAGGGTGGGGGATGGAATTATGGCTGGAACAAGAGCTCCTCAAGCGGGCATCACAGACCAGTGGCAAGTAATCAGATGTAGCATCTATACTGACATAGAGTAGGAGGGGTTAGCCCAAAAAGAAAAGTTTATACGTGTGGACAGACAAACATAAGTCTAATAATATTTGGTGGACTGTAACCTCTAAACTAAATGAGCTGCTTCACATCATGGTCTAACTATAAATCACCTTTCAGCTTGATGGGATGTAAACTGTTGAAGGAAAATTGTAGGAATGTAACCTTGAAATGGTATGCACTGCTCTGCATCATGGTGTAACATTTTACAATGTTTTAACTTGATCTAATGTAATCTAAGCTTATGAAATTTTCAATGGGGTATCACTGCAGTATCACTGCTAATATTTCATGGACTGTAACCTCAAAACAATATGTACTGCTCCACATCATGGTCTGACTATAAATCAAGTTCCAGGCTGATCAAATGTACACTGCAGGAGATAGCCAGAAACAAAACATTTACAGAAATTTTCAAAGGGACACAGCTCGGCTACTATCTGGTGGACTGTCACCTCAAAATAATATGCACTGCTCCACATCATGGTGCAACTATTTACAAAGTTTCAGCTTAATAAAATGTAATCCACAAGAAATTTTCAAAGGGACATAACTCTGCTACTATCTTATGGACTGTTACCTAAAAATAATATGCACTGCTCCACATCATTGTCCAACTACTTACAAAGTTTCAGCTTTATATAATGTAATCCACAGGAGGAGATAGCCAGAAACAAATCATTTACAGAAATTTTCAAAGGCACATAACTCTTAATATTTGGTACTATCTGGTGGACTGTTACCTAAAAATAATATGCACTGCTCCACATCATGGTACAACTATTTACAAAGTTTCAGCTTAATATAATGTAATTCACAGGAGAAGTAAGCCGGACACAAAATGTTTACAGAAATTTCAAAGGGGCATAACTCTTAATATTTGGTGGACTGTGACCTTGAAGCAATATATGCTGCTCCACATCATGGTCTAACTATAAATCAGGTTTAAGGTCAATCTGATCTAATCTAAAAGAGGATTTAGCCAGAAACGAAATGTTTACAAAAATTTAGCCGGAAACAAAATGTTTAAAAAACTTTTCAAAGAGGCATAACTCTTTTAATATTTGGTGGACTGTAACCTTGAGGTAATATGCACTGCTCCACATCATGATCTTACTATGTATCAAGTTTCAGCTTGATTGGATGTAAACTGTAGGAGGAGTTAGCCAGAAATGAAATGTTTACAAAAATTTTTAAAGGGGCATAATTATCAATATTTGGTGGACTGTAACCTTGAAACAATATGCACTGCCCCACATCATGGTCCTACTATATATCTAGTTCCAGCTTCATCGGATGTAAATTGTAGGAGGAGTTATCTGGAAATGAAAAGTTCACAAACTTTCTAACATTTCGGGTTCAGGGGCTACCTCTGTTAAATTTCCATAGAGATTTAGGGGCTATTTTTTGTGATTAGGGGCTAGCTAATGTATTTTAAACGGAATAAACCTGGACATACCTCATAATTATGTCCAAAATAGCCCCTAAACCTTGGCTGGTCGCCCGGACAGACAGACACAGAGGGGCATAACATTAATATGTCCCGTTTTTCAAACTGGTGCATAAAAAAGATGAGGATCGCTGAAATAATTTGAGAGAGTGAAAATAATTCATCTATTACATAGATAAATTATTTTTCAGAGAAAATGCTGTTTGAAGGTGGATATGTCACAGGAATTTTAAGTCTTATGTTCTAAGAAAGACTAAAAATAATCATGATATCATCTGCTGCACTTGTGATTGGCACTTTAACCTATTGTAGACTGAATAGACTCCCCAACACTATATATTAGAAGAGTCCAATTTCAATTTTAGATACATCTGGATATGTATTCCTAGAGAAAAATGGCTAAACTATTTGCAAACAGTGGAGACCTTGATCAGATGCCACATTTTGCGGCGTCTGATCTGGGTCTGCACTGTTTGCCAATTACCCTTTTAGGAGTCCCCAGATTACAATGGATTCCCCTGGAACACCATTACCTTCAATCAGTCTGTGCAACTAACTGCACAGATGCTGCAAAAAGACCTTCACTCGGAGTTCATAGCCCCAGAGAAGAGGAGTATCCTAACAAAAGTTTTTTCTTATTTTTCTCCCTTAATCCTTCTCTTGCTGAACATGACATGCCCTGTCTTAGCAAACAGTGTAGATCCAGATCAGTTGGCTTCTGAAGATCAGGATCTGCACTGTTTGCCATTCATTATGTGAACTATAAAAAACCCAAATCAAGTAATCTGATTGGCTGGAAATTAGAAGTGGGCGTGGCATCTTAATTTATTCAGCATGATAAAGGTTAACATATATTGTGGATAATTATACTCATTAGATTGTGTTGGGGTTTAACGGCACATCAACCCATGTGGGTCATTTTGTGTTGTCTTCCAGAGAAAGGGAGAAAACAGATAGAAGAGATAGCAGAGGAGGTGAAAGAGAGGGACAGGGTAGAAAGAGGAACAGATTTTTTATTATTGTATTGGGGTTTAACAACACATCAACCCTTGTGGGTCATTTTGTGTCATCTCCTAGAAAAAGGGAGAAAAGAGAAAGAAGAGATAGTAGAGGAGATGAAAGAGAGGAACAGGGTAGAAAGAGGAGTAGGAGTGAAATGGAAGAAACAGAACAAATAAAAACATTCCCCTCTACCCTTACCTGCTACAAGGACAGCAAGCCTTGCCCAACTTTAAGCCAGTATCAGTTGGACGCCCCGGTGACGTAAGATACACATCACCTTTGCCACACCAGACCTCCCCTTTATATATATATATATACATAAGTTGCTTCTAATGAGTACCCACAACATAAGTTTTTTTGCAGAGAAACAAGAAAAATATCAACAATTTTTGGTCGAAAAATGTGCCTTTCCTGGAGCTATGAACAAGCTTCTGAAGTCCTCACCAACCTGGTATGCAGAATGACCAGCTCCTTTGAAGTTTACAGATCACAGTAGCCCAAGATAAGAGGTACAGAATAATGTCCTAATATTTTAAACACTTTATTTCATTTTTTTTTTGGCTTATTTATTATTTTTTTTAAATACGTAAAGGAATGGCAAACAGTGCAGACCCCGATCAGACTGCTCCTAGGAGCAGTCTGATGTAGGTCTGCATTGTTTGCATGTGTCATTTTCGTAGAAACTTTAGGACAGCTACTGTATCCAGATAAATACATTATATTTCTTTATTTCTCCTTGAATACGTTGTGGGTACTCATTAGAGGTAGCTTGGCATGGTGCTTCTAATGAGTGGGTACTCATTAGAGGTGCCTTGGCATGGTGCTTCTAATGAGTGGGTACTCATTAGAGGTGCCTTGGCATGGTGCTTCTAATGAGTATCTACAAAATATGTTTGCATGGAGAAAACTAGTACTGTTTGGTGGAAAAAAAAAAAAAAAAAAAAAAAAGCCACTTATCAAGAGCTATGCAGGATCTATTTTAATACCCTTTTTGCCTCACCTGGCTAACTTCTATGCACAATACCTCACTGTAATTCAAAGCTTTAAAGAAGCATACTTACATAACAACCCCAAGTATTGGGACAGACAGTTAAGGTGTCCCAATATTTAAGGTAAATATGGTAATATAGGAAACTATTATTAGTTTTGCAACAATAGAAAAACAAAGTCTCTTCTAAATCATACCTACGCTAATTGAACTGAAATTAAGCTTTAGCTGGCTGAAGGCAAAATCAGAAGACAACTAACATGTTTTATTTCTATTTTACTCTACGAAAATATGCCAATGAGAATAAATAAAAATGTCATGCCCTATTTATACTGGAAAAAAAATGAAATGCCATCTGCTAATTTTTAAATCCAGCATGCTCAAGGTTAAGGTGATTGGATACATCTTGGAGAGAGAGGGCTCCCTAAGAGGCCAGACCACTCCAGAAGAAAATTCACTTCCCAAGCCTAATTTCATTAAAATTTTATGTGGCATGCTTAGTACTGAATGGATCATATGTGAATCTCTATAGTACATGCCCTCTGCTTATGGATTTTAGCCTACTGCTTTCAAGCAGTAGGAATTATTTCATGATCAATTGCCATGAAAGTTACATGTATGTGGCCAAGATAGGATATAAACTTGCAACTCTAGGATCTTTTGTCAGATGTCTACAGACTGTGCAATGGGGTACAGTGTCAGAGTGATAAATTACCTTAGGAGGTGTATCCATTTATTTTAAACCTAAAGCACCAAGCAAAATTTGAAGCTGACAGCATTTATTTTTGTTTGTTTAATTTTTCAAAGAAAACAAGTTCTGATATTTCATGTGAATCGTCTGCTTGGCAGATGATTCACATGAAATATCAAGACTTGTTTTCTTTGAAAAATTTAAAAAAAAATATTTCAAAATGTCGTCTGCTGCAGTAGTGATTGGCGCTTTAAGGATTAAACCTTAAAGCACCAAACAAAATTTGTAGTAGACAACATTCTATTTTTTTCTCTACTTTTCAGAGAAAATTAGTCTTTGACATTTTGTGTGAATTGTCTGCTTGGCAGATGATTCACATAAAATGTTAGACATTTTCTTTGTAAAATAAATAAAAATATTTCAAAATGTCTGTTTCATATAAATAAAGGCACTCGCTACTGAATATTGCCATTGCAGTCGTACCAAAGTCAGATTATACTGTGGCGCGTGCATACACACTACCATAAAACTCAGCTCCTAATAAGCTGTTTTTTGTTGTTGTTTTTTTCAAACAAAAACTATTGACATTTTTTCTAATTTTTTCATGAAAACATATGTTGTGGTACTCATTAGAGGTGCCTTGATGAGGACTTCTAATGAGTGCTGACGATATTTGTTTTCGTGCAGACATAAAAATAATTGTCTGGATACTCCTTATATCATTCAATGAAAAAATATTCATATTTTTCTCCATGAAAACATATACTGTGAGTACTCATTAGAAGTGCCTTAGGAAGGCACTTCTAATGAGTACCCACAATATATGTTTTCATGAAGAACTAAGAAAACTATGATGAATTTAAGCATATGAGTATGAAGTTTTCCATCACTAGTACAACCTGAGATAACTATCTGAGTGATTTATTTGTTTGTTTGTGCTGAGGTTTTATGGCCCAATCAATCCATTGGGGTCATATCGAGCGTGGTCAATTTACCTAACCAAACTTTTTCCTGGGCAGGTTATCTAGTGATAAAACCAGAAATCAACCTTACGACATGTGAACAATGTCATTCAGATCAGCATACGCAGTCCCATCAAGGTCTACTGTATTTACTGTAAATATTCGACAACTCGTATTGATTTTTTTTCTTATTTCTTCACAAAAACATATATTGTGGGAATGTGGGTACACATTAGAAGCACCTGAGCGAGGTGCTTCTAATGAGTACCCACATTATATGATTTGTGGAGAAATAAGAAAAATATTTATCTGATATTCTTCTTATCCAGACCTATGTTATAACTCTTTATCATACTACCTGTTAACCCTTGTCCTGCTGAATAAATTAAGATGTCACGCCCATAGCTAAATTTTAGCCAATCAGATTACTTTATCCGGATTGTTGCTAAAAATTCACATACTTAATGGCAAACAGTGCAGATTCAGATCAGCTGGCTTCTTCAGAAGCCAACTGATCTGGATCTACACTGTTTGCAAAGGCAGGATATATCCGGGCTCAGCAGGACAAGGGTTAATTAATGTGTCCAAAAACTGCTGGATGAGTGGCAAACAGTGTAGATCCTCTTTAGACATCCAAATTCTACAGCATCTGATTTGGGTCAACACTGTTTGCTCAAGCCTGTCTGTATCAATATGTTGGGTAAATACGATACATGTATGTTGGTTGCCAGACTAATTTACGGACCCTGAACACTCAGTCTTAGTTCTAGATAAGACTTTGGTTATCAAGATATTTTTCTTATTTTTCTATGAAAATGTATCCTGTGGGTGACTCAATGAGGCAATCCCAATGAGTATGCACAAGATATTTATGCACGGAAGTAACAAACACTATCTTATCCATATCCTTTTTTTCATGAAGAAATAAAGCATCTGAATAATCGACTTTAATATCTATTGACGATGATGATTTGGCATTTTGCATCCCCTTCAACATTATTTAGGTCATCTCGAGATGATGTGAGAGTGATAATGAACGACTGTGCAATGAAGCAGGGAACCCTTGACTTTATCATCCAAAGTCGAGAGTGCTAACCACTCAGCCACCAGGACACTTTGCTCATCTAGTATCCTCGATTAGCAAGCATTCTTGAATAACATTGTTCATATATCGCTTACCTTGTGTCCTCGATTAATATGAATTCTTGAGTAATATTTTTTTATATACTAACCAGAGTTATTTAAGTAAGGGAAATGAATAAACCTGGAAATTTTGCCGCCATGTTTGAAAGGGAAACAACTTTTGCAGATAGAAATTCGCTCGCCTGGCATTTAATTCCAATTCAAAATGAGGGCCACTCAAATGGAAATAATTACCTCCTTTCTCCCTACTCCTAAAGGAAAGAATTTGCTCCTCTGGGAGCAAATTCTTTCTTTTAAGAGTAGGGAAAAGGGAGGTAAATATTTCTATGACAGAGTTGTTTCCCTTGAAGATGTGTCCATTCCCCTTAAAACAAAATGAGCCATGTCAAATACAAAGTTGCCTTATTACATATACAGACCACACAGACAGACAAAATGAGTAGCATAACAACCCTGAGTATTGGGACACCTTATCTACTTACCATACTAGTCCTAAAATTTGTAATAGTCTATTCCACTACCTGCTGATGTGTAAGATATTGCTGTAAGTATGGCAAACAGTGTAGACCCTGATCAGATGCCTCATTCTGCTGCATCTGATCTGGGTCTACACTATTTGCAAAGGCCTACCTGTCCCAATACTAAGGGTTGTTATTGATTGGTATTTTTCTTATTTTTCCACAAAATATATGCTGTGGGTATATATTTGAATCTCATCAACAAAACAAGGCACTTCTAATGAGTACCCACAACATGTTTTTATGGAGAAATAAGAAAAATTATCCCAGAATTATCATCAAATACTCCTTACATGGAGAAATATTATGTATACCCCTAATCTGGAGCAATGTTTGTTTAATTCAGAATATTAGTTTTACAGCCCAGTCAACATTGCTAAGGTCATGTTGAGCCAGTCAGTTAACTTACTCACACTTTTCTTAGACAGCTTTAGTCCTCTAAGCAGTTAACCAGTACTTTGTGCACATACATGTTCTGTAATTACTTTTACCAGTAAATGACAACTGCCCTCCTTGAATCAATGGAAGGGTGAGAATGACCGTAGAAATAATTTCACGATCAATTTCCTCGAAAGTTATGTGGCCAAGCTGGGATCTGAACTTGTGATCCCTGGCTCTGCAGTCAGACTTGCTACTAACTGTGCTATGGAGCAGGACAGCATTTAACTCTTTGCATGCTGGATAATTTTGCATGCCTTTTTGGCATCTGTGGATTGTTTTTTTTTTCTTTTTTAAATTAACTTTTTTGAAAAAATCTTTCAGGAATACCATCAGAGTGTCAAACAGTTTGGATCTAGATCGGGCCTGACATTTTGTCAGGCCCGATCTGGGTCCAAACTGTTTGCAAAGGTTATCAGCAGACGACAAAAGTTGCTGCTAGCAGGAGATAGAGATAAGACATATCAACAGACAGTAAAATGGACTTATTCAAATTTTAGAACAGGCAAGATAAGGAGACAATGTGTTTGAATATTTAACCCTTAAAACGCCAAGAAGGTTTTACGGCCCAGTCAACCCAATGGGGTCATGTCGAGCGCGGTCAGTTTACCTAACCACACGTTTACTGGGCAGACTTAGTCCTCTAAGCGGTTCACCAGTATTGTGCACATTCTTTCGCCAGAAACTGACAACTGCCCTTCTTGAATCAGCGGAAGGGAGAGAATGACTGTAGAAAATATTTCATGATCAATCTTCATGAAAGAATGTTGCCGATCTCGGCTGGGGTTGAACCCGCAACCTCCTGGTCTCCAGTCGGACACCCATCCAACTGAGCCATCGAGGCCGGCTAGCAGTCTGATCTGGGTCCATACTGTTTGCAGAAATGATTTTTAAAGTAACTGGCAGATGACAAAGCAGACGACAATTGTTGTGATTGGCGCTTTAAGGGTTAAGGAAATATAGCTGTATTTCTGTATGTTAAATAAGGTCAACTGTTTTCCAACAAGGCTCATAAAGAACTGTCACCAGTCTAACACATAACGCGCTTAACAACTGAAGCAGACATCTTTTTTTTTTTAGGATTATCAATTTTTAGCAAACATAAGGTTTGATATTTCGTGTGAATCATCTGCTAAGCAGACAACTCACATGAAATGTCAACCCTTATTTTTGTTGAAAAAATGAAAAAAAAAAAAAAAAAAAATCTCAAAGTATCATCTGCTGCTGTTGTGATTAGCACTTTCAGGGTTAATTTGGTATTTATCAAGCAGAACCAGCCAGCTTATGTATTTACTAACTGCTCAGAGTAAGCCACTTCATCAAGAGCAGATTTTAAAAATCACCTATATGAGAGATTTTGCTGAAAACTGAATCCGGCAAGAGCCATCTCTTGGAAGTGGCTTGAAGTGCATGTTCAAGTGATTTTCTCAATCTATTTTGTGTGAATCACTTATAAACCAACCAAACAAAATATCATTTTCAGAAAAAAAAAAAAAAAAAAAAAAACAAGAAAAAAAAAACAAAAAAAACAACTAGATGGTGGCGGCCAGCATGTTTTGCCAATCAGTGCTTGCCAATGTTTGGTAGTACATTTTGGTAAAGGTAGTTCACGCTGACCTATTTTTGTAACAGATGACCTGGTGTGATGAGGTGCATGTGCAATGAGAAGGTTTCTAGGTCCAGAGTTTTTGGATGCCAAAATACATTGGATTGTGCATAAAAATCTTAACAGGTGATGCAGTTATAATAAGTAGGTCATGTAACGGAATTCGAACCCAGAAGTCAGGATCCCAGGTCAGCAGCGCTAACCATTCAGTCACTTGAATGCTTTGATGTCTGGGTAGTACATTACAGTACTTTTAATATTTAAATTAAACTATTCATACAAACGGCTAAAATAAAAGATAACTAAACAGCCGGAACTCTAAATACTACTGGTATTTTCATGAAATAGCACTTATATAGTTGGATGAACAAACAGACAGACGGCCCAACACCAAATTGTATGTCTTGCACTCCCCACACGAGGCTCAATAAAAATCATATAAAATGTAGCCTGATCAGACAGTAAGAAACCTCAAGCTGGTCCTGCTCTACACTGTTCAGT
The DNA here is from genome assembly GCA_964016985.1 of Anodontia alba. NCBI lineage: Eukaryota > Metazoa > Mollusca > Bivalvia > Lucinida > Lucinidae > Anodontia > Anodontia alba. The sequence goes on along the minus strand of OZ024825.1, from coordinate 85,579,673 downwards.
CATATAGACAGTAAGTACCGTATTTATCCTAAGTATTGGGACACCTTATCTACTTACTACCATATTTACCCTAAATATTGGGACACCTCATATACCTACCATACTTGTCCTAAAAATTGAAATAGTCAATTCTGCTACCTGTTGATGTATCTAGAATATTGCTGTATGTACGGCACACAGTGTAGACCCTGATCAGATGCCGCTTTCCGCGGCATCTGATCTTGGTCTGCACTGTTTGCAAAGGACTATCTGTCCCAATACTTAGGGTTATTAAGGTATACTTGTTCTAAAACTTGAAATAGTCCATTCTACTACCTCATGATGGGTCTAAAATATTGCTGTATGTATGGCAAACAGGGTAGACCCTGATCAGATGTCGCTTTCTGCAGCATCTGATCTGGATCTACACTGTTTGCAAAGGCCTATCTGTCCCAATACTTAAGGGTATTGCTGTACTTTCTTTTATCTTGTGGGTCTGATCGTCAAACACAACTTCTGACAAAAGTGGCACGTTCGAGACAACTGTTCGACTGTCACGACGCCTCCACTCACCTTGTCGACGCCACATTTCGTAAAACTGGATTGTAACATCTTGAAATTCTGTATATATTCATGTTCTAAATTTGTATTGTATTTTACTTTTTTAAGTGGAACTGAGCCTGAAAGCAAAATAAATATGAGGATAGAAAACAATGGAAGGGTGATTAAATGATAAATTGAGCTTGGCTGAGCCCATCACGTGAAGAAAATACATGTGATACACCACCTCAGCGACAAATAGGTCTACACCAGTCAGTCACAGTTATAGATAATACGCTTTTTTAGCTTGTAAGCCTAAAAGATTTATTTTTCTCAGTTCTCTTTGAAAATGTCGTTAGTACTCATTAAAACTGCCTTGAATAGGCAATTCTACTGAGTACCTACAATGAAGGTTTACATGCGGAAATAATATTTCCTAAATCCACATACACAAGTCTGTATCATCACTTAATGAACTGTTCAAGCAGGGTCCAGATGAGTCTGATCAGACTGTGTTGATTTCTAAGGGGACAATTTTACTCCATTTTTAACAAGGAAGATAGCTTCCTCATTGCGTTCCTGTACATAAAGCCCCTTCTTAAAAGGGGTCTACTCTAAAAGGAAAGAATTTGCTCCGACAAGGAGCAAATTCTTTCCTTCTAGAGTAGACCCTTTGAAGAAAGCCAAAAAACAATTTTAACAGGGGTATCTCTCCCGAAAGTGTGTTATTCCCTTTAGGAAAGGGGCCAAGGTGATAAGAACTTTTTTCACGTGACAAAGCTCAATGTTTTACAGTCTATACGGACCATTACTAGCCTGTGGGAAACACACCCCATGAATCTAATAAATTCAAATGATTTGTTACATTGATAAAAAGTTGGATGAAACATTTTACTGAGAATTCGTAAAGGTGGCTGGAAAGTTACAGTACTAGAAAGTAATGGAGAATGTATCTGTACAGCACTGTAATGGGTCATTCATGAACACTTAGTGTTGCTGTCCATCACACTGCACTGCACTGCACTGTAATGCATTACCCTGTCTTTTTTATATGTAAAGCTCTAAAATTAAAGCTTTTTTGTCCGCCAAAAAGTATTGATGTTTTTCTTAGTTCTCCATGAAAACATACCATATTTGACCTAATTACTACACTGTGCGCTTAGGTTTTTCAAAATTACTGGGAAAACTTGTAGTAAAATATGTATCCACCTATACTAAGAATACACTTAAAACATGATCAGCGAAGGACTTTTGTGATGTTTTTGTGCATGTTTTTCTAAATTTTCTTTATAAAAGCATATGTCGACAACTCGATGCAATTCAAATGGGTACCCACAACATATGCCTTTATAAAGATGTAGACAAAAAAAAGTACACTGGAAGTAATCATAAGACTATGGATTTGCTCGACTGTGCGCTTATAGGGGTATGTGCGGTAATTAGGTCGGATATGGTAATTATATTGTGGGTACTAATTAGCAGTACCTTGGTGAAATGCTTTTAATGTGTACCCACAATGTATGCTAAGAAAAATATTTATCTGGACAGTCCTCTTCTAAGGCTAGTTTCGCCGTCATTCTGAACAAGATGAACAGACAATTCCGCAGACGACAGACAGTGTCACACCTGATGGCACTTGTCAGTATCATAAACCAGTTAAAAATTATTAGTGTTAAGAATGACAATGTCATTGGACTGTGATATGTAAACCAACCATGGTCATAAAATTTTAGCTGGTGACCAAGTCCCTATCAGGGAGGAGGTACATTACGAAAACATACCTATATAATTTTGACCCCCTTCAACCCCACTTTTATATAGTAAAACTGGGGTTTACAGGGGTATACATTATTTTTCTTATTTCTGCTCAAAAACATAGATTATGGGTACTCATTAGAACCGCCTCGGCAAGGCGGTTCTAACGAGTACCCACAATCTATGTTTTGAGCAGAAATATGAAAAATATCAGAATTCTTATCTGAAAATTTTCCTCTTTTTGGTTGTAAACTTCTCAATATATTTGAATAGGCATGTTTTCGTAATGATATGCCAGGTTCGATGACTGTAGGTCATACAGTTAACCAGAAATAGAGCTAAATCCTAAGGCTGATGCAAAAAAATGACAAAGTCATTTGACCATGAAATATAGGTCCGGATCATAAAATGATACTACTTATTTGTGTCCCTGTTAGGGAGAAAGAGTTCGCCAAGTGAGAGGATTACAGGTGTGACAGTTATTCAGAAAACGGTCTGAACACTAGGTCCTGACACAAACGTTGATAGCTGGACGGATGATCGGAAGGACAGAAAAGCTGATGCCTTTATCACATCTGCTTGCTTAATTAAGCAGGTGTGATTGATTGAGTTGGGGTTTAACGACACATCAACCCTTGTGGGTCATTTTGTGTCGTCTCCCAGAGAAAGGGAGAAAAGAGATAGAAGAGATAGTAGAAGAGATGAAAGAGGAACAGAGAATGAAGAGGAACAGGAATGAAAGTGAAGAAACAGAAGAAATAAAAACATTCACCCTCTACCCTTACCTGCTACAAGGATAGCAGGCCTTGCCCAACTGTAAGCCAATATCAGTTGGACGCCCCGATAACGCAAGATACACGACACCTTCGCACCACCCGACCACCCCCTAAGCAGGTGTGACAAAGACCCGAGACCCAAAGGGAAATGCAAAGTCAGAAAGACGGGTAACTTCTGATCAACAACCATAAAAATATGCAGTCTAATTTTGACCAAAACTTGCCACCATCAGAGAGATTTCAGATTACAGGTACTTCATGCAGCATTCCTACTTGATTTGCATGAGAGTGTCAGTTTCCACAGGCTAGCTTTGGTTGATAAAACACAAGCACGAAGACAAGACAGCCTGCTGAACCAAGACTCAGACATGTTAGTACAAAGCATGCTAACAAAAAAAGTTTGGTACACAAATAAAACACATAACATCAATAACCCTGGTTTCTTTATATTTTGAGTAACTGATGTAACGCCAGAATACAAAGTATTTATTTACTGGATAACTTTAGAAAGAAAAAAAGTTCTTTAACCCTTGTCCTGCTGAACCCGGATATACCCTGCATTTGCAAACAGTGCAGATCCAGATCAGTTGGCTTCTGATTTGGATCTGCACTGTTTGCCATTAAGTATGTGAATTTGTAGCAACAATCTGGATCAAGAAATCTGATTGGCTAAAAATTAGAAGAGGGTGTGGCATCTTAATTTATTCAGCAGGACAAGGGTTAAAAGCACTCATTTCATGCATTTATCTTTAAAATTCTCAGAGAAAAATTATGATTTTATACATTTTCAGACATCAAATAAAGAATTTAGAATAAATAAATGGCAACAAAACACTACTTTTCCTGGGGATCAGACAGTATTTATTCATTTCATATTGATACAGATAAGACACTTATTTTCAACAGGCAAACAAAAAACACACAAAAAGAAAAAAAAACAAAACAAAAAAACATCTTTTTTTGATATATTTTCTTTTTTTCCTAAGAATCACATTTTTTGCATTTACTTCAAAGTGCCAGACAAATGGATAAAGTAAAATATGAAGAAACCTTAAGGGTTAACTATTTTTTCCAACCAGATCTATATATTAAGAGATATTTGGAAATAAATATTATCCATCTCCGATATTGAAATTGACTATGGAACAGTAATAATTTTTAATCATGCAGTGTACAGCTCTCATGCCAAAAGATCAATATAATAGAACTGAGTGAGTTAGTCGGAACTGTATTAATTCTGGTTGGCTACAGTGTTCAGTTAACTGTAGTTGTCTCCCTTGACAACTCTTCTCTCACCTTATCTACACCCATTTTCTTGAAGGAAGCCTGCAGGAGCTTGAAATTACTGATGTATTCGTGTTCTAACTTTGTGTTTAACTTCACTTTTTTCAGCATTACGGAGCCTGGAACGCAGAAGGTCCGTAATTATCCCTGTTTACTGAAACTTTAAAATCTTGTACAAGGGTAAAATATAACAAGCTTTTGATATGTCAACATAATAATCTATATGCATGTGTTACTATTCATACACAGGGCTTCTTTTCTTTCTTCTAGGGTATTATTTTATTTTTTTTTTATTTTCATTTTTTTTTTGTTATTGATTTATGTTACTCATATAGCTCTAAATAAGAAGTATCAGGCAAATATTTTTATTATTTCTCCATGAAATGTATGTTGTGGGTATTCATGAGAAGCGCCTCATCGAGGCGCTTCTCATGAGTACCCACAACATATGTTTTTATGGAGGACTGGAGAAGCTTATCCCAGAATTATCATCAAATACTCTTCCTTAACAAGTCCTCTGATATTTATTAACCCATTGTAGTCGGGAGACTCGTAAAAGGGTAACTGGCAAACAGTGCAGATCTGACGCCACAGAATGCGGCGTATTCTGCGGCATCTGATTAGGGTCTACACTGTTTGCAAATAGTTTAGCCATTTTTCTCTAGGAATATGTAAATCTCAAGCCGGACGTACCTAAGATTGAAATTTCACTCTTCCAATATATAGTGTGGGAGAGTCTATTCAGTATACAATGTGTTAAATATTTAGATACAACTCTTATATAGAGCTATGGCAAGACATCAGATTTTATGGAATTTTGTTGAATACCGGTAAGCTTAAGTATATTGATAATCATAAAAAATGAACGGTTGAATTTTTTGCTATAACGATTCCACAGTACATGTATCCACAGTGTAATAACACCCAAAGACACTTTTAATATACATTTAAACAGAAGCCACATACACATGTGAGATTTAACGTTACCGCACAAATTCGGACAATTACGGAACATTACATGGACATAAGACATACGTAGCTCTAGATACGACGAGGTATCAGTTAAGCAGTTTTCTTATTTCTCCATAAAAACATGTGTTGTGGGTATCCATAGAAGTGCTTCAGCAAGGCACCTCTAATGAGTACCACAACATGTTTTTGTAGAGAAATAAGAAAAATTATAAATATTTTCTAGCTGAAAAAGTGCCTTATCTGGAACTAAGACATAGAGAAAACAATGTTAAAACCAGCTGAGCATCACCAATGAAAGAATAAATGTTTTTTTGTTTACTTTATATAGGAATGACTTCTGTGATCACATAAAACATGTTCAGTGCATGGTTTCCAGTTCAGTGTGTATGCGTGGGAGTGTGTATGTGTGTGATTTTCATAAGTCAATTTGTTATTGGTAGAGGAGGGGGCCTTTTCAGAAGGGAGGCAAAATCAATTTTTATAGTTGCCTTCCCTTTATGGGCATTAATTACTTTTATTTTTTGTGTTTGTTTGAGTTGTTTATTTGAGTTGGGAGTTTAATGGCCCAGTCAACACTATTAAGGTCATGTCGAGCTGGTCAGTTCACCTAGTCACACTTTTCCTGGGCAGGCTCAGCCCTCTAAGCAGTTAACCTTGTGCACTTGTGCACATACCTTTTCCATTAACTGACAACTGGCCCTCTTGAATCACTCAGTGGAAGGGGAAGAATGACTGTAGAAATGATTTAACGATCAATCACCACAAAAGTATTATGGCCGCATGGGATCTAAACTTGCCACCCCTGGATCTGCAGTCAGACATGCTACCAACTGTGCTATGGAGCCTGATCTTATTTTGAGCTGTGTTTAGTTAACAAAGAAGCATTTACTCTGTGGCTCTGTCACCGATAATACTCAGCTGATTTTTTTACATAAACCTGAGGCCCACTATTGGAAGAAATTGCTTTTTCCATATATGCAAATAGTTCAGTCCTGCCTGAGAGACCAAATTGCTTATGGAAAATCTGCTTTTCCCATATGACTGGACCTCTTTGAAAACATTTACATTGATATATATATGAGCCAACACATAAGCACAACTCCCAATAAAGGTAATCAAAAAGATCATCATTACGAAAACACGCCTATTCAAATACACTGAAAATTTTACCACCAAAAAATGGCAATTTTTCACATAAAAAATTCTGTTATTTTTCATATTTCTGTTCAAAACATAGATTGTGGGTACTCGTTAGAACCGCCTCATCGAGGCAGTTCTAGAGAGTACCCACAATCTATGTTTTTTTGAGCAGAAATAATAAAAATAATGTATACCCCTGTAAACCCCAGTTTTACTATATAAAAGTGCGGTTTAAGGGGGTCAATATTATATAGGCATGTTTTCATGATGTTTTAGACATATGTGCACCAAACATATCTTTTGAGTACTCATTCAAATTGCTTCACCTTGGCAATTTCAGTGAGTACTCACATGTTTTGGTGCAAAAATAACAAAAATGATCATAAAATTATGAACTCAGTTGTCAACTTATCAGGAGCTGCTCACAGGAAAATAATTTTCCTGTGCATTGCTGAGTTGTTAATTATTAAATCTGTCACTTGAAAACAATGAAGAGCCAGACTAGCTAGCACAGGCCAAATTAAAAAAAGAATAATATGTGTTTAGGGTAATGCATGGAAGAAAAAATACCATATTTACCCAAATTATTGGAACACCTTAATTCCTTACCATATTTGTCCAAAAATTTGACATTTCACTATCTGCTGATAAGTCTAAAAGACAGCTAGATGAGCAGCAAACAGTGTAAACCCAGATCAGATGTTGCATTCTGCAGCATCTGATCTGGGTGTACTCTATTCTAAGCAGTGACACAGTATTTTTGTGCATACTTTTGTCAGTAACTGACAACTGCCCTTCTTGAATCAGTGGAAGGGGGAGAATGACAGTAGAAATGTTTTCATGATGAATCTCAAAGAAAGTTATACGGCTGAGCTGGGATTCAAACTTGCAACCCCCTGAATCTGCCGTCAGCTGTGCTACCCAGCTCATGGGATTTCCCTACACCTATTACAGAGGGCTTGTTAAGGAGTATTTGGTGATAATTCTGGGATAATTTTCTCCATTTCTCCATTAAATCATATGTTGTGGGTACTCATTAGAAGCGCCTCGCCGACGTGCTTCTAATGAGTACCCACAACATATGTTTTTATGGAGGAATAAGAAAAATTATCCCATAATTATCACAAAATACTCCTCCTTAACAAGTCCTCTGCCTATTAAATGTATATGTCAAATGGAGTAAGTTCTGCATGTAGACATTATCATAATGGGAAGGCCAGACCCAAAACATGCATATATTTTTTATCATATCTGTGTGGGGCTGGTCATTATGACCTCCACACATACAATTTGTACTGAATCGAATGTCCTAAGAAGACTGTGCAGGCTGGTCTGGTATTTCACTGTCAGAATATGGTATTACGCAGGCCCAATTTGTCCAAAGCATCGTTAGCTTAACGAGCTCGTTAGTGGTCAAAATGTTAACTGTTCTAGTAAGTAGAATATCTCATTCACAGGTATTTTAGCTGAAAAAATGTAAATGCAAAAGCTACTCACTTTTTTCCAGCAAAAATAATAGCGTATATGCCATATTTAATGATCAAAGTTTTAACGATACGTTAACTAATGACATCGTTAGTTTTGAACAACTGGGCCCTGATCATTTGTCGGGGTGGTGAAAATTTTATGAAACCGGGACACCTCTAGCTGACGATAATAGAAACAAAAAAAAAAATAAAATAAAATAAAATGAAAAATGGTAGTATCTAAACTGACCTAAATTGTTTATGTTTTAGTGAAATACTAAGAGTAATTATTTCTTTTGGTACAGGATGTAAACGTGAGATTAACTGCAGAAAATACCATTTACTGCCATAGATCTCATTTTTAGATAAGCATACTTTCTATGATATTTTAACAAATCTCAAAAAAATATTTGTAGCATTTTCATAGCTCCAATATATGTAGCATTTTCATAGCTCCAATATATGTAGCATTTTCATAGCTCCAGATATAATGTATATCAACATAAATATTTTTTTCTTATTTCTCTATGAAAACTTATGTTGTTGGTACCATACTCATCAGAAAAACATTGCAGAGGTGCTTCTAATGAGTATCACAACATATTTCTATGGAGAAATAAAGAAATTATCAGTAAATTTCAGTTGAAAAATCAAACTGACAGCACTGGTGGGTCGATTGTCTCTGAGTGTAGGCTGGGAAAATGGGCCTGAATGGGAACGTAAAACTGTTTCATTCAACCCTTAATAGCCTGTAATTTAAGCAAATAGTGCAGACCCTGATCAGAAGCCGCGTTCTGCGGCATCTGATCTGGGTCTACACTGTTTGCCAACGTCCAAAATGTGCCAGTCCAGGTTTTACAGATATTTCTCTTTATACTGCACCCTGACGTCACAGCGCCAAGAATAGCGCAGCTATAAATAACTGTTACCTGGATTTCATCTTAAGCATGGTTTGATTACATTGGCCAATGATAATCACGTGGACAAAGAAATTTTGGCGTTAGTATACCATGGCTCGATTGTAACAAGCAACCCAAAAAGCGCCTTATCTGGACTTCTGGTGTTTTTCTTGAAATATCTCAGACTCTTGATGAGTAACTTTAAAAGTGATCCTTACAAAATTTTGTGCAGTATACATATTTTACTTTTACAGATGGCCTATTCTTTTTAAGACAGAAAAAAATGTATCAGGCTTAAACATTAGAATTACATAAGCTGTGAGCTATTCATCAAGCCACAGACTATTTCATTGTTACAAATGGCCTATCCTTTATAAGACAGAAAAAAAAAAAAAAAATTATATCAGGCTTAAACATTAGAATTACATATGCTGTGATCCATTCATCAAGCCACAGAATGATCACATGGGAAAGTTAACACGACATTGTTAGAAGTATGCGTGCATAAACTCACAGTACATAGCTTGCAGACATGTCTTGTAATTACATAATTACATTTACAGATGACAGAAAACACATAACCATAGCGCTAGATAAAAGGGGGTATCAGGTTAACATTTTTTCATTTCTTCATGAAAACATATATTGGGGGTACTCAATAGAAGCGCCTCAGTCAGGCGCTTCTAATGAATACCACAATATATGTTTTCATGGAGAGATAAGAAAATTAATATGGAAAAAAAAAATGCCTTATCTGGAGCTATGCACAACTCTAGATAAGATGCTTTTATTTATTTTTTCTTTCAACCAAAAAAACATCATTTTCTTACTTTTTTCTATGCAAACACATATCATGGGTACTCAATGAAATCACCTTCTGAGGCAATTCCAGTGAATACCCTCAACATGTTTTCATGGGGAAAATAAGAAAAAATATTTTATCTGGCTACTTCTCTTATCCATTGCTATGATTACAGATACAATGTAACCCTTAGTATATAGAATTTAAGAAGACATGATAGTCCTGGCATTTTGTTTTTTTTAACAAGGGAGACGATTTTTGTGACTTTCTGTTTGCTTTTGCACACCAAGCCCCTACTGAGAAGGGGTCTATTTTAAAATGTTGGAATTTGTTCTATAGGCGAGCAAATTCTTTCAGTTTACAGTAGATCCCTTTACAGAAGGGAGGTAAAAATCTTTTGAACAAGTTGTCTCCCCTGAGTATACAATCTTTGCAAAAAGTGCAGGACTGCCTGACAAAACTGACATTTTTTCATTTTGTCCTGCAAAAACTTTTAGTCTGTCTCACAAATGTCCTGTGAATCTTAGCAAAGACAAGAATTCCACGGAAGGCGTCATCGCACCTGCTGGCGCAAAAGTCACAGGAGCCACAATCAGAATGTGGTTATTAAATAAGTTTATTTCATTCTTAGCAGTGCTTATTTGGAAAACTGGGTTGAAAAAAATGTAGACAAAGTGCCTAGTGGGGCACATATATTCCAGGCCAGTCCCATTCCCTCTAATGGCTATATCTTCAGCACTGACTTTTCGTATCATACAGCCCAATTATAATGGAACGTTGACGTAAAATGTGTAAAAGTCACTGGAGCATGAAATATAGGTCAAGGTCACGGGTCAAGGTACCTGCTAATTCAGTACATCAAGGAGAAGCACAATGCAAGGTATGATGGTTGTAGGCCTTATAGTTGAGGAGTTATCAAACATCAACGTAAAATGTGTCAAATATAGGTCAAGGCCACTGGGTCAAGGTACCTGCCAAGCCAGGGCAATGAGGTGAAGCACTATGCAAGGTTTAGTGGTTGTAGGTCTTATATTTGAGGAGATACCGAACATCAATGTAAAATGTGTCAAAGTCACTGGAGTGCACAATATAGGTCAAGGTCACCAGGTCAAAGTATATGTCGAGTCAGTACATCGAGAAGAAGTGCTATATAAGGTTTGGTGGTTGAAGGCCTTACAGTTGAGGCCATATGGAAGGGTGACCTAAAAGGTGTAAAAGTCAATGGAGCGTGAAATATAGGTCAAGGTCACCCAGTCAAGGTACCTGCAGAGTCCGTACATTGAGGAGAAGCACTATGCAAGGTTTGATGGTTGTAGGCCTTATAGCTGAGGAGATATTGAACGTTGACGTAAAATGTGTAAAAGGCACTGGAGCTCAAAATATAGGTCAAGGTCACCGGGTCAAGATACCTGCCAAGTCAGTACATATAGGAGAAGCACTATACAAGGTTTGGTGGCTAGAAGTCTTACACTTGAGGAGATCTGGAACGTTGATGTAAATTCTGTCAAAGTCACTGTAGCCAAAATATAGGTCAAGGTCACCAGGTCAAGGTATCTGCTAAGTCAGAACATTGAGGAGAAGCACTTTGCAAAGTTTGATGGTTGTAGGCCTTATAGTTGAGGAGATATCGAACGTCGACGCAAAATATGTCAAAGTCACTGGAGCGCAAAATATAGGTCAAGGTCACTGGGTCAAGGTACCTGCCAAGTCTGTACATCTAGAAGAAGCACTATGCAAGGTTTGGTAGTTGTATGCCTTATAGTTGAGAAGATCTGGAATGTCAACGTAAATTGTGTCACAGTCAATGGAGCGCAAAATATAGGTCAAGGTCACTGGGTCAACATATCTGCCAAGTCAGGAGGTCAGGGAGATGTGTCATGCAAGGAATGATGGTTGTTGTAGAATTGTAGTTGATTAGAATACTAACTTTGACGTAAATGTCGAACTTCGACATAACAGAACTGTTAAGAGACAGACGGACGGACAAACGGACAGACGAATGGAAAAGCGGGCACCTATGTCGCAAAGTCAGGAGGTCAGGGAGATATTTCATACAAGGTTTGATGGTTGTTTAGTCTTGTAGTTGATTAGAATACTAACTTTGACATAAATGTCGAACTTCGACATAACAGAACTGTTAAGAGACGGACAGACCGACAGACGAACAGACAGACAAATGGAAAAGTGGGCACCTGTGTCGCAAAGTCGGGAGGTCAGGGAGATGTTTCATGCAAGGTTTGATGGTTGTTTAGTCTTGTAGTTGATTAAAATACTAACTTTGACATAAATGTCGAACTTCGACATAAATGTTGACAGACGGACGGACGAATGGACAGACATACGGAAAAGCGGACGACTATGTTGCAAAGTCAGGAGGTTAGGGAGATGTTTCATGCAAGGTTTGATGGTTGTTTAGTCTTGTAGTTGATTAGAATACTAACTTTGACATAAATGTCGAACGTCGACATAAATGTTGACAGACGGACTGACGGACGGACGGACGGACGGACGGACGGACGGACGGACAGAAAATCGGACGCCTATATCGCACCCTGCTACAAGCAGGTGCGATAAAAATAATAATCTGACAACAAATATGCCTTCAGTCCTGCAGATACTTATCTGTCCTGCAAAAGATTACAGCCTGTCTGACAGCTGTCCTGCATCAGTAGAAAAGAGTTTGCGAAGACTGAGTGTATTCATTACCTTTAAACGATAATACAAACGTCATTTTTTTTTTTTTTTTCATGGAAAACAGGATTTGACATTTCATGTGACTGCAGATGTGCATGATAAGTGTTCTTCAGTAGCTGTCTGCTAATTTCATGGCAAGGATATTAATGGGATAACCATTTTAACCTCTGCATGCTGGGTAAAATTTTCAGCAGACGACATTTAAAATACTTATCCTTTTTTTTCCCAGAAAACAGGATTTGATATTTTATGCAATGGAGACAATTTGCATGAAATGTCAAATCATGTTTTCTGGAAAAAATAAGAAAACTATTATCAGTGTGTCATCTGCCAAATTAGCCCAGGCAGTGGTAAAGCACCATTAAACATTAAAGCTGATGAACTGCTTTGCAAATGATGAACATGAAATATTAAGACTTACTTTCCCAGAAAAAAAATACAAAAAAAAAAAACAAAAAAAAAACAACAACATATTTTAGAATGTCCTCTGCTACTGTTGTGGTGCTCTAAGGGTTAAAATTGTTCCATTTCTGTCAATTATTTTTTTCTGTAAATTGTGGATGATGAACAAGACAAAGCAATAATACATCACGAAAACACGCATTATCGGGGTATACATTATCTTTCTTACTTTGCTAAAAAACATAGATTGCGGTACTCGTTAGAACTGCCCCGGCGTGGTGGTTCTAACGAGTACCCACAATCTATGTTCTGAGAAGGAATATGAAAAATATCAGAGTTTTTTATCTGAAAATTTTCCTTTCTTGGTTGAAAAATTTTCAATATATTTGAATAGGCGTGTTTTTGTAATGATATGTAATCTAATGTTGAATGCAAAACTGGCCTGAACTTTTTATCCTAGAAATTTTCTTCACTCTTTTAAAAAAAAAAAACAAAAAAAAAAACCAAAAAACAACAAAAGTCAAAATGTTATCTGCTGCAGTTTGCAGCAGATAACATTTTGACTTTTGTTGTTTTTTGGGTTTTTTTTTTTTAAAGAAAATAAGTATTGACATTTCATGAGAGTTGTCTGCAGACAATTCACATATACATGTATCTGAAATACTCTGAAATAAAAATTAGAATGTTGTCTGTCACAAATTTTGCTTGGCACTTAAAGAGTTATTACAAGCAAGTGAAATAGCCGAATATTCCAAGTAGAAACAGTCAGAAAATGTGTGTTTGTTTTCTGTCAAAGAACCTCATAAGGTGGTGTGACTTGATGGTGGGGTTTTAGATTCTTTAATGCTTAATCATTTAGAGATTCAACATAATCATAAATTACCTGGAAATAATAAATCCATAAACTGGCAGTAGGCAGCACCTATAGAAAGAGAAAAACAGTAAATTCATTCAAGTACGAAAGTAAAATTCAAAGAGAAAAACAGTAAATTCATTCAAGTACGAAAGTAAAATTCAACCTAGTACAATAGAATGATGGAACAGAAGCATCATAACCCGTACCACTTCCTGGGCTTATTCAGCTGTCAACACTGATATTTTTTCTTCTTTTTTCCCAGAAAACAGGATCTGACATTTTATGCAAATTATCTCTTAATGTCAAAATCTGTTTTCTGGGAAAAAAAAAAAAAAATATTTCAATATGTCATCTGCTGAAAAATTTACCCAGTATGTTGAGTATTAAAATCATCTTTGATTATTATTATTATTTTTTTTTTTTTTGTGTTGGGGTTTAACGACAAATAAACCCTCATGGGTCATTTTGTGTTGTCTCCCAGAGAAAGGGAGAAAAGAGATAGAAGAGGTAGTAGAAGAGATGAAAGAGAGAAGAGATGAAAGAGAGGGACAGGGAAGAAAGAGGGACAGGGAAGAAAGAAGAACAGGATTGAAATTTCTATCGAGACAAAACATGAATTGGGGGTCTTATCACAAATATGTATGTGGACAGAGAAGATCGAGACCAATTTACCGGTATATGTCCATGCAGTCTTCTGAGTTTAGCTGGAGTTTTACTGTCCAGTCGAGATCATGTCCAGCCGGTCACTTCACCTTCTCACACTTTTCCTGAGCTGGCGTAAGTCCTCTAAGTGGTTGACCAGTACTTATGCTTATACTTTCACCAGTAACTGACAACTGCCCTTCTTGAATCAGCGGAAGGGGAAGGGGAGGGGGGGGTGGGGGTGGGAATGACCTTACAAATGATTTCATGATCAATCTCAAAGGAAGTTATGTGGCCGAGCTGGGATTTTAACCTGCAGTCTGATGTGCTACCAACTGTGCTACAGAGCCCAGCTCTTTGCAGTCTGATCAGTCCTATCAGTGAATACAGATCTGATCAGACTGCCTGGATCTATAAACTGATCTGCCTTTGCTGTCTGTATTTGTGATACTGTAGTTGTTCTAAAATTTCAAATACTTTATTCCATATTTTTTTTTGCCAAAATTTTACTTTTTATGCAGCTATTTCTGAAAATACTTAGAGGAATGGCAAACAGAGTAGACCCTGATCAGACTGCTCCTTCAGTCTGATCTGGGTCTGCACTGTTTGCAAATGCCATTTTGTCAGCTCCTTTGGTGTACGAAATTTTAGGACACTTATCATACTGACCTTTTTCTCATTTTTTTTTTTTTATGTTTTTTTTTGTTTTTATGGACTTTTAAAGTTTTTTTTTGTTATTATTATTATTTTTTGATTTGGGTTTTATGGCCCTTTCAAGAATATTTCACTTATATCGAGCGTATCATTCATCAAAGGTGGGCAAAAACCTGAGAACCAGGGGAAAACTACCTGACCATCCGTAAGCAGAACTTGGCTTTCTCACATGTAACCCCAGCGAGGCTCAAACCACAGCGGTGAGAAACCTAATGGATTAAGAGTCAACTCTCCTATCCACTAGGCTACGGGGGCCCGCCTTTTAAGGTTTTACTTGGAGCCTTGATGATGATGATATGATCATATCAACAGATCAGGCACTTTTTTCATCTGAAAAATACTGATATCTTTCTTATTTCTTCACGAAAACGTATGTTGTGGGTACTCGTTAGAAGCGCCTCAGTGAGGCGCTTCTAATGAGTACCACAACATATGTTTTTTGTAGAGAAATAAGAAAAATATTACGTGGATACCCCCTCTTATCTGTAGCTATGCTGATGTCAGGAGCGGTAACTACTTGGCCTGCTGACACTTCAAAATAAACACCCCAGATAGGCCTGTGCATATGCACTGTCTGATAAAGACATACACTACAACCTCTCTATAACACGGTTCGTTATAACACGGTTGTCCCTTTCAACATTATTTAAGTCATATCTAGACGATAGAAGAATGATGATGATGAAAGTCTCCGTTTGTTTAATTTGGGCTTAACGTCGCTTTCAACCTCTTTCAGTCATATCGCGACGGTTGAAAGTCTCTGTGCAATGAAGCATGTTACAGTCAAGAGCTGAATTCTGCCTCCAGAAGGATTCAAGCCCAGGGCCTCTACAGCCACCCAGACACACGTGCAATGATCTTATTGTGGGGCATATTTCTGTCAAATTGTTTCAAAAGCCCTTCATGTATCACAAAGTTATAAGCTGGATATCATATACATTCAATATGTACAAGCTTCAAGGTATGAAGCTGGGTTTTGCATGCAACACACGATCTTGTTCATACATTTATGTCAGTTATTTTGAAATCCCTTTGTACACAACTGAATAAACAAACGCAAATGCGCTAATTTAATGCAAGTGTGAACTTTGTATAAAGTTCAAGGGTGACCTTGGTCTTCATGGTAGGAAGCTGAGTTTTGCATGTGACACATAACAGTGTTCTTGAGTACATTGTTATCAGATGATTTCAAAATCCTTTCATATACAACTACTGTATTCACCCTAATTACTGCACTGAGCGCTTAAGTGTTTTGTTGTTTTTTTTTTTGTTTTTTTTTAAATACATGTACACTTTAAAGAAAGCTCAGCAGAGAACTTCATGTCAGGGGAGTATTTAACGATACTTACAAAATATTTTTCTTACTTTCTATAAAAGCAAATATTGTTGATACTCATTTGAATTGCCTTGACATGTTGAGGCAATTCAAATGAGTACCAATAACATATGTGTTATAGAGAAGTATATAAAAGTACACTAGCTGTAATATAAAGACTACTAAATTGCTTTGACTGTGCGCTTAAAGGAGCATGCGGAGTTTACCGAGGTAGAATACGGTCAGTTATGAGCTTTTAAATGGGTGTGGACAATTCATGCAGGCTTTGTACCATTATGATGATGATTTGGGGTTTTATATCTCTTTCAAAATTATATAACCAATTGCAGACTGATATATTGGAAGAGTTGAATTTCAATTTTAGGTATGTCATGTGATTTAGGTATTCCTAGAGAAAAACGGCTAAACTATTTGCAAACAGTGGAAGCCTATTCAGATGCCCCATTCTGCCGTGCCTGATCTAGGTCTGCACGGTTTACCCATTACCCTTTTTAGGGGTCTCCAGATTAAAATAGGTTAAGCAATATTGCGACAATAAACAGGTGATGATGAAAGGCTCTGTCCAATGAAGCAGCAGTCATGTGTTGAATTTTGTGTCTAATGGAATTCGAACCCGGATCTCATGATCTGTAGCCTGGAAAGCTAAGTCATGTGGATGAATTACCATATTTGACTTTGGGCTTTGAAAACGTAAAAATATGACATACAATGAATGCATAAAAATATGACATACAATGAATAACTTTACCTGAACATAATTCTTCTATTTTTGAGTAGCTAGTTTGAAGACTATCATTTACCCATGCTAGAATATCATGCCGACTGAGGTTGTCTTGTGTCGCACTAGTGCTATATACATTTGTTGCCATGGCTTCAAAATTTCTGAAACAGATAAAATAGATAAATAAAAGAAACTGGTTATCCAACTTAATTAAACCTTACCACTCTCTTAGCAAATTTAGATGGCAAATTAATGCTAATTTTCCCAGAAAATGGGCTCAGCCTCAGGTGAGCTAAAAAGTCAAGGAAAGAGTTTAATAAATTAGCTATTACTTATCCCAAACCTATATTTAACCAGCAATGGTGATTAGAACTTTATAATAAAAAGAAAATTCAGCTCAGAATCCGGTAAGAGGCAACATTTTTCTTCTTCAGAAATTGATTGTTATTTCCTCATAGCTGGATTTAATCTTTGTATTATAAAGCAAAACTTATGTACCATGAATTACAACCAAGGAAGCACAGGGGGTGTTACAATTTATCAGAAAATTTTTCTTATTTCTCCATGAAAATATATGTTGGGTGTACTTAATCCTTAAGACGCCAAACACAACAATTGTCATCTGCTTTGTCTTCTGCCGAATACTTTAAAAGTCATTGTTGCAAACACTTAACAGTGTGGACCCAGATCAGACTGCTCCTCTAAGAGCAGTCTGATCTGGGTCCACACTGTTTACCTATATGCAAAAAGTACGTTTGAAAAGTTTGCAAGGATGCAGTAGACGACATAAACAGACGACATTTACAGATGCACGTTTTCTTGGCACTTTATGGGTTACATGTAAATATCGAAATAATATCTGCACAATATAGGTTTTCATGGAGAAATAAGAAAATATTTCATCTAGAGCTGTGCTACATGTTTTACACATATACATTTTTGCACAGAAATAAGACAATGTACATGTATTTATTATACATGTACGGTGAGGTGCCATACTGATACAGTGTTAAGTAGAGGGGAAGTGGTGATTTCTAAGCTGGCCGTCTGGTGGCCATATTAGTTGACAGACTGGATTCATTTTCAAGAAGACGCATCAAGTGGTTGTGAAGATTCTACATGTATATGCGAAGATTTGATAAAATTCCTCTGCTTTTTAAGGAGATGCCATAAAGGGAAAATCCAGGATTGTTTTCTACCGAAGAAGCCAAATGATCTGGATCTAAACTGTTTGATATTAAGTATGCGAATTGGCATCAAATTCCTGGATCAAGTAATCTGATTGGCTGAAAATTATAAGTGGGCATGACAT
Source organism: Anodontia alba (assembly GCA_964016985.1). Lineage (NCBI taxonomy): Eukaryota > Metazoa > Mollusca > Bivalvia > Lucinida > Lucinidae > Anodontia > Anodontia alba. Next base: position 85,561,383 of record OZ024825.1, on the reverse strand, counting down.
CTTAATTTATTCAGCATGGCAAGGTTAACTACTGAATGAGTGGCAAACAGTGTCAACACTGATTAGATGTTGCAAAATGTGGCATCTGATCTGATTTTAGAGTGATTGCTCAGGCCTGGCTGTTTACTTTGAGTTATTACAGTAAATGCATTTCTACAGAATGTTTGTTTGTTTGTGTTGCAGTTTTACGGCCCAGTCAACCCAATGGGATCATGTCGAGTGCGGTCAGTTTACCTTACTACACGTTTACTGGGCAGGCTTAGTCCTCTAAGCAGTTAACCAGTATTGTGCACATTCTTCCGCCAGAAACTGACAACTGCCCTTCTTGAATCAGCGGAAGGGAGAAAATGACCGTAGAAAATATTTCATGATCAATCTCCATGAAAGAATGTTGCCGACCTTTTTTAACCCCGCAATGCAAATTTAATCCCACAATGACAGAATAAACAGAAATCAACCTCATAATGTGAAATTCTACAGAAACACTAACCCCGAAATGTCATGTAGGCATGTACGGACAGACAGATTGATGGACGGACAAATAGTCTCCTTCGACTAATGTGTCAGGGGACAATAAACCTCAAAATACCTCATAATTATGTCTAAAATAGCCCAAAAATAGCCCTAAACCTTGACTGTTTGCCCGGACAGACACACAGACATCCATGAAACCATAATACCTGCCACTATCGTATGGCAGGGTATAAAAATTGTTGTTTTTTTCTATCTGTAAATTTTATTGGTTTTCCGAGTTACAAATCTCTTTTTGGAATTGTAACTACCCTATTTATCGTAAGTATTGGGACACCTTGTCCTTACTATACTTGTCCAAAAATTTGAAAAAGTCTATTTACCACCTGTTGATGTTCTAAAATAGTGCTGGATGAGTGGCAAATAAAGTAGACGCTGATTAGACATCGCATTCTGCAGCATCTGATCTACGTCTACACTCTTTGCTCAGGCATGTCTGTCCCAATACTTAGGGTTATTTCGGTAGGTTGCAAAAATTATAACTAGAAGCAGCTCTCCTTGAAAATGATTGTGACCTAGAAAATTCACTTATTTTTGCAACTTCACAGGATTTTTGTTTGTAACAAATTATACCGCAACATGTACATGCCTACTACAGTAAAACCTGTGTAAGACAGCCACCTTTGAAATTGACCTTTGTGGTTGATGTGAAAAGGTGGTTGTCTTATAAAGGTACATGTCATGTAATTTTGCTAGCAAAATTACATGACATGTACCTTTATGAGACAGACAACTTTTTTCACATCAACCGCTATTTAGTCTGTCTCGAAGGTGGCTCTCTTACACAGGTTTTTACTGTACATGGACTGTTTAGTTGAAAATTTCAATAATCATTGAATACATTTAAACTGCCATTAAATGTGTAATGATTAATTAACCAGAACAGCATTTAGATTCTTCATTAATACCCTATTAGTCCTTCATCAGATCCAATTACCATATTTGACGTAAAAAAAAAGAAACAGAATCAAACTTTTGTCTGCTGCATTTGTGATTAGATCTTTAACCCTTACCACTGCTGCATTTGTGATTAGCTCTTTAACCCTTACCACTCTCCAGGCTAATTCAGCACATGACAAAGTGACAATATTTTTTCATATTTTTTACAGAAAACAGATTTTGACATTTCATGGAGACAATAGCATGAAATGTCAAAACCTTTTTCTGGGAAAAATATAAAAAGTATTTTTTTTTTTAATTTCCTCAGCTGAAATTTTTACCTTAAGAGTACCCTTTAAAGGGTTAAATTGGTTAAAGTTTTAAATTCATTTAAATTATTGGATCACCCTGATAATTAACTTATCTCAACTCCTTACAATACTAGTCCTAAAATTTGAACAAGTACAATTTACAACTTGATGTTGTGTCGAAAAATTGCTGGACGAGTAGCAAACAGTGCATACCCTTATCTGGGTCTACACTGTTTGCTCAGACCTGTTTATCCGAATACATATGGTAATCTTGGTGGAAATTATGTTTCAAGAAAGAATCAATATTTGAAAGTCAACAAGATTAAATCGGCCGAATTGTTATTAACATCCTGAACCTAAAAGCTCACAAGACCATCAATGCCTATAATCTACCTTGCCTAATATATCTGCCCCATAAATATTGTATTTACTTGAAATATTCAGATAGGCATGAGCAAAGAGCAATTTAATCAGGTTCTACATTGTTTGCCATTCTGTCTAAAACAAAGTAGCCACCTCATCAGGTAGAAGGAAGTGAAATAGATTGTTTGAAGTTTTAGAATAAATACGGTAATGCATAAACATATCCAAGAAGGCCTGTCGCTAGACAGGACAGCTCACCTGAACTTGCTCTTATCTGTCAGATCTTAAAAACTTTGACGCAAAACTTTAACATAAAATTTCTGTCAGTGACCTTGACCTCTAGGTCATGCGCGTCTATAGTGCTCAATAAAAGTTTGGACCAACATCTATAATCATACCAAATACAAACTAAATCCATTTGAGGAGTTAGAAAATATAAGGTCTTCAAAACATTGATGTAAAACTTTAACCCTTTTAGCGCCAATCACAACTGCAGCAGACAACAATTTTTTATTTTTATTTTTCAGAGAAAACAAATCCTGACATTTCATGGGAAACGTCTGCTTGGCAGACAATTCACATGAAATGTCAAGACTTGTTTTCTCTGAAAAATAAAAAAATATTTAGAATGTCATTGCTACAAATTTTGCTTGGCGCTTTAATGGTTAACATTTTTATCAATGCCAATGCCATCAATGCCAGGGGTAGAGCAATAGCTCTTCCTGTACTTCATACAGGCGAGCTAAAAATGACCCAAAAGGGTTGACTTGTTGAAATGCTTTATAAGAAAAATAATCTCATCATACAAGCCACCACCAAACCTCCAGGCAAACCCATGATAATGGAATTTTGTTCTTTTAAGTCTTTTTCAACAATATTGAGATGACGAATTTGTTTGTGCTGCAGTTTTACGGCTCAGTCAACCCATTAGGGACAAGTCAAGCCCAGTCAGTTTACCTAACCACACTTTTCTTTGGCAGGCTTAGTCCTCTAAGCAGTTAACCAGTATTTGTGTGCATTCTTTTGCCAGAAACTGACAACCGCCCTTCCTGAATCAGCAGAAGGGAGAGAATGACCGTAGAAAATATTTCATGATCAATTTCCACAAAAGAATGCTGCCAGAACCGGCAAGGATGGAACCTTCAACCTCCTGATCACCAGTTGAACGCGCTTCTAACTGAACCAATGACAATGAAAGGCTTCGTGATATGATATACCATAGCTGAATTCTCTAATGGTATTTAATAGATTTAAAAAGGAAGAATGACCCTTGAGAGCAATGAACTCACTCATAAAATTGAGTGTTTCCAAACCCGGAACCTTGTGGTCTGATCATAGCAACAGATAAGGTGCTTTTCTTCATCCGAAAAGTACTGACATCTTTCTTATTTCTTCACGAAAACATATGTTGTAGGTACTCTATAGAAGCGCCTCTGCGAGGTGCTTCTAATGAATACCACAACATATGTTTTTGTAGAGAAATAAGAAAAATATTATGTGGATACCCCCTCTTATCTGTAGCTATGCTGATGTCAGGAGCGGTAACTACTTGGCCTACTGACACTTCAAAATGAACACCCCAGATAGGCCTGTCCATATGCACTGTCTGACAAAGACATACACTACAACCTCTCTATAACACGGTTTTCGATATAACACGGTTCAAAGATGGATCCCAAAAATGTATAGATTATATTGAAAAATGAAGTTTTTTAAAAGTAAAACATATTTTAACGAGTAATACTTAACCTATAGATAATGTGCTATTCTATTCTGTTTTCACACCTTCCACAGAAAAAACGACCTTTCAGTCGTTAATTAAAGTCTTAAACCAGAAGGTCCCTTAGGCAGTTACCTGTGTGACGTAACTCTTCCCGCTCAATTGACCACGTGTCAGTTTCTTTTATGTGTAAAACAATAGACACAATTAGGAGAGATAAGCGAGGGTGGGCGGAGGGAGATAATTGATTATCTATAGGTTAAGTATTACTCGTTAAAATATGTTTTACTTTTAAAAAACTTCATTTTAACTTCATAATACATTAACCTATAGATAATGTGCTAGAATTTGCAGAATAGGAGGGAGGTGCTCTCCTAATTCTAACACCAATAATATCTCACCACTTCTGGTTAAGACTCAGGAAACTCAAAGGAATCAGATACATTCTAATTCTATATTTAATAGAAAGAATGGTCTAGATTCACAAAATAGCTTTAAGGTGTTATGATCTAACAACCTTATATATATTAGTAGACTCTAGAGGAAGCCAGTTCTTAAGTCTCAGAGACCTAACATTGGCCCCCCCCCCCCTCTTTTTTTCTTTTTGGGAAACAACAATTGGCTTCAAAAAGAAAAGGGAGTCATTGAGACATAACATAAATATTCCATCGCAAGGTAAGCTAGGAATATAGAAAATTTTGAAAACAAAATTTGTAAAACAAAAAGCCAAGACCATACACTGTAAGTAGTCTATGTAGGATCTTGAATAAATGAGAAAAAGTCTACTCGGTGGAGTTTCCTATAGATAACTGACATATGTAGATATTTTGGATAAAATTCTAGATATGTGAAGCTATGTAATTGTAATAGTCTAAGCTATTAGAATTATAAACTAATTAAATTCTGTTAATTGGAGCGACAGGACAGTTTCCGATGAACAGACACAGACTTAAAATAACCATAATGTGTAATTATTTCCCTTGATCAAATTAAAGAAGGGGAGATAATAAAAGTAGATGGAGTTAACTTAACTATAACTAAGTTATCCATCAGAAGAAGAAAAAAGTATAGACAAACATAATGGTTAAAACTATTGCTAGACTAATTGTATAACGAATTTTTAGTCAAGCAATAAAATAATACAGAGTTTGCATATAACTGCTGGGAAGAAAAAACAACCTAAACCATTGATAATTAGTTTTGTCATAGACATATAAAAGCGTTTGATGTCCTGACAAAAAATAAAGAATAAACTGTCAACATCATAACTAAAGAGTTTGACAGAGAATAAGAGAGATAAGAATAAGGTTGATCGCAGCAAACTGTATGACGGTCATAGTTTGGCTAAATCTTACCGTATTGATAAGATTAAACAACAATAAATAAGCTGGATAGAATCTTTCTATACCAGAAGATTGCCATGAAAAGTACTCCTGAGTAAATAATCATGGAAATCAAGAAATGTTAAAAATCCACTTTGATACGAATCAAAATGTTCATAAAAAGAGAAGGACTCAGAGAAAAAGTAATAGTGTGATAATCTCTGAAGAAAGATTATACAATAATACTGATTATTAATCTCAAAAAACACTTAATTTAAAAGTTAAGAGATAGTATTACTATTCTATACGCATATTTAAGAATAGTAAGAAATATATTAATACTAAATAAAAATTATACTACTGAACAAAATTCCCGCTATAAATCATAGGTTAAGCGTAACTATTATTTAAGCAAGGAATTATTAAACATATAACTCTCTATAAAATTACTGCCCGGAAATTTTATAGATAAACATTCAATCAAATTTTTTTAGAATTGAATATTAATAGAATAAAATCTATGTCTGTATAATTGGTAATTCCTGAAATATCAAATTACGTACTCGCAAATGAGTTCAGGAAGAAAATACATATATATACTCTCGAGATCTATGTGTAAACCATAGAGAGTAATAATATTATTACCGCGATCCCTGACGGAAGGGTAAAAAACATGTATATGAAAGAGATAATAATTAATTTAACGTCATATAGGTTTAAGATAAAATTTGTTTAATCTTTAACCAATATGCAGCAACAGTGACTCGATATTCTGTATTCGTACGTAGAAAAGGAGTACTTAGTCATTAGAATTTTGAATGATTGAAATAGAGATGATGGGATCTAAAAGGATGTATCTCCATGAACTGAATCGAAGGATAATATCCATTCTAAAAAACTAGGGCTTGTTTTAGGCTTAGTTTAACAAGCATAGAACTGAATTATTTTCAAGTATTCATGAAGTCGTTATGCTCTGAATACTGAGAAAAATGTTAAAATATTGTTTAGGAAATAAAAAAGTGACTGTTCCACAATGTTAGCTAGATTTAAACCTGGAACGTAGCGAGAAGGTCAATCTAATTTAAAAGTAAGATGAGAAAGATAAATAATGAAGATAGATATATAAATATCGGAATAATATATTATCTCCAACAATTATCAAATAATCTGAATGTTTAAAGGCATAAATACTACTCGAAAGTTTATTTACCGAATGTATAATCGGAGAAAACTTTCAGTATGTTCAAAAACGTATCACAAAAGTAAGATCTGACCAGGAACGTAGGTGCAGCACTTACTAAGTTGTGAAGTTAATATAAACATATTTTATATTATAAATTGAAGCAGTGCATTTCAAAATCATCGACATCTTGAAATGACTTATTGTGTGGAAAAATAAATAAATATCCAGTTTCGGAAAGATATTTATCTATATATATAGACCATTTTTGATGCGGACTGGAAATCAAGATATTAATCTTTGCATTATTCGCAAACTGAACTTGAACTCTTAGCGAGAATTACTACGATCCCTTTAACGAATGTAAACATAAAGGAGGGGTAAAGAGATAATTAAGAGTGTCTTAATTCTTTACCGGCTCGTATACTAATAATTAAGGATGTTTTCCCTTTTGTTTAAGCCTAGACTATAGATTGATTAATATAATTATAATAATATCTGCTATTATGAGGTAAACTCTCGTTAATTAACCTCTAAGCATATATCAAAAATATATATCAACATAATCTAGAGCTTCGGTAAGTTTAGAGGAAGGAAATGATTGACTTTGGCAGTTTCTGAATAGTTACAAAGTCAATAAAACAAAATATCAAAAGGAAAGTATTGTATATAAAATCTAATTTAGGCAATAATAATCTGTCACGTACTGAATAATTAATGCCTTTACTAAATATGTATCCATTGTCAATACCGAAGTGCAAGAAAATTTTGATTGACATGGACTCTAGTTATAAATAAAATATTAGAGGTATAGAGCTAGTCGAAGCAAAACTATTCCTCAATAAGATAAAGTAGACCTATAATATACGAGGATTAATTGGGTCTAGAATTATAATCATAATAAAATTATTATTCCAATATGAAGAATCTTCAGCGTAATAGATTCTTACTGAGGCAAAAATATCTGGTATATTGCTATCGTAGTCTTAAATGATCCAGAAGAAAAAAAATAAAACAGGCAAAGTAAAGAACGTATCGAATTATATCTATGCCTAAATATAAGATTTTTTTTTTTTTTTTTTTTTTTTTATTTATTATTTTATAGCAGAGTTTAGACAGAGCACGACTGACCTAGACTCTAATATAATCAATCAAAAGATAGTATAAAATAGAATAATAGCTTATCGGATCAACTATTTTCCATGTAGAAAAGGCAAAAGGAAAATATGTACCTCAACTAGAATTTTAAATCGTAGTAATCTAGAGAGGTAGTGAATAAATAAATAAACTGTTAATTTATTTATCTGGTTGGTGTAAATTTCCGATACCTTAAGAATGAAAAATTAATAGAAAGTAGAAAAGATCGATTGCTACTTTCTTGTCAATTTACTCCTTAGATTACATGCTGATTACATATCGGAGCATGTAGAAGAAAAACAGGGGAGGAAAGAAGAAAAATTTTTATATTTCGTGTATATTTTTCTTCTTATAAATAACGATAGTTTTATAGTTCACCTTTGCCCTAGAGCCGAATAAGGTGAATATGTAAGAAGTTAATCTCTTTGTAGCGAACAAACGAGATATAATTATAGCTGGAAGTATCTTCTACACTTAGTGAATGAATTGCGAATTTGATCGTAACCGATAATTCTTAATTCATTTTCAATAATAAATATATATATAGAATTTAAGTCAAGTTCAAAAGTAACTGGACAGAATTCAACAATATAAATGGCTACTAGGTATTAGAACCCATCTCTGTCATTCAATAACCTATAATCCAAGACTATACATGTCTATAGTGGTTATATATGAATATATGTTGAGCCTGGAACACACTAGTAATCCGACACAAAGTCTACGAAACTACTGCCCGGTGGAATTTCGTTAGAATGACCTGGCACTACTCTACGAAGTGCCTCCCGATGAAATTTTCGTTAGAGCCGGAATTTAAACGCTGTCTAGCGAATTAAAGAGATAAAACATCATTTGAATGACCTGGCACTAGTCTACGAACTGCTGCCCGGTAAGAATTTTGTTATAGTCGGAAGTTTAACTCTTTCTAGCGGATAAAAGAGATAAAACATAAGTTAATTTAAAATATTAATGGAATTACACACCTATAATAAGTCAATGGAATATTAAAAATTCTAGTCTGATTTGGGAAAGACTGTACAGAATTTTTTTGTATAAAAAGTTATTATGTATTTCACTTAATAACCTATATCCATTGACTTAAACGTGAATGGAGCTCTATGAACGATTCTAGATTGTTCGGGAATTAGTAATCATTATTTTGACACTAGTTACCCGACACAATGACCGGACACTAATATTCGTAACTGTTGCCCGGTAAAGTTACAAGAAATTTGACAAATTGATCGGATAGTAGTATTCGTAACTCTAGTCCGATGAAAAAGGGAGATTATATATGAAAACTGAGCGGGCACAAGTATTCGAAACTTTTTCCCGAAGATAATTAATTATAAGGCAAAAATTGACCAGACACTTTCTGTAAAAGTTTGCCTGGTGAAAAATCAGAAATAATATAATAATATGACCGGGTATAAGTATCAGAAATATTACTGATACTTTGCCCAGTGAAAAAATTTTTTAATAATTAGACATAATGACCGGAAGTTAGTATACGTGACTATTTTGTCCGGTGAAATATGTCAGAAACTAAGTCTTTCCAGAAAATAATTAAATTATTGACTGGAGACTAGTTGACTGGTGACTGGTGACTGGGTGACTGGTGACTGGTGACTGGGTGACTGGTGACTGGTGACTGGGTGACTGGTGACTGGTGCCTGGTTGACTGGCACCTGGATGACTGGTGACTGGTGCCTGGTTGACTGGCACCTGATTGACTGGTGACTGGTGAAGCTGATTGACTGGAGCCTGGGTGACTGGTGACTGGTGACTGGTGACTGGATGACTGGTGACTGGTGACTGGTGGACTTAGACTTTATAGGATACTAAGTACCCAAAGATGCCACCTTGATGGGTCTTACCCCGGCAGTATAGCCATATGGGGTGGGGCTCCCATCAGTAAAGAATTGTCTTATAACCCATCAAGGGTTGACAAGTTCTTTACAATCAGCTTCTCCACCATGAGAATCTTTAGCCAACTGAAGATCTCTGCAAACAAAAGTCCAGGAAAAAACATATCGTAATTGCTGAATAACCTGGAACGAAAAGAACAAAAATATTCTGCATATATAAACACGACTATCGAACCGATCGCGCACGAGCGTTGTGCCGAAAAGCGAGAGTCGCCAAAACGCATGTGGAAAAAGACCAGTCAAAAATACATGAAATCGAAAATTGAAAATTTTAAATAATAACACAGAAAGTGAAAGGAGTGATAAATAAACAAAAGAAACACAAGGATACATAAATTTATCCGTGAGGAAAGAAATAATCCAAATTTCTATCACAGGTAAATAATCCTTGTTGAATTTCTTTGTCCACAGAAAAGAAACTGACACGTGGTCAATTGAGCGGGAAGAGTTACGTCACACAGGTAACTGCCTAAGGGACCTTCTGGTTTAAGACTTTAATTAACGACTGAAAGGTCGTTTTTTCTGTGGAAGGTGTGAAAACAGAATAGAATAGCACATTATCTATAGGTTAATGTATTATGAAGTTAAAATGACCATAAATGGTCATTTTTCAGTATAATCTATACATTTTTGTTTGGATATAACACGGTTGTTTAACTAACACCGTTTATGCTATGGACCCCAACAACAGTGTTATAAAGAGGTTGTGATGTACTGTTTACCAATAGTGAGTAAACCTTGTAAGATCTAATCCTAACACAGTGGAACCTCAAAGGCTCGAACACCGATGGCTCCTTTACCATGGCTAATTCTAACTTGTTTTTGAGTCCCTGCTCAATTTCTTCCAATAGTTCAAGAAAACAAATATTTAGGGAACTTTTCATATTTTATCATGAAACTGTTATGTTGTGTGTACTCATTAGAATCGCCTTATCACTATTTGCATCCTGACTGGCGCCATGATTAACCCTCAGTGGCTCAAACTACCCATATCTCGAACAAAATTTCCCTGATCCCAAAGATGTTCGAGCTACTAAGTTCGACTGTAGTGATAAGTCAGTCTTGGTGTCATGTAGTAAGACAATTTTGGACCTTCAACATTCTCTGGGGAAATTCTGCAGATAATTGATATTTTTCTTACTTTTCCCAGAAAATACATTAGTTTAACATTTATTGTGAATTGTCTCCAAAGAAAAGACAGCTTAAGATGGAGAATTTGCATGGAATGTCAAACCTGTTTTCTGGGGAAAAATAATTTCAAAAATGTCATCTGCTGAAAATTTTACCCAGCATGTTATTGCTCTGCATGCTGGATAAACATTTCAGCAGATAACATTCTAGTAAATTTTTCTTATTTTTCCCAGAAAATAGGCTTTGACATATCATGCAAACTGTCTCCTAGTTTGTGTGAAATGTCAAAGCCTACTTTCTAGAAAAAATAAGGAAAATATCAATTCGTCATCTGCTGAATTAGCCCAAAGAGTAGTAATCGGTTATGCATAAACACAGCTGAGTTAGTTTCCAAAGCCTGCTCTGACACTCAAACAGACCCAGTTAAGAGACTGATCAGATCCCATACTGATAATTTTTCATGGCTCCAGATAAGGGAGGTATCCAAGAACATTTTACTCTTTTTTTTCAGGACAAAAAAATAAAAAGGTGCACTGAGTACAATATTTCTTCATGAAAAATATGCTGTGGGTACTCAATAGAATTGCCTTGATGAGGCAATTCTAACAAATGCCAAAATATTTTGTTTTCATGAAGAAGTAAGAAAACATATCCACATTTTTTATTCATTCTTTTTTTTTTTTGTTCAAAATAAGCAGTGTCTTATCTGAAGCCATAGCTCCTGATAAGAGTGTGTATCGGGTATAACATTAGTAAAATTTTTTCTTACAACTCCATAAAAACTTACGTTGTGAGTACTTGGAAGAAGAGCTTCACTGATGCATTTCTAATGAGTACCCACGTCATAACGTTTTTGTGAAGAAATAAGAAAAATATCAATAATTTTTGGTTAGAAAAAGTCCCTTATCTGAAGCTGGAAGCTATGTTCTCTATTCAGAGATCTAGATAGGAGTATCATGATAAACTCTTTTTCTTATTTTCCAAAAAAACATATGTTGTGGGTATTCATTCAAAGCGCCTCACTGAGGCGCTTCTAATGAATACCACATGTGTTTTTATGGAGAAATAAGAATATTTCAAACTAAGCAATGTTTTATCCAAAGCAATGTATTGCGTGTATTCGGAGCTCTAGATAAGAGAAGTATTTGTTATATTGTTACATGTTCAATATTTTATAGCATCTGACCCCGGAACAGCACTTCAATATATATCAACAAAAAGCAGAATTCTGATTTTTTTATTGATTTGTGAAGCATAACACTGTACACTTATATCAGTGTCTGTATCAGCCTATAAGGAATTATGGGACCTCCGAAACATAGCTCCAGATAAGGCGCTTTTTTTGTTCAACTGAAAAGTACTGCTATTTTTCTTGTTTCTTTATGAAAGCATATGTTGTGGGTACTCATTAGAAGCGCCCCGCCAAGGCGTTTCTAATGAGTATCCACAACATGTGCTTTTGTGGAGAAATAAAAATATTAGTGTGATACCCCTCTTATCTGGAGTCATGCCGATAAGAGGGGTACACCAGTGTATTTAGTCCATATATTTTGACAGCTATGCTGCAGACCAAAATCGAATTCCTCAAAAACGGCAGTTTAATCAGTACATTACCGGTATTTAAGCCAGCATTTTGTTGATACATCACCAGATAGTAAAGCGGGACTTAATTCAATTTTCAGACCTACTTTTGTAAGGTTACTATAATCAGGGTTCGAAATTAACAGTAGCAAGTAGCAAATTTGCTACCTGAAAATTCAGTTTGCTACCTGGTAAAACTGTTGGTAGCAAAAAGGTGCTACCTGGTATAGTGCCCTGAACACTATCAACTTTGTGTTGTGAATGTCCTCAGTGCAAATTAGGCTTGTTGTTTCATGTGAATTGTCTGCTAAGCAGACAGTTCACATGTATGTCAATCCTGATTTTTGCTGAAGTAGAAAAATACTTTGAAAATGCTGTCTGCTAAATATGCTTAGCTTGTGAAGGTTTAACCCATGACAAGGGGGCAACATCTTTTGCTGCCATGTAGATGCAGTTTGCTACCTACTTTCAGACCAGGTAGCACATACTCGCTACTTATAAAAAAAGTTAATTTCTAACACTGTATAATACAGATCATAGCTCTAAATAAAAGTGGGTATAAGGTACCAAGTAATCATGTTGTGGGTACTCAGCAGAAGTGCCTCAGTGGAGTGCTTCAATGAGTACCACAAGTTCCATAGCACTAGTTAAGGCGCTTTTTTCAATCCAAAAGTATTGATATTTTTCTTATTTCTCTACAAAAACATATGATGTGGGTACTCATTAGAAGCGCCTCGGTGAGGCGCTTCTAATGAGTACCCACAACATATATTTTCATGGAGAAATAAGAAAAATATTTACCGGATACCTTCCCTTATCTAGACCTATGCTGACAGCATAGGCTTTCCTGGAAAAATAAGAAAAATATCAATAATTTTTGGTTGAAAATTGTACCTTATCTAGAGTTATGATACATAATTATTACTTATATGTTTGTTATTTCTCCACCAACATGGGCTGTCACTGTCTTGTCATTTGATGGTGCTCCTTTCAGAGCAACAGTTAAAGCCCATTCCCCATGTCAAAAGGTCTCATTTTCCCAATAACAATTTGTTAGTAAATATCCCGAACTGAAAATTGATTAAATCATTGTTAGAAAATTTAGAAATACAATACAACTGGATCAAGCGAGCAAGGATTTACTATACCTGGACCACTGCTATCACTGACTAGGGCAATGGCATGCAAAATCTGGGCCCAGTTATTCAAAGCTAACGACATCGTTAGTTAACGATTCGTTAAAATTTACGAGTGATACGCAAATATGCTGAAATTTTTTGCTGAAAAAATGTGAGCTACTCACATTTTTTCAGCAAAAAATATCAGAATATTGTGTATTGAATCCCCTAAAACAGTTAACGAAATGACCCTTAACGAGCTCATTAAGCTAACGATGTTTTGAACAATTGGGTCCTGTTGTTTACCTTTGGACAGCAGCAGCAAAAGGATGATGCCATCTTACTTGTATCCATCTGACAGCAATGTTTATTACATATCCCTTGTCCTGCTGAACCCTGATACACCCGCCCTTGCAAACAGTGTAGATCCAGATCAGTTGAAGAAGCCAACTGATCTGGATCTGCACTGTTTGTCATTAAGCATGTGAATCTGTATCAACATACGGTGGATCAGGTTATCTGATTGGCAGAAAATCAGAAGTGGATGTGGCATCTTAACCCTTAAAGCGCCAATCACAACAATTGTCGTCTGCTTTGTCTTCTGCTTGTGATTTTAAAAGTCATTTCTTCAAACAGTGTGGACCCAGATCACTGTCTGGGTCCACACTGTTTGCCTGTATGCAAAAAATAGGTTTGAAAAGTTTGCAAGAATATTCAGCAGACGACATAAACAGATGACATTTTCAGATGCAGTTTTTCTTGGCACTTTAAGGGTTAATTTATACAGCATAACAAGGGTTATCAAAATAATTTCAAGAGAAGACTGTTAGAAAAAAAACTTAACACAAAACTTTAACACACATGCTATCAAAATTTCTCTTAACTAAGGCTATGACCTTAACCTTTATTGTCAACTGATCTGTATCCATACAGGAGTAATATATTATTAACTTAAAGTGAATACAAGACAAGGAAAAAAAATATAATAAAAACTTGAAACAATGGAACCCTGCCACTAACGTGCGGTTGGCATATAACTCCGTAAAAAATTGATGAAATTGGCCCATTAGCTATCCCAAACCTGAACTAAACAATATGAACGCTTTTACCAAGTTTGGTGAAAATCCACTGACATTTATTCATGTTATTGGCCCAAAATGAAAATAAAGATGGTTGACAGGCACACGGATGACCAATTTGACAAAAAAAAAAAAAAAAAAAATTAACAAAAAAATCTGTGTAAAGACACACCGCATTTACAAAAAAAAAAAAAAAAAAAAATCTGACCTTGACCTTTGGTAAGCAGCATAATCAAGAATATGTCTACACTGTTTGCCACTCAGCCTGCAGATGGGTTCTCAAATGGATGCATTGAAATTTTAAGACAAGACTTGTAGGTGGTGGTGTCCCAATACAGTACCTTTTTGAGGCAAAATAAGCAGACAACAAACAAGTGGCATAGCTCCAAATTAGTTGTTTATTTTATTTTACAAGTGAGCCCCTCCAAACAGAAAATGACTTTACATGTGTGACCAGTATTGACTCAGATCAGCCTGGTATCCATGTAGTCTAATCTGAGTCTATACTCCCAGGTCACTAACATGATATTTGGGGTTTTAACCCTAGTCCTGCTGATCCCGGATATACCCTGCCTTTGCAAACAGTGTAGATCCAGATCAGTTGGCTTCTGAAGAAGCCAAATGATCTGGATCTGCACTGTTTGCCATTTAGAAAGTGAATTTATATCAACAACCTGGATCAATTAATCTGATTGGCTAAAACTTAAGAGTGGGCATGGCATCTTAATTTATTCAGCCTGACAAGGGTTAAAATTAGCAAACAGCATAGCCCTGATGTGCATGCTGATCTGGGTCTAAAATGGCTGAAAATACCATACGGATTTCTGTTTGGAGGGGCTCTTTATGTTTTTTTTTATGTTTTTTTTTTTTTTTTTTTTTTTTTGGGGGGGGGGGGGGGGGGGTTCTCTAGTCAATAAGAGCATGTTCTAGTACTCTTCTGTGAGGTGATTTTTATGAGTACACACAACATATGATCTTGTCGCAAAATATATAAGTGGATACACCTTCTTGCACCCTCCAAGTATCTACAACAAAAAAGTTCTTTTGTTGTTGTTTTTTTTTTTTTTCAATTATCTTAGAAATCAGGATTTAACTGGCACTTCATTCCATCTCCAAAGAGGGACAATTCTATAATTAGTGAAATAAACAAAAAATATGTTTTAAATTTCTAATATTAAATATGATAATACATGTAACTAAAATAGTATTCCTTCCACAAGACAGGCATAACAGATTCTCTCATAAGTTTTTTGAAAGAAATTAATGCTTAGTATGCTGGGTTAAAATTTCAGCACACCACATTTTGAAATATTCCTCTTATTTTTTCCCAGAAAACAGTGTTTGACATTTCATGCGAATTATGGAGACAATTTGCATGGAATGTCAGACCCTGTTTCCTGAGAAAAAATAGTGAAAAATACCATCAGTTTGTTGTCTGCTGAATTAGACTAGACTAGAGTGGTAAAAAAAATAAAAAATCTTTACTACATCAGGTAAGTCACAAATATTCAGTACTTTACCATGTTTACAGTTTTTTTTTTCTGTGTATATTTCCAAAATAAACACTAACAGATTTTCCACAAGGTGTCTATCAACGTCAACAATAATATTACAAAACAGGGATGAAAAATGCTGGAGTTGTTATCATAACTCCAGATAAGATGATTTTTTTCAACCGAAAAGTACCAATATTTTTCTTACTTCTCCATGAAAACGAATGCTGTGGTACTCACTAGAAGTGCCTCACCAAGGCACTTCTAATGAGTTACCACAAGGTATGTTTTCATGGAGAAATAAGTAAAATATTTGGTGGATACCCCCTTTTATCTAGAGCTATGGCAGGACCATAAATACATAGGTTACTAAAGTTTATACAGTAAAATTAAAATACCTACCTGCCCATTTTTCTTGCTTTTACTAGCCTAATTTATAAATCCACCATAAAAAAAAATGTAGAGTGAAATCAGTTTTTTGAAATCCAGTGAAATGATTTATACAGACAGTGTAGAAGCCGATCCTTTTGTGCTATATGTCATAGGTTAATATAACACAAGCAAATGTGATTTTTTTCCAATGAGCTGTGAAAAATTCAGTGGCACTATTCCAAATAATTTGATATTTAAAAGTCCAGATAAGAGTACCCTAAGTATTGGGACAACTTCACTCCTTGCCATACTTGTGCTTAACTTTGATAAATTTCGATTTTACTACCTGTTGTTGTGCCTAATTATTGCTGGATGAGTGGCAAACAGTGTATACCCTGATCAGATGCTGTTTGCTCAGATCCATCTATCCAAATAGTAAGGGCTATTAGGGTATTCAGACTATAAAAAAAAAAAAAAAAAAAAAAGAAGAAAATTCTTATATATCTAATAATCTAAAACCTATCTTGTGGGTACTCACTGGAATCACCTCAGTGATTTTCATAGGCCTAGATAACAGTGGGTATCAGGTAAATATTTTTCTTATTTGTCGATAAAAAAATACGTTGTGGGCACTCATCAGAAGCGCCTCGGCGAGGCGCTTCTAATGAGTACCCACAACATATGTTTTGGTCAAGAAATAAGAAAAATATAGAAACTGTTTGGCTAAAAAAAAGCACCTTATCAAGAGCTATGATTTTGGTGCAAAAATAACAAATATTTACCTAAAATTACCACCATAATTACTGGCTTATCTGGAGCTATACTTGACATAGATAAAAAGATATACATGTATCATGGGGCGTGGTCAATGTGACACAATGTAAGGGTTTGTAGTAAAACCAGTCACCCCAATGAACTGATAAAAATTCAATGAAATTGCATTACAAAGATCAATTTGTATACCACCCGTGTGTGTGGGTTCAAAGGTGAAAGAAAATATTTGGGGAATACCCTGTATCACAAAAGGTAATACAGCCCAACACAAATATGCATATCGTATCTTTCCTAAATATTTGGACACTTTCACTCCTTACCATCCTTTTCCTAATTATATGTCCATGCAAGAACATTTCATTACCTGCTGATGTGTCTAAATATTGCCAGATGCAGGGCCTGCCTGACAAATCCATGTTTCAGCCACTTGCCCGGCATTCCACAGCATCTTGAAAATGGCTCGGAATTACAATATTCCCTATATATTCTATACATTTTTTCTGGGCAAGTGAAATAAAAAATCACTTGCCCAGCCAAAATTTGGAGTTGTCCAGGGCAGCTGGGCAATGGATTTGTCAGGCCCTGCCAGATGGGTGGCAAACAGTGTTGACCTTGATCAGATCACATCTTGTGGCATCCCATCTGGGCCAACATTATCTGCTCAGCCCTGTTAGCTCAAAAACTTAGGGTAAATAAGGTATGTCAAGGGTCAAAAGCAAAAATGTGCCTTAACCCTTCTCTTGCTGAACACGACATGCCCTGTCTTATCAAACAGTGTAGATCGAGATCAGTTGGCTTCTGAAGAAGCCAACTGATCTGGATCCGAACTGTTTGTCATTAAATATGAGAATTTCTATCAAAAACCTGGAGCAAGTAATTTGATTGGCTGGAAATTAGAAGTGGGAGTGGCATATTAATTTATTCAGTGAGGCAAGGGTTAAGGCAGAGGTAAACATGGTAAAAATGGTTAACTTTCGTTGAGATGGTGATGGTTTTATGGCCTCAGTTATACTGTGCAACGCATGCTTTTCTACATCTTTGCTTTCATGTACATGTATGATGCATGCACACAACTGCTGCTGTCCATCACCTAGCACCGTCCTGCCCACACGGTACTCAACCCTTGGCAGTGCTAACCATAAAGCCCCATCCACTGCAGTTTACATACCGTACTCGACCTAATTACTGCACATACCTCTATAAGGGCACAGTCAAGCAATTCCGTAGTCGCCATGCAGATAACAGCTGATGAACTTTTTATCTTCTTTATACAGGCATATGTTGTGGGTACCCGTTTGATTTGCATCGACTTTCTTTTTGATGCAATTCAAATGAGTACCCACAACATATGCTGCTTTTCAAATGAGTGCCCACAACATATGCTTTTATAAAGATCAGAAAAAAAAAATCACATAAACATCATCAAATAAGTCTTTGCTGATCTTTTTTTTTTTTAAAAAAAAAAACCTTAGCAGGTAGATACATATTTTACCACAAGTTTTCCCAGTAATTTTGAAAAACCTAAGCGCACTGTGCAGTAATTAGGCTGAATACGGTAGTGCCAGATAAGAGGAACATCCACGTATACATTTTTCTGAATTCTCCAAGACAATGTATGTTGAGGTAACCAAATTAGAAGCAAAATTCTGAGGATTTTAAGTACATTCTAATCACTTGACTGTTTTGGTCAGGCAGTGGCTTTGGAAAGTTTTCTTGTACCCTGTATAACTGATTAGCATCTTCCTGGCTGACTCATTACAGTGAATACTACAGTCCAGATCCGTGTATGCACAGGACTATCCAAGCCTGCCTGCTGCCTTAGGCTTTACAGACTGACAACTATTAACCCTTTCAGCACCATTATACAGTATATTTTTTTTATTTTAAATCTGCCTACTGCCTTATGCTTTACAGACTGACAACTATTAACCTTTTCAGCACTGTTTTATTTTTCTATTGTTTTTTTTTTTTTTTTTTTTTTCATTTTAAAAAAAAGAAAATAAGTTTTGACACTTCATGTGAATTGTCTGCCAAACAGACAATTCACATGAAATGTCAACTTATTTTTGAAAAAAAATAAAAAATATATATATATGATGCCCTTTGCTACAGATTTTGTCTGACATTTGAAGGGTCAACTTGCCGGAATTAAACAACAGCAGTCTACATTCAAATATACTTTTTTTTTTTTTCCTGAAAATAGGGCTGGACATTTCTCCTCTGGAGTAAACTGACTTCTCCGCAGAACTGACTGACAACCAATGAAAGGGTGAATCTTAACAGTAAGAAACTAGAAATGTGTCAATATGACACAGAGCCCCCGCCCAGGGGCCATCTTCATGTGCATACAGGCATTTTACAAACAAGAGGCCCAAGGGCCACAACTCGCTCACCTGAGTGAAACCGCCACTGCAGATATGCAGATGGCATGCAACATTTTTCCAATACTCTTATGACAAGGCAATGGCTTAAACAGTTTTTGAAATATCTTGCTTACAAGGTTAAAATGCTGAAATTACAAGTAAAACAAGTCACCCCCAATGCCTCCTACCAACTCTTTTGAGTCAACTGGCATTTCAGTGCAGCAGAAGAAGCAAAAAATAGATTTTCAAGATGGCTGCCATCTTGGATTTCCGATAGGAATGATTATAGCTATTTTTTGATCTACAAGTCACCCTGATGCTTCCTACTAAGTTTCAAGTCAACTGACTTTTAGGTTTAGGAGAAGAAGCGAAAAATAGATTTTCAAGATGGCTGTCATGGAGGCCATCTTGGATTTCCAATTGGCACGATTTTAGCTATTTTTGATGTACAAGTCATCCCCGTGCTTCCTAGCAAGTTTGGAGTCAATTGGCCTTTCGGTTCAGGAGAAGAAGCGAAAAATAGCTTTTCAAGATGGCTGCCATGGCGGCCATCTTGGATTTCTAATCAGCACAATTTTAGCTATTTTTGATTTATAAGTTACCCCAATGCTTCCTAACCAGTTTGGAGTCAATTGGCTTTTGGGTTTAGGAGCAGAAGCGAAAAATAGATTTTCAAGATGGCTGCCATGGCCGCCATCTTGGAATTTGGACCGACACGATTTTAGCTATATTTGATCTACAAGTCACCCTGATGCTTCCTAGCAAGTTTGGAGTCAATTGGCCTTTCGGTTCAGGAGAAGAAGCGAAAAAGATTTTCAAGATGGCGGCCATGGCGGCCATCTTGGATTTTCGATCGGAACGATTTTAGCTATTTTTTTATCTACATGTCACCCTGACGCTTCCTACCAAGTATCGAGTCAATTGGCACTGGGGTGTAGGAAGAGTAGGCTTTTAAAGCAATTGTTCACGCCGCATGACACACGCCGCATGACCCATGATGGACGACGGACATTGACTGACCACAATAGCTCACCATGAGCACTTCATGCTCAGGTGAGCTAAAAATCTGAGCAAATTTGGCTCAGTGGCTTCAGAGAAGTCGTCAAATTCTCAACAATTTTCCCATATAAATGTTATGGGGCTCATACAAATGCATAGGGAAGCAAACTTGACCTTGCCATAAAAAGGTCAAATGTCAACGTACGATAATCTTTTTAGCAATTTTGGTAGATCTCCTGTCCCTGATGATTTGTGAACAGATTTAGCCCCAAGGCATCCTCAGTTCTGAAGAAGAAGATTTTTAAAGGGTCTTACCATGTATGGGCATGGTGGCCATCTTGGTCAACCGACCGCGACCATTTTAGCAATCTTTCGTTCCCCTGACTTAAGAAGGCACAATATGAAATTTGAGCAAATTTGGCTCAGTGGCTTCAGAGAAGAAGAAATTTAAAATTCTCAACAATTTTCCTATTCAAATGTATGGGGCTCATACAAATGCATAGGGAAGCAAACTTGACCCTGCCGTAAAAAGGTCAAATGTCAACGTACGACAATTCTTTTAGCAACTTTGGTAGACCTCTCGTTCCCGATGATTTGTGCAAAGATTCAGCTCCAAGGCATTCTCGGTTCTGGAGAAGAAGATTTTTAAAGGTTTTTACCATATATGGGCACTGCGGCCATCTTGGTCAACGGACCGCGATAATTTTAGCAATCTTTTGTTTCCCCACACTAAGGTGGCTCCATATGAAATTTGAACAAAATTAGCTCAGAGGCTTCAGAGGAGAAGTCGTTTGAAACTCTTAACAATTTTCCCATTCAAATGTATAGAGTTCATACAAATGCATAGGGAAGCGAACTTGACCTTGCCGTAAAAAGGTCAAACGTCAACGTATGACAATTCTTTTAGCAACTTTGGTTGACCTCCTGTTCCCGATGATTCGTGCAAAGATTCAGCCCCAAGGCATCCTCGGTTATGGAGAAGAAGATTTTTAAAGGTTTTTACCATATATGGGCATGGCGACCATCTTGGTCAACGGACCGCGACAATTTTAGCAATCTTTTGTTTCCCCACCCTAAGGTGGCTCCATATGAAATTTGAACAAAATTAGCTCAGAGGCTTCAGAGGAGAAGTCGTTTGAATCTCTTAACAATTTTCCCATTCAAATGTATAGAGCTCATACAAATGCATAGGGAAGCGAACTTGACCTTGCCGTAAAAAGGTCAAACGTCAACATACGACAATTCTTTTAGCAATTTTGGTTGACCTCTCGTCCCCGATGATTCGTGCAAAGATTCAGTCCCAAGGCATCCTCGGTTATGGAGAAGAAGATTTTTAAAGGTTTTTACCATATATGGGCATGGCGGCCATCTTGGTCGACGGACCGCGACCATTTTAGCAATCTTTCGTTCCCCCACCCTAAGGAGGCTCCATATGAAATGCAAAATTGGCTCAGAGGCTTCAGAGGAGAAGTTGTTTGAAAATGTCAACGGACGGACGGCCGGACGGACGACGGACGAAAAGTGATCACAATAGCTCATCCTGAGCAGAGCTCAGGTGAGCTAAAAATGAAGTTGAAAAAAAGCCATAACTCAAAATAATTGGCCGATTTTACCCTAAATCAAACTTGACCTATATTTTATGATTACATACCTTTGTATAAATAGAGAGATTAAGGTTTAATCTTGTTTTAAATTGTGATTGATCTGGCCAGTTTTTGTCTCGAATCAGCTGATTCAATTAACCTTGACCTTCCCCATGATCTCGTGGTCTCGCGAGATGGGCACACTTGTTTTGGCTGCTGGCCATATTTGGCTCGGCTTCCCGGAAATCTATTTATATGACCCAGACAATTCAAATATCAGTTTTGCACACGGCCCCTTCCAGGCGCACGCATGAGGTCTATGAGGGGTTTTTATGTTTTGGCCAATCAGTTCCATGATCGCCCAGGCACTGACCAATGATTGGTAAGCTACATCTTTGGTGGCCTTTTCTGTTAAGGAGGCACGCTTCAGTCTCTTGAATGTGCGCATTGCATCAAGATATTAATGTTCGATCTGTAATGTCACAACTGTTTTTCCCCAACCCACCCAGCCCATATATATATATATATATATATATATATATATATATATATATATATATATATATATATATATATATATATATATATATGTATATTTTTTTTTTTTTTTTTAGTGAGTAGATAATAGTAGGTTAGTATGGGACCATATATGTGATCACTGTGATACAGACATGGTACTTCAGTGCAAACTTTTGCTCCATAGGCATTTATCGTCCATAGAGCGATGTTATTACTAGCTTTTTCTCCACGATACATTCGATATTTTAAAGATTGCTTTTCTGGATGTTTTGTGTGGACACTGGTAGTGCTTGTAGGCTTAACACGACAAACTGAAGGGCGACAATTAACTGTGCTAGTGTCATATAAGGAGCCACATTTATAGTGTGGTACTGTGATGATAACGGTTTAATTCAGAAGGAATTCTAGGTGATTATTCAGGGATATCTTCATGAATGTTTACTAAGTGGTGCGGACACAACTCCTTATGACTGGGGACAGTGCCTTGTTTAAATTTGTTCGAGCTTAGTAGGACTGGTGCAGTGCAATGCCTGTCAATTTATATAGATGAGTTTCAATTGGACTCCAATAGTAGGAGCAGTGAGTGATCCTATAGACACATTCTTACATGTGCCCGGAGGTATTTTGAAAAATCTTATAAAGACGCTGCACATTACTTTTCATTTGTTACCTTTATATTGTTATGAACATGTATGCCATGCACAATTGTCTTTTAAAAGATTTTTCAAATAATATGGTCCTAGGTCCCAAAAAAGGTTCTTTAGTTGTCTCTTGCATGCATCTTTTGTATAGAATGCATTTGGCAAACCTACCAGTGTGAGTTTGGATAATGCATGCTATCATATATTAAATGAACAAATTTAAATATGAATCCAATACACTAATCTTTTCAAAAAATATCAAAAGGAAAACATTTCAAAGATGAAAAAGGGCCGTAACTACCATAATAATGGGTGGATTTTACCCTAAATTGAACTTGACCTCTATTTTATGATTATATACCTGTGTATTAAATATGAATCCAATACACTACTGTTTTCAAAAGATATCAAACAGAAACTATTTTTCAACATTGAAAAATGGCCACAACTCCCAAAATAATTGGTGGATTTTACCCTAAATCGAACTTGACCTATAGTTTATAAGTATACGAGGGCTGTTCAAAAATAACGTGGACTTTTGATCTCACGCAATAACTAAATAAGCTACATCAATAGAAATGGTATCCTCATGCACGGCTACATTCGTGCTATTCGATTATCTGAATTTGAGAGGGAAAATGTTCACCGATTACCTGCACGCGCCGTTTGAATTACCATAGTAACAGGTTCTCAGAGCAGGTGCAAATTTGCAGTAAAATCCAGAAATACACATGTAATAAAAGACATTTTTTGCTTTACAATCAGCTTGAAATTTCGGGACGTCGCAACGTGACGTTCAGCGAACGTCAAGCGTAATTTTGACGTCATTTCAACGTTTGAGTCGGAAGTAAACAAAGTTTGAACGAGCCAAGGGCATAACGCAATATGGCGTCAACAGAGAGAACGGAAGTTCGGGCTGTCATCAAATTCTGTCGGGATATCGGTAAAACGCCCACTCAAACCTACAAATTGATGAAAAGTACACCGGGAAGATCAACTGTTAGCCGTTCGCTGGTGTTTAAGTGGTTCAAACGGTTCAAAGACGGCAGAACATCGTTGCAAGAAGAAGAAGGCAGGGGACAGGAAACCTAAAATAAATCAACGTCTGGTTACGTCAGTGCACGACGCCTTGAAGGAAGACCGAAGATTGACGGTGCGCGGCCTGGCAGAGAAGTTTGACATGAGCGTGGGAACTGTTCATACTATTTTGGTGGAGAAACTGAAGATGTCCAAGGTATTCCATTTAATTTAAGATTTTTTTCATTCAACTGACCCGAAATTATCTGTCATTTTTAATATTCATATGCTGCAAGGATTCACCAAACAAATTATGGTTGTTTATGTGTGCTGATGTCATTGCGAGTTATATAGATACCATTCAATTATGTACTTAGAAAAGTTAAAATGATTGCAATAATCGATAAACAATTATTATAATTATCATTATAATTATTATTATTATAACGCTTGAACTTTCAGGTGCACGCCAGGTGGGTCCCGCGACTCCTGAAAGACTTCGAGAAGGATCGCCGGGTGAAGGAGTCTAGGGCGTTTCTGCGGCGCTACAGGAAAGAAGGAAATGACTTCCTCGACAGGATCATAACGACCGACGAGACGTGGATGTGGTTCTACGATCCGGAAATGAAGGGCCAGTCAGCGGTTTGGAACAGATCAGGGTCCCCTCCTCCGGAGAAAGCGCGAGTGACCAAGTCGGGAGGCAAACATATGTTTATTATGTTTTGCGACAGGCGGGGTATGATTCTACAGCACACGGTTCCAAAGGATACTACTGTTAATGCCGGGTATTATTCTAAGGTAAATATTACTCATATATAGCTTTAATTTAAAACATGTTATGAAAACAAAATATCCCGTAAAATATTTCTCTGAATTTTGCATGAATTGTTTATTTTTCAGGTTCTTCATCGCGACTTGGTGTCTGCTCTGAAGAAGAAGCAACCGGGCTTACCAATGGATTACTTTCTGCTGCACCAAGACAACGCGTCTCCCCACACCGCCGAATCAACCAGACTGGAAATCAACCTTAGAGGATTTGGGACTGTTAGCCATCCCCCGTATTCACCCGACCTAGCTCCAATGGACTTCTCTGTTTTCCCAACTATCAAGAAGTAGCTGAAGGGGAGAAAATTCAAGAGTCTTTCGGGTTTGAGGGTTGCGGTAAAAACGATCGTGAGTCAATTCGACGAGCAGTGGTACGAGAACATGTTTGACCAGTGGGTACAGCGCCACCGCCGATGCATTCTGCACCGTGGGGAGTACTTTGAGAAGAAGTGAAATTGTGTACTTACGTCAGCGAGATCCGGCGAAACAAATGAAGTCGGCGACGTCGCCGTGGGACGCTTGCCGTGCTCCGAGACGGCGAAGGGTACTAGCTTGGATGAACGATATCTTTTTAATTACATGTGCGAATTGTTTGAAATTTACAAAGAGAAAAGAAGAAAAACAGCCGTTTCATGTCATATAATTTTTGTTTTTCTGCGTCGAAAGAATTTCCTGTCAGAGCAAAAGTCCACGTTATTTTTGAACAGCCTTCGTACACCCATGTATAAAATATGAATCCAATATACTAATCTTTTCAAAAGATATTGAACGGAAACCATTTTTCAAAGTTGAAAAAGGGCCATAACTCCCATAATAATTGGTGAATTTTACCCTAAATGGAACTTGACCTACATTTCATGATTATATATTTGAATCCAAAACGCTTATCTTTTCAAAAGCAATCGAATGGAAACCATTTTTGTTACGTACGGATGGGACAGACTGGACGGACGTATGTACAGACAGCGGTGATACTAAATGCCCCCCATTAAAAACAGCGGAGCATAAAAATTTCATAATTTTTCCTGTAAATCTTTAATGTTTCTGGTAATGTCTGTCCAAGGTTAATTTACCATTATCTGTGTGGGCATGGTTAAGTACACTCAATTCTCATGAATGACAAAAACCCCACTTTCTGGGGAAAATATCCTCAATTTGTTCTTTGCTTACTTAGCTCTAGATGTGAACGTACTTCACAAAACTTAACCCTTAATGTGCCCAGCAAACTTTGTAGCAGACGACATTCATTATTACTATTTTTCAGAGAAATTAAATGCCAAGTAGACGATTCACATGATATGCCCAGACTTATTTTCTCTGAAAAAAAAAAAAAAAATAAATAAATAAATAAAAATGATGTATGCTGCAGTTGTGATTGGCTCCTTAAGGATTAACTCTTTCGGAGCCAAATTTCAGACGACAAATGTCGTCTGCTTTTTTATTTTAACAAACCATCGCTTGGAAAGATGTTTATATGTAAAGTTGAAAAACTGAATGTCAAACAGCGTAGGTCCAGATGAGATGGCTCATTGAGCCATCTCATCTGGATCTATGCTGTTTGCAAAAGCTAATTATTATCCCCTGTGACAGTGAAGGAGTTAAAATAAATATTATATAGATTAAAAAAAAAAACAGTAATAATAAAAACTTATCTCTCACACTTTGCATGCTGGGTAAAAATTTCAGCAGACAACATTCTGAAATACTTTTCTTATTTTTCCTGGAAAATAGGATTTAGGAGACAATTTGCATGATGTTTCAGATCCTATTTTCTAGGAAAAAAATAAACATATCATCAGTTTGTTGTCTGCTGAATCTGCCCATGGCGTGGTAAATGTTTCTATAATATAGTAGCAGAAATAAAACTTACATAGCACAAAAATGAGGACGCTGATACGCATGATACGGACACCTATATGGCCGGGTTTGAACAGAATTTTTAGATACATTCCAAAGTTCCATTGCACGTTTTCTCCATAAAATGGGATCTGACTCCTTTGAAGATCTCCACATTTTAACTCAGTAGACACAATATAATTCTTACAAGTAGATCCAAGGCTCTAGATACGCCAGCCACAATTTCAACCATAGAAGTACAAATGTATTTGTATTTTTCCTATTTTTTATTTCTTCATCAAAACATATGTTGTGGGTACTCCTTAAAATTGCCTCTGTGGGGCATTCTTATGTCACTTTGGATGTAGACCTCAAACGTATTACTGGATGTAGAACAATGAAAATCACAATTTCAATATATATCTGAGCCAGGCCATGGGAAAAGAGCTGTTAGAGCTAATTCAAACACTAGAGGTGCAATCTTTTCAGAACCTACATGTATGCTGTTCACTCATGTTGGTGGCAGGCCAAAGGGAAGCCCAGCCAAAGAACTATGTGTGGCCTTAAGGCATGGCTTTGCCAAGGGGCCAGGAATGGGAGACAGAAAATCTGAACAGCCTGTTTCTCATGAAATGGCTCATCTGATCTTCTGTATTTGTAGATACATGTACTGTATTTATTCTAAATACTGGGGCAGACAGGTCTGAGCTAACTGTAGACTCAGATCACACTGCTGAATGTGGCAGACGGTCAAGGTCTACACTGCCATACATCAACCAGTTTTTAAGACATGTCAATGGGTAGTAAACTGGGCTTGTTCAAATTTTAGGACAATCATGGTAATGAGTTAAAGTGTCACAATATTTAGCATAAACAGGGTAAAATTAAAAGTATGTAACATCTTGCATGTATCTGACATAGGTCTAGATAAGAGTGGGTATCAGGTAAATAGTTTTCTTACATGTATTTCACAACAAAAACATATGTTGTGGTACTCATTAGAGGCACCGTGCCGAGGTGCTTCTAATGAGTACCCACAATATATGTTTTTGTTGTGAAAAAAATATAGATACTTTTATGTTGAAAAAAGAGCCTTATCAAGAGATGGTAACAGATGTCCCTGGCTCTTTGTGGAAAAAACAACTTTACTAAATGAGCTGAGACACAGCAATTCCTACAATTTACATGTGTGCCCAGTGAAGACTCAGATCAGACTGCCTACGTGCAGTTTGATCAGAGTCTCCACTGGCCCATAAAGATGGTTTGTACTTAGCTATCCACAGAAGTTAGAACTCACAGTACAGACTTTGATCAGACTACCTGAATGCACAGGCTGATCTGTCTTAACTGGGCATACATGCAATGCAGTGCCCTGGCTCAAATGACAAAACTGAAAGACGAGACCAGTCTGTTCATCCACCGTCTGTGATTTGCTCTTCACATTGCACTATACACATTAATGTACCTACTGTACTGGCCATAAATATTGGGACAACTACTAAAATTTTAACCCAAGTCCTGCTGAACACGGTTATACCCTGCCTCTGCAAACAGTGTAGATCCAGACCAGTTGGCTTCTGAAGAAGCCAACTGATCTGGATCTGCACTGTTTGTCATTTAGTATGTGAATTTATATCAACAACCTGGATTAAGTAATCCGATTGGCTGAAAATTCGAAGTGGGCGTGGCATCTTAATTTATTCAGCATGACAAGAGTTAACAAGACCATTTTACTACCAGATGCTGATAAGTGGCAAACAGTGTAGACAATAATCAAATGCTATTATGCCACATTCTGTAGTATCTGATTTGGGTCTACAGTTTGTTCAGACCTGTCTGTCCCCACACTTAGCATTTCATGGTAGTCCTTGTATTGTGTAGGATACAACAAAAACAACAACAAAATAAAACGTGAAATAATAATACCCTGCCATTATCATGCTGTGGGCAGGTAATTCAACAAGAGCTCCGCCAAGCGGGGCATTATAGGCCCGTGGCAAGTAATAAGATGCAGCACATAAACTGGCTCCTGTGTAATTCAGTGCTCTGGAAATAAACTGTAAGTGGAATTACAAAAAAAAAAAATTTCATTGGGGCATAGTTCTGCTGGTATTTGGTGAACTGTAACCTAAGGGTCCAAGCTGGCCCAGAAATTAAGGGAGAAGTGACCAGTGATTTATTTACAATTTTATGCCTATGCGTCCCAGGACTCGCTTGGGCTATATAAAGTGAGTCCTACTAGAAAATCATTGCGTCCCTTACAGAATTTTCCAATATAACTTTGTGAGTCCTGGGACTCGCTGAGATTTAAAATGTGAGTCCCAAAGCAAAAATGTGAGTACGGGACTCGGGATGCGCAGGTAAAAAAATCACTGAGTGACTACTCCCTGAGAAGTTTGCTGTGTCTAGGGAGAAGTGCTTTCTGATGGAGGACACACCACAGAAGCACGGCTGTATTATAAGCTCATATGAGCCTTTGGCTGATTTGTTTTTCCTATACTTCAATATCGGACCAAACAATAACAAAACAAAAATAAACAAAAAAAAAAAAAAAAAAAACTGCAAATATTTGGTGCACAGTAACCTCGAAATAATATGTGCTGCTCCACACCATTGTGTATTTATTTATGAAGTTTCAGCTTGATCGGATGTTAACTGTAGGAGGATTTAGCCAGAAACAAAAAATTAATAGAAATTTTCAAAGGGGTTTAACTCTGCTAATATTTGGTGGACTGTAACCTTGAAATAATACGCGCTGCTGCACATCATGATCTAACTACAAATCAAGTTTCAGCTTGATAGGATGTAAACTGTAAGAGTTAGCCGGAAACGAAAAGTCTACCGAAATTTTCAAAGGGGCATAACTCTGCTAATATTTGGTGGACTGTAACCTCGAAACAATACGCTCTACTCCACATTATGGTCTAACTATACATGAAGTTTCAGCTTGATAGGATGTAAACCGTAGGAGGATTTAGCCAGAAACAAAAAATTAAATAGAAATTTTCAAAGGGGTATAACTCTGCTAATATTTGGTGGACTGTAACCATAACATAATATGCGCTGCTCCACATCATGGCCTAACTACAAATCAAGTTTCAGCTTATCGGATGTAAACTGTAGGAGGAGTTAGCCAGAAACGAAAAGTCTATTGAAATTTTCAAAGGGGCATAACTCTGCTAATATTTGGTGGACTGTAACCTCGAAACAGTATGCACTGCTCCACATCATGGTCTAACTATACATGAAGTTTCAGCTTAATCGGATGTAAAATGTAGGAGGAGTTAACCAGAAATGAAAAGTTTACAGAAATTTTCTAAGGGACATAACTCTGCAAACATTTGGTGGACTGTAACCCCGAAACAACATGCGCTGCGCCACATCATGGTCTAACTATATACCAAGTTTCAGCTTGATTGGATGTAAACTGTAGGAGGAGTTAGCCGGAAATGAAAAAGTTTACGGACGGACGCCATACCCCGTAACATAATACGTCCCGTTTTTCAAACGGGCGTATAAAAATTGACGAAATTTGCCAATGAGCAATCCCAAAGCAGATCTTCAAAATATCAATGCACATATCAGTAAGGAGCATAACTTCTACAAGTTATTTTTTTTTTAACTCAAAAGTTATCAATTTTGCTACAATTTGTGAATTTAACTTGTTTCCGTTATTCTTTAATTTGTGCCATTTTTTCACCTTCTGATTGTAGACTTACAGCAATTTTCATGGCCAAGTGGTTAACTTTGTATGAAAGATCTATTGCATAACTTTATGATCAAGCAATAAAATTTTGTATGCATCGTCTAGATATGTGTACGCAGGGCAAGGGATGATGGCCCCGGATCAGGTTACAGGGCGACTGGGGCGAAATAGTCGCTCTAGAGGACTCTAAGATGCCCAGGGAATCCCAGAGGGTGACAAAAACTTCGCCCTTCATTTTTTCAACTTTTGAAAAAGCTAGTACTTGTGCAAAACAAACTTTTTGTTTGGAGAAATGCGGTAAAATTTGAGTAAACATGCAAAGGTAAAATTCTGTTGAAAAAAGTTGTTAGATGTATCAGAAAGCTACAGAATAAAAAGTCTGATGTGGTTTAACAAGCTTTGGAGGAAAACTGTTTGCCTATTAAGTGACCAAAAGATCATTTTCATCAATGTCATTAATTTTCGTGGGTGTCCGTTTTTTCATAAATGAATCATTTACATACTGAAAATTGGTCAGTAACAGCATAAAAAGTGCTAAAACCTAAGTTTAGAAGACAGACACTTTAGTTGACAAATTTCTTTTTATCATCATGTTTATAACTTGCTTATCAAGCCACAGATCTTGATGTTTTGACTGGATCTACTGAAAAGAATTGTCAATTTCCAAAAAGATATGAACGAACATATGTGTCCAGATAGAATGCATTTGCCCAACTCATGTCTGTCTTACTTTGCACCATTTAATTGGTTTAGAAGTAATAACGAACAGTTCTACAGTAAAATTTGTTTCCTTCTTTGTTAATTCCCAAGACAATGCGGTAAAGTGAGTTGAGAGTCCTAAATTGTCGTGCTTTCAGTAAGGGGATAGATAAACCGAGTCTTGACTTCTCCCTCATCCTATAAAACTTCTCCTTGTTTTGTCTGGAGAGAGAATCACTAAATTTCTGAGCCAGCTTGAACCCTGAGGGCCTTTGAAGTTAATGAAAAAATATACTTTTTAACTTACTTAGGTTATTTTCAAAATATTTACAAATTTCAGAAATAACCTAAATAAGTTAAAACCTTCAGCCAAAGGAAAATTATCTCTTACACTTTGAAAGGGAGGTTACTTATAGTTGAATTTTAACTTAACAAAGTTATAAATCTTTTCAAAATTTTAACCTTTAGAAGTAGCCCTGACTGCATATCAAATTTGGCAAAAATCCATTGAGATTTACTAAATTATTGTCCTGGAAGTAAAATACGGATGTATTGCAGGCAGATAACTCTGTCCAAAATTAACAAAATTTGCCCATTAGCAATTCCAAAGCAGATGTCCATAATATCAATGCACATACCAAGTTAGGTGAAAATCCATTGATTTTACTTAAGTTATCTTCCAGAAATGAAAATATTGACGTATCAGGGGCAGATAACTCTGTTAAAAATTGCTGAAATTTGCCCATCAGCAATACCAAAGCAGATCTTTACAATATCAATGCACATACCAAGTTTGGTGAAAATCCATTGATATTTACTAAACTTATCATCCGGAAATGAAAATATAAACCTGTCGCATGCAGATAACTATGTCAAAAACTGACGAAATTTGCTAATTAACAATCCCAAACCAGATCTCAACAATATCAATGCACACACGAAATTTGGTGAAAATCCACTGACATTTACTTAAGTTAATGTCTGGAAAACAAAATACTGATGGACGGGCGTTCTTACGAGAGGTACATTATGAGGTTATTCCTTTGATCTTCTTTAACCCCACAACTACCATTTTTATCTATTTGTCAACCCCACAACACAATTTTTAACCCCACAATGACGGAATAAACCAGACACCAATACAAACGCTAATCTCCCGATGTACCTGGCGTACGTATGGACGACAGACAACAGGCGATCGCATAAGCTGACCTGGAGCTTTGCATCAGATGAGCTAATAAGTATAATAAATTTGTTGTCTGCTAAATCCAACTAGGCATAAAAATCATAGCATGCTAAGAGATATCCAGAATAATATTTTATTTCCTGTACAAAAACATACGAGGTGGGTGCTCATTACAAGTGTCGCAGCAAGTACCAACATCATATGTGCAATGCACGAAAAGGGAGCTTATGCAATTTGCAGACAATAAAGGCCCTGATCAGCCTGTGCAAATGCACAGGCTGATCTGGGCCTTTGTTGTCTGTTTGCAAAATGAATGTATACTGTAGTATATGTTGACGAACCGAAAGTATCCAGATCAGGCTGCATGGGGGCGCATGCTCATCTGGACATTTGCTATTTGCATATGGCATAGGGACCTTTTTTCCCCACATTTCGCATAATATGTTTTCTTTAGTGTTGCCACTGATGACAGACTATAATCCATCGTCAGTCATTTTTGCCTCTTGTCACTGATGATCGGAAAGATTCTTTATAGCTGACTAATTATATAACAGAAAAATTCTATTTTCAGAAACATATTTTTCTCACTTTACATTCTTTTGTCAGAAACTGACAACTGCCCTTCTTCAATCAGCACATAGGAGAGAATGACTAGACATGTAGAACATGTTTTATGAACAATCTACACAAATGAATGTTGCCAGAGCCGGTGGGGATAGAACCCATTACCTCCTGATCACCAGTCGTACATGCATTCGAATGAGCCACAGTGGCCAGCTGAGTTGAATGTATCATTCTGGGTAAGTAGCATACCAAATTTCAACTTCCTAGCATAAAATGTACCAAGTTATGACCTCCAAGAGAAACACGAACATAAATGTGAATGTAAATTTGAATGAAAACTTAGACATTTGTTAGACTCTAGTTATGAATGTAACATATACACATACGCATGTAACATCAGGACTAACCAGGGTTCCCATTGCATTTTGAAACTGGGGGTAAATCTGCTCTTTTTTCATATTTTTGTACCCCCAATGTATAGCAGCATATAGGGGCTCACTTCAATTTTAGGGGTACAAGACAAATTTTGGGGGTAAAAAAACCCTCTGCAGAGGGTAAATGGGAATGCTGCTAACCCTATATGCCCCACTCCTGCCTATGGCAGGTGAGGGCATAAAATTACATTTTTGAAAGTTGCAGCACATGTATTCAGTTTTTGACCAAAATATATAGGTATTTTCTTATTCTTTACAAAAAAATGATGTTCTGGGGACTAAATAGAATGCATTTCAATTTAAACCCTCACAAATCTCTAGATAAGACGTATTTAAAACATATTGGGTATAGGACTCGCTGAGGTGCTTCTAGGAAAATCTGCCATACACCAGTCACCATAGCAACAGATAAGGCGCTTTTTTCATCCGAAAAATCTTTCTTATTTCTCAACGAAAACATGATGTTGATACTCATTAGAAGTGCTTCAGTGAGGCGCTTCTAATGAGTATCCACAACATATGTTTTCCTTGAGAAACAAAAAAAAATATTATGTGGATACCCATCCTTATCTGTAGCTATGAGTCACTTCACAGGAAAATCTCTTAGTATCTGTAAATGTTGACCATTACATTACCACTTTCTGTGCAGATTCAGCAGCTAATAAATTGATATTATTCTTACGGTAGCATTGAGTCATTTGCATTTCGAGAAAAATCCTGGTTTAAGGCAACCTTTCAATTATCAATATAAATTTACTTAAAGGGGCACTTCTGCTATCAAAGAGGCATTGAATCAATGACAGCCCATGTGAAAAGGGTGTCTGTCACACAAAAACACACTTTACGCACACAAGGGTCCATAGAAGCTAAGGACAATTCAAATGAGTGAGTTTTTTACGTCCCACTAACAGCTAGGTCAAACGGTGGTGTGGACCTTGATTTAAAGTCCCATATGAAAGGTTAGAGAAGCCTGGAATCAAACTCATGACCTCTGGGTGACACAGCGAGTAAAAAACACCCGAGCTGTACTGTAATTATTATGTTTGTATGTATGTGTTGATTTTACAGAATAAATATCAATCAATTAGAAGCGCCTTGTTGATGCACCTTCTAATGAGTACCATAGCTTTTTGTTTTTGAGGATGACTCAACACTGCCAATCCTAGAAAAAGGTATTGCTTGCACTAATATGAACAAAGGCAGGACATTAAATGTTAAAAGTAACCTCAAAAGGAATATTGCCTACAGCAGATCTGGAAACTGTGACCCCTTGTTAACAAGTCCAGTGCTCTTACCAGATCAACAATCCTGCTGTTTATCACATGGATACATAAATGACCTGGATTACCGAATACTGACAAGTTTAGATACACATGTGTCGTGCACTTTGTTGATCTCTCACATGGCAAAGGTATCACACTACTTTAGGATCTGCAGTACTGAACGAAATCAGCTGCTTTGCCGATGCACTTCTTCACAGGTGCCACAGTGACTAATGCTATGGCCTGAGGGGTGGGGTAAATTGAATGCCGGTTCTTTTATATGAATTAAGATTGATTGTGTTGGGGTTTAACGACACGTCAACCCTTGAGGGTCATTTTGTGTCGTCTCCCAGAGAAAGGGAGAAAAGAGATAGAAGAGAGAGAGGAGGAGATGAAAGAGAGGGACAGGGAAGAAAGAGGAACAGGAATGAAAGTGAAGAAACAGAAGAAATAAAAACATTCCCCCTCTACCCTTACCCACTACAAGGATAGCAGGCCTTGCCCAACTGTAAGCCAATATCAGTTGGACGCCCCAGTGATGTAAGATACACAGCACCTTCGCACCACCCGACCACCCCAATATGAATTAAGTTCATGAAAGGGCCGAAATGCCGAGATTTCTTGGCAGCATATATTTAAAGGTGTTACTGTTTCGAACTATAATAAAACAATGTGATCGATTTTCACAACTGTGAGGGGTAATTAATTATAGACATTTACCGGATTGTAACTTCGCTCCAATCCAAGGAAATGGTCCGGGTTTAACCGGAAAATCACGTGACCAGTCTAAAACCATTAAAAAAAAATGAGCAACAAAAGGGAAAGGTAAGTCTTATCATGTTCTGCATTTTACTACATTAAATTTCAAAATAATTCCGTTTAATATTACTTTTCCCCATTTTTTTATTTTTTATTTTTGTGATCGAGAATAAAAGCCATTACCGTACCTTACCGAAATCCGAGTCGTTTCGCCCCAAAGACGTTTCGTCCGCTAGCCGTTTCGCCCCTAGCCACTTCGTTCCTGTTGTAGTATCTACTTTCACTTTCATCATGAATGAACTCTTATCTTATTATTATTGCGCATGCTCCTATGTATTCTTGCTCTATTTTGTATATGCTACGGCGCCAGTATTAAATAAAGCTTGTAGGTAGTAACACGCGTTGTGTTTAAGTGAGCCCACGCTCTGTGGATGGACATGCTTGTCATTATATAATTATTAAATAAGAACAACCTACAATACAACATGGTGTCATAATGGTTAAGCGTTAAGTAACTTAGATATACTGGATTGTATTAAGCTTCACTGACGGTTACGTTAACGAACGTTACAAACTTTCAAAATGGAATTACACCAACAAAATCCAAAAATGGACTGGGACTCCAAGGACCTGAATAATGCTTTCAAGCGTTTTAGGGAACATGCAGAATTCATGTTTAAAGGGCCATTAGTGGCAAAAGGAGAGGAAATACAATGCAATTATTTCATGATATGGATAGGTGAGAAAGGTTGTCAAATATATAGTACATGGACGCTCACAGCTGATGAACAGAAAAAAACTGAAGACCTACTATGATAAATTTGAGGAATATTGCAAACCAAACAGCAACACTATTTACAATA
The DNA here is from genome assembly GCA_964016985.1 of Anodontia alba. NCBI lineage: Eukaryota > Metazoa > Mollusca > Bivalvia > Lucinida > Lucinidae > Anodontia > Anodontia alba. Next base: position 85,525,208 of record OZ024825.1, on the reverse strand, counting down.
GATATCTTTTTAAATCAAGACTGCAAAAGGACTCCGAATCATTTGAACAATTCGTTACAGAGCTAAGAACACTGATCAAAGATTGTGGATATCCAGAAGGAATACAAAACGATCAAATCAGGGACCACTTAGTGTTTGGTGTACGATCTAGTAAAATTCGAGAAAAAATGATCATGGAAGGGTCAACCCTTACCTTGGAAAAATGTATTGACATTGCGCACACATATGAATTGAGCCAGTCACAAGCACAGGCAATCAGCAACCAGACGACACAGGCCGTGGATGCTATAAGCAGGGGGAAAGGTCGTGGACACCAGCGATACCGAGCGGACCAGGGACGACTGCAGACTGGGAGACGATCCGGACGGACGGATAGGAAACAACAGAAACAAGAGCAAAAATGTCAGTATTGTGGTAATAATAAACACAGTGACCGACGTATGTGTCCTCCTAAAGGAAAAAAAATGCCACAAATGTTCTAAATATGACCATTTTTCGAAGGTGTGTAGATCTGTTAAATCTGTACATGAAGTGAACAGTGGACATGTTTCTTTATCGGATAATTATCTGGATTACAGTAGTGACAGTGACGATGATGAACAGTCATTTTACGTTCACACGGTAAATACTCTTACCTCTCAGCCTGATCAAGTTTTTGTAAAATTATCAGTTGGCAGATTAAGTAATTATGCAGAGATTGATTGCAAAATTGATACAGGTTCCCAAATAAATTGCCTTCCAAACTTTGTATTCAAACGTTTAAAACTAAATCTCCCCTTAGAACCCCAAATGCAACCTTAACTGCTTACACAGGCGATCCCTTATCAGTTCACGGGAAAATAAATTTAGAATGTAGCTACAAAAATAGGTCAGTAAATGCAGCATTCTACATAGTGGAAAGTTCTATCTCTTTGCTGAGCCTCAGAACATCTTTAGACCTTGGTCTGATCCAGTTGACACATTCAGTTGACCTAATTGAAAATGACCTCGACAAGACCACAGTTCTAAAGCAATATAAAGATTTATTTGAGGGAATCGGTCTGTTTCCGGGAACATGCTCTCTGCACCTTAAAGAAAATGCTGTCCCTGTCGTGTGTCCCCCGAGAAAAGTTCCCTTTGGATTGCAAGACAAATTGAAAACAGAACTCGATTCGATGGAATCGAAGCAAATTATTTGCAAGGTAACCGAACCTACGAGTTGGGTTAATTCACTTGTCTGTGTGGAGAAGCCGAATGGAAAAATAATAGTGTGCTTAGATCCAAAAGCACTGAATGAGAATATTCGCAGGCCCTATTATCCGATGCGGTCAATTGATGACATCACGTCAAAACTAAATGGTGCAAAATACTTTAGTGTATTAGATGCAACAAAAGGGTATTGGTCTATAAAGCTAGAAAAAAATTCATCTATGTTGACGGCGTTCAATACGCCATTTGGACGTTACAGGTATCTTAGATTGCCGATGGGAATTCGCAGTTCCCAAGATCTGTTTCAGCGGAAAGTTGACGAAACTTTCGAGAGCTTACCAGGCGTGTCTTCAATATGTGACGATGTCCTAGTTTTCGGACGCACGCGAACAGAACATGACCGAAATCTCAGAAATGAACTTGCAAAATCGCGGGAAACTGGATTGCGTTTCAACCCAGATAAGATCCAGATCGGCTTGACCTCTGTTAAATACTACGGTCACGTGATCAGCTCTGACGGCTTGAAGCCGAGCCCAGATAAACTGAGCGCTATTTTAAATATGCCGAACCCAACCAATCGCGCAGAGCTGGAAACGCTGCTTGGTATGATTACGTATCTTACCAAATTTCAGAAAAATCTCGCAGAGATTACTAGCCGCATGCGAGCGCTGTTACGTAAAGACGTTGAATTTAGCTGGGGAAGTGAACAGTCTGAAGCTTTCCACAAAGTTAAGACGGCCTTGACCCAAAGTCCCGTGCTAAGCTATTACGACCCGGGAAAACCGGTACGGTTACAAGTTGACTCATCATCGAAAGGGTTAGGTGTCTGCTGTATGCAGGACGGTAAACCAATTGCCTACGCTTCGAAGACGTTAACGCCAACGGAAGTAGCGTATGCGCAGATCGAAAAAGAAATGTTAGCGATACTTTTCGGGTGCACGCGCTTCAAACACTACATATACGGACGACGCACCGTGGTAGAGTCCGATTGTAAGCCAATTGAAGCTATCATGAAAAAGCCCCTATGTAGTGCCCCTCACAGGCTCCAGCGTATGTTATTACAGCTGCAGCATTATGATATTGAAGTAGTTCATTGCAAAGGCAAAAATATTCCGCTTGGGGATGCCCTGAGCAGAAATTATGTCAGCGAGACATTTCCTGGTCTAATTGAAGGACTGGATTTGCACGTACACACTGTATTAAAATCCCTGCCAGTAAGTGATGTTAAGATAAAACAGATCCAGGACGCTACACGAAATGACAGTCAAATGCAGACTTTAAAAGACGTCATTAGAAAAGGGTGGCCGGCGAACAGACAAGACTGTCCGAAAATTGTTCTAGAATACTGGAATCATAGGGACGAGTTGTCCTATGAAAACGGCATTGTTTTCAAGGGCCAAAAGTTGGTTATTCCGAGCGCATTACGGACAGACATGATAGTAGCTGTACACATTGGGCATTTCGGTATCGAGAAAACAGTTGGACGAGCTAGGGACATTATGTTCTGGCCTTTGATGACTAAACAAATCACAGACCATGTCCTTAGTTGCTCAGTTTGCAACAGACACAAAGATTCAAACACCAAAGAGCCTTTGCACCCTCACGACGTGCCACAACGACCTTGGCAGAATTAATCATTGGACCTTTTTACATGGAACAACCAAGAGTTCATGGTACTTGTTGACGCCTACAGCAGGTACTTCGAAATTGACCTCCTTCCAAACACAAAAAGTGTAACAATCATCCGGAAACTAAAGGTGCATTTTAGCAGATTCGGTATCTGTGAAAAACTTAAGACAGACGGCGCTTCATACTTCACTAGTGAACAATTCGAAAGATTCCTTAAGGACTGGAATATAAGGCACGAAACGTCTAGCCCCACGCATGCGAGCTCGAACGGCTTAAGTGAAGTATACGTCAAAATTGCGAAACGTATTTTGCAGAAAGCAAAAGAAGATGATAGAGACCCCTATTTACCCCTACTGGAATATAGGAATACCCCTTTGAAATGCGGCTTTTCTCCCTCACAGCTTTTAATGGGTCGCAGACTACGGTCCATACTTCCATCAACAAATAAACAACTTACACCTAAAACAGTCAATCCAAACTTTGCCAAAAAGAAAATGAAAGAATTACAGATCAAATCAAAAGCGCATTATGACAAAAACGAAGGAAACTTCCTCCTCTCAAAATAGGTGAATCGGTGCATGTTCAAAAAGACAGCTTATGGGAACCAGCAAAGGTAATTTCCCAACATAATGAACACTCATACAATGTACAAACCCCTGCAGGAGCTGTTTACTGCAGAAATCGTAAATTTTTAAACAAAACTCCGCAAACATCTATGCCCCAATTTCCACCCGTCGAGCTACCAACTTCCCAGCAAAAAACAAAACGTGTCACAACTGACACTCCAGCAATTCCGGAATCAAATGCAAACTTTAAATCCCCACAAGAACCTCAAAAGGAACCTGACAATGTTGTTATCAAATCTCCGGTAAAAATCAAGGATTCTGAAATACACAATCAGTCAACACCTATGAAAACTAAATCAGGTCGGCTAGTTCAGCCAAACAAGTTATACAGTGGAGAGGAATGGGTTAAAAGACATGCGTAAAAACAACAGACGCTCATAGATCCAGTTACGAGATAAAAAAAAAACTGGAAATGAATGAATCATTTATATATGAATGAACTCTGATGTCAGTAAACATAGTACAGAGACTTAATGCTGACAGATAACAATGAAGTACTTTCAACTGATAAATTAATGCATGTCTTAATACAGTTCACTGATTGATAATATACAATCTGTTGTCTGGAGTTCTTTTTAAAACAAAGGGGATGTTGTAGTATCTACTTTCACTTTCATCATGAATGAACTCTTATCTTATTATTATTGCGCATGCTCCTATGTATTCTTGCTCTATTTTGTATATGCTACGGCGCCAGTATTAAATAAAGCTTGTAGGTAGTAACACGTGTTGTGTTTAAGTAAGCCCACGCTCTGTGGATGGACATGCTTGTCATTATATAATTATTAAATAAGAACAACCTACAATACATTAACTAGATGAAAGTTATTAACAGTTTAGTTACTATAACTTCTCATATTATCCATTAGTCAACTCTAAAATAAAAGTAAAAAAGGACTGCCTCTGGAAATAAAGAACACACAAAATCACGCAAATCGAAGATTCAGTTTGATTGAGTCTCTTCATACACAACACGTCCTGAGATGAGGAAAATATATAGACCTTTTTTAAAAATCACGTCACACAATAAAGATTATTCGAAACTTCTCGGTCTTTAATACAGAGTACGTTCTAGCCTCGTTCCTGTTGGATGGCAGAAAGTTAATGTTTACGTTTACCGGACAGTATAACTGCCGATGTTTATTCAGAGATTTAAAGCAGTTCCATTCGTCAAAAGTTTCTTTTCAGAAGAGATTCTCATCGAGTGATCTTTTAAATGTTATAACCAGAAATATTAACATATATTTTGACTATATAGTAGCTAAAACTAGGCATAAAAATGGTCACCATAAAGCAATATTACGGTTACGCGCGTGCCTGCTGATATCGGAAAAATATCGGTTCATATAAATACCGGAAAGCACCAAAATATCGGAAAGCAACCAAAGCAACCAAAATACCAAAAAAAGCACATATATAGGGTAGAAAACAATATATATTTTTCTAAGTGCAATATATTACATGAATATTATAAAATCTAAAATGATTTTGATTGCTCTCATAACTGATTGAAATCGGGAATGGTGCCAGTTCGCGCTCGTCACCATGCCTACCTGAATGAGGGTCTCAATGTGAAATCAGTATTCGTTACATTTTCTGTCCCCAAATCAGTAATCAGTAAACATTTAATGGCAAAAATCACTAATCAGTTAATTAGACCTGATGAAATAGTTAATCGGTATTAAAGTTCTGTCCTTAAAATTCGATAATCATTATATCTGGGACGAAAATTCGCTAATCAGTAAATCCCATATTATTATGCCGTCTTTTGAAATAAAAACTAAAGAGTGCTAAGCGTTATGTCATATAAATGCTTCTGTGAACATAGAGCTTATATTAACATTTTTATTGACCCAATACAGGTAAATAAATTGACTATTATGATGATTATTGGCCATATCATGATAAAATCGGTCATCTCACATGATGTCAACGCACGAAAAGGGTCCTTGTGCAATTTACGAACAACGTCGGTCCAGATCATCATGTGCATCTGTGCAATGCAATCTGGGCATTCTTTGTTCGTCGACATGTACTACAGTAGCGATGGCCTAGATCATATACGCAGGCTGATCAGGGCCTGCATTGTCCGCAGAATTACATAAGGGCCCTTTTCGTACTTGTTGTTATTTGTTCTCCAATAATCTTGAATCAAGTAAAAATAAAGATGTAGATCAGCCTGCGTGTTCGCACTGTCTGATCAGCTTTTATGTAACTATTACTCACATATACTACATGAGTATAATTTAGTTTGGGTGCCCCGGTGATGTAAGATACACGACACCTTTGCCATACTAAAAAAAGGGGTAAGAGAAAAGTCCAGGGAGTGCCACAATCACAAACCGCAGCCCTTCCCAGACCCCAAGAGGAAGAGGAAACCGAAAAAACCGATAAACAACCCCCAGCTAGATTCTTGAAATTTCTGATTTAGAAACTTGGTGTATCATCCTATTTGGGCAGCGAATGACAAAATGCGCTGATCCGACTGAGCAGATACGCATATTGATCTGTGCTTTTGTTGTTTGCACACATGTAGCATAACAGCTGGCTAGCTTCTTGAAATTTTGGATATACTGACTCCAGCTGTACCTAGTGACGGGTGCCAACAGGAGCAAAATAGGCGCAAGTAACTTGCACTTCAGCCTAGATACTACATTATTTACATTAAGTTCAAATATAGTTATAGGTATGGCTCAGAATCTCTGTAGCTAGAGCTTCGATACTGCTTCGTCCTTGCGACGCCATTGCGACCCGCTGTAGTTGGAACTGAGGGTGCATCCTTGTTTCTGTAGTTCAGTTGCCAGGGTGCAAAGCTGTCAGGGTGCACCATGGCTTTTGTAACTAAACTCTTAAGGCTGCCCAATGGCTATTGTGGTTGAACTGCTAGGGTACACACTTGCTTTGTGTTTGAACTTTCAGGGTGCACCCAGTATATGCTAGGGAGCATTATAGATCACTATGAGCATATGCTTGATTACAAGGGGGACACGTGCACTCGGTGCATTGGCTGGATCCGCCCCTAATTTATGTTAGCGTTAAACATGTACAAGGTGTACCATTTTAAGTATGATAGGACAATACGGTCGTCACAATAAAAGGGCAGATGTATCTTCCATCAACAGTATTCCAATATGTACGTATATCCAGGCTCTTCAAAGATATCACAATCATTTAAATTAACAAAAGGTTTTAAGCTACTCTTATCGCCAGGATGATAGCAATTGAGCATTTTATTACACCAGAAACTTTTTAACCGTGTAAAGTGAATCTAATTATTTCATCATCCACTCCTATTATAACATTATGTTTAAACTACGTTGGCGTGACGTCGCACATGCAGATGTTAACCTGCTCGTCACTGATGTCATAATTGATATCTGGGAAACAAGACGCAAACCATGCTTGTAATAGCCAAAATGATTTCTTACATTTGCAATTCTTACCACTGCAATTATTATTATTATCGGTTTACTAATTATTGTAGTTGTACATGTAATCGATCAGGCAAAAAAAAAAAAAAAAAAAAAAAAAAAAAAAAAAAAACAACTATTTTTGCGTATTTTTGCACAATGCAGCATTTTCGTGACACAAAAATGGCGAATTTATCAGCCAAAATGGTTAGACAATGGTTCAAGTGCGTTTCACTTGTCGTATTTCTTTAATTTTGACAAAATCCTCGAAAATAATCAGTTCCACAACCTTATGGCGATCATTGTAGAAGGAAATATATAATATACATTGAGGCGAAGTCGGTGTCATATGATGCTATGTGTATATTTGCACATGAACCCGTTTAAGGTTAGTATGTAACATAGAAGAGCAGGTGTGAAATAGGAGACATGAACCAAGTAACACAATGAAGTACCTACAGAAACATTAGGTCACAGCCTTGTGCACTTTATGTCGACCGACCGCTGCAACAAATGGTAAACACGTCAAACCTGTGAATAAAAGTACAAAGATTTAAATAAATTTTCAAGTATACAGATGTGCTTGATCTTGTATGTGATCGATACATTCAGATACAAAACACTAAGACAATTTTATAGTGTCAATTAATTGGTATTGTACTGTGTATATAAAGTTTTACCATACAATTTTCAAGTGTTTGTCTGCGAGAATACTGGCCAGTTGTAGATCAAGAAGATACCGTTTTATCCGGCGTTACCTTAAATTTCGTGGATTGTGCCTAGGCCTTTGCGTTTTCGGTAAAAAAAATCTCAATAACGGCCAGTCTATGGCCCAAGGGCATTTTCAAATGCATTTTCATCCACCAGTTGGTCATGAATTTTAAGAAAATGAAAAAAAAATACGAACCCTTCTAGTAAGAACGCTTTTTTATCGTATGGCCGAACATGCACAACATTTTTTTCTTTGAGTGTTTGACAATTTTGGCAAAGTATATGTATCAATTGAAGATTTTGCAGTTAGAAGAATATATGTAGATCCGGATAGGCTACTTTCTTTGTTCAATCAACTTATCCTAATATTTTAAATAAATGACTGTTTCTACCCACCGTCAAACGCGATTCTCCAAATGGCGGCGGATTCTACGAAAAGTACCGTAATCCGGCGTTATTAGACCAAAAATCCGGCGTTATGACCGGTTATCCGGCGTTACGGTTGGACGCGGTGCTATACTTAACTTTATTTGTTATGAACTTTATCAACAAGAGCTTTATGTCAGATCTGTTTGTTTGTAATGTATTTTCAAATAACTTTGGTTAATTTTCTTCATATACCAGATTGTTTTTCCTTGAGTGAGTCACTTGAGTTTTTCAGTCCTTTTAGTATTGCGATTACCTCGCTTGGGGAAGAGAGAGCTAATGTTAGTGCTTTTCGTGCGTTTGTTCGGTTTGTGCTTGTTTGGATTTGTTGGTTTCCTCTTCCTCTTGGGGTCTGGGAAGAGCTGCGGTTTGTGATTGTGGCACTCCATGGACTTTCTCTTACCTTTTTTTGTACTCATCCTATCTAAGCAGCAAACAACAGATGTGCTGATCAGACAGCGTAGATGCGCAGGTTGATCTACACCTTTGTTGTTCGCCTATGCAATCAGCAGGTTTTCTCAAGACGAGGCACAAATTGTTATTAATTACATTTTTAGCCTGAGCAATGAATGTTGTTTTAATGTTTTCTAGATGCATGTAAGTATCTTAATTGAAGTTTTTAATGCTAATAAAACGTACAAAATATCTGTGTTACTTTACCGTATCCAACCGTAATGCCGGATGACCAGTCGTAACGCCGGATTTTTGCTCTAATGACGCCGGATCACGGTATTTTTCGTAGTATTCGCCGACATTTGAAGAACCGCGTTTGACAGTGGGTAGAAAAAAATCATTTATTTTAAATATTAGGATAAGTTGATCGAACATGAAAAGTAGCCTGTCCGGATCTATATACATTCTTCTAACTGCCAAATCTTCAATTGATATATATATATATATATATATATATATATATATATATATATATATATATATATATATATATATATATATAGCAGTGGGAATAGGCTATTTTTCATGTTCGATCAACCTATATTAATATTTTAAATAAATGATTTTTTCTACCCACCGTCAAACGCGGTTCTTTAAATGGCGGTTATCCAGCGTTACGGTTGGACGCGGTGTATTTCCTTCAGAAAATCAGACTTCTTACTTGTACACGTACATATAATATATAAGTCCAGATACAATTATGTACCATGTGCTTCATATTCCAGCTATGAAGTTATTTAACAACCGTATATGTTTGCAAGCCAATACAATGAATAAACGCCCCCTTTAAATTATAGTAAACTTTGGGTTTTCTGGGATATACATTATGTTTCTTATTTCTGCTCTGAACATAGATGATATTGGGTACTCGTTAGTACCGGCCCGATGATGCACAATGATCAAGAACAAATATAAGAAAAAAAGGTAAGAGGAAGTCCAGGGAGTGCCACAATCACAAACCGCAGCCCTTCCCAGACCCCAAGAGGAAGAGGAAACCGACAAATCTAAACAAGCACAAACCGAACAAACGTACGAAAAGCACTAAGATTAGCTCTCTCTTCCCCAAGCGAGATAATCGCAATACTAAAAGGACTGAAAAACACAAGAACAAAATGACACACGGAAAGACATACAACAAATCGCCTCGTAGAATAAACCACAAAGCAACAAAGAGTAAGACTAACACCGGGACCACCGCCTTAGAACGGTCGGTAGAGCAAACCACCGGCGGGCTTAAAGCACTTTTACAGCTAGCTAACTTCACCCGATGCTACTCTTAATACAGAAATACATAAAAATTCGGTTCGCATAAAGGCTCCCAACTCAGTCAATGCATCAAAGCGAAAACATAAAAATCAAATTAATCACTATAATAAACAAAGACGAGTACTCATGGCTAATTCTACTGTATACCAGAGTAAATGAAAAAGTCTTAAGTTTGAAACGATGTCTGCCCTTGTTCTTCCCTGTCTTCCTCTGGAGCAGAAAAAAAATTTTCGCGTTTCCAAGCAAGCCGTTTAATTTCTTTGGTGGTCCATAAGAGGCCTTCTGTCTCTCTAAACCTTTTCATAGGAACAACTTTGAAATGCCTTGATTTTTTGATGATCAGAGTCTTCGCTGTCCAAATGAAGACCATATGATCTATTGTGTTTCTTAAATACGTAAGCATGCACATGCCAACACCAAACATTTGACATAAGCCAGCGAAGACTCATATCAGCAAGGACATCCACCCAGTCTGAACGAAGACGGCTGGGTCATTTCCTAGCAAACATGTATAGGTGTTGTTCTTATTCTTTGTTGCTTTGTGGTTTATTCTACGAGGCGATTTGTTGTATGTCTTTCCATGTGTCATTTTGTTCTTGTGTTTTTCAGTCCTTTTAGTATTGCGATTACCTCGCTTGGGGAAGAGAGAGCTAATCTTAGTGTTTTTCGTACGTTTGTTCGATTTGTGCTTATTTGGATTTGTCGGTTTCCTCTTCCTCTTAGGGTCTGGGAAGGGCTGCGGTTTGTGATTGTGGCACTCCTTGGACTTTTCTCTTACCTTTTTTTTTATGTATATATGGGACCCATATGGGTAGAATCTGGGCATTTATCCCACCCGGGTCCTATATGGGCCCTATACAGACTTTTTTGCCAATACAAGACCCATATAGGTCCCATATTGGTAAAATTCGACCACCAAACATGTATATGTGGGAACCATATGGGCAGAGTCTAGTCATTTATTCCATTTGGGTCCCACATGGACCCATATAGGCTTTTTTGCCCATATAAGACCCATATAGGTCCCATATTGGTAAAATTTGATAACTATAAAATAAATTCTAATATGTGGGATCCCGAAATAAAATTGAAATAATCCTGGAAAAGTGATAATTTCAAGATACATAATTGGGGCCAAAATAGCCATGTGATACAGATATAGGACCTCTATGGTTCCAATATTGACCTCCCATTACTATATAGGATCCACATGGGTTCAATGTGGGTATTAAGTGGAACAACTGCACCACTATTTAAACATAATATCAAAAAATAGTAAATTTCCTGACATAAATGCAAATAATAATGATATAATAAAATAAAAATAATCGTTTGTTCATTACAAAATGAAAGTATCTATTACATTTTTCTTAACTATTAACCAACATGGACGTCGATTCATGGTCATATTTTTATTTTAACTCGTGTATCCCTATTACTTTTAAAATTGAGAGGCTTTGCCCGCCGTGGTTCAACTATTGGTTTTCATTTACTCTGGCATACAGTAGAATTAGCCATGAGCACTCGTCTTTGTTTATTATAGTGATTAATTTGATTTTTATGTTTTCGCTTTGATGCATTGACTGAGTTGGGAGCCTTTATGCAAACCGAATTTTTATGTTTTTCTGTATTAAGAGTAGCATCGGGACCCAGGGTGAAGTTAACTAGGTGTAAAAGTGCTTTAAACCCCCCGGTGATTTGCTCTACCGACCGTTCTAAGGCGGTGGTCCCGGTGTTAGTCTTACTCTTTGTTGCTTTGTGGTTTATTCTACGAGGCGATTTGTTGTATGTCTTTCCGTGTGTCATTTTGTTCTTGTGTTTTTCAGTCCTTTTAGTATTGCGATTACCTCGCTTGGGAAGAGAGAGCTAATCTTAGTGCTTTTTCGTACGTTTGTTCGGTTTGTGCTTGTTTAGATTTGTCGGTTTCCTCTTTCTCTTGGGGTCTGGGAAGGGCTGCGGTTTGTGATTGTGGCACTCCCTGGACTTTTCTCCTACCTTTTTTATATATAAATACGCATGAGGCCACCATTTCCAACTATTAAAAAGACGCCTATATCTTTAAAGCATCTTGGTTGTACGCATATGCAATAACTTTCATATTCCCTGGACTGTTCTCTTACCTTTTTTTTGTACATGTACATAGGTCTCTCTCTGATGGGACCTTACCAGTCCATCAAATGGGCTGGGACTGGGGACTTGTAATCATTTGTGTAAAAATATGTATTTTTTTTTTCTAGAAGATAAATGTGGAATGATTTTTCCTATACTGGACCCATATAGTTTCCATATGGCTTTGCGCATGTGGGTCCAACATGGAACCAAGTTGCAAATCCCTCATGAGCCCCTTATTGGTTGCCCACATAGGACCCATATAAATACCCATTTGGGGCCCATGTGGGTCCTATATTGTTTTGCTTGCTGGGTAGCTACTCATTGACCATTGACTCATGGACAGGCTTGGGCACAGGTAAAACTGTTGTTTTTTGTCATGAACCGGCTCATATGATGCAAATCAAGTCAATTAATTCAAATATTGTATGGACGTATTTTACAGTGTTGCTTTAATTATGTTTATATAAACCTAGTATAAAACTGATTAACTGTCAAGTACACGTGTCACAAAGACTAACGTCTTTAATAACTTTATTTTCCATTATATAACGATGAATAGATTCTAAATTGTGCCACTTGTTTTGACAATAGAGATGCGAGGTGTTAGTCTTACTCTTTGTTGCGTTGTGGTTTATTCTACGAGGCGATTTGTTGTATGTCTTTCCATGTGTCATTTTGTTCTTGTGTTTTTCAGTCCTTTTAGTATTGCGATTACCTCGCTTGGGGAAGAGAGAGCTAATCTTAGTGCTTTTCGTACGTTTGTTTGGTTTGTGCTTGTTTAGATTTGTCGGTTTCCTCTTCCTCTTGGGGTCTGAGAAGGGCTTCGGTTTGTGATTGTGGCACTCCCTGGACTTTTCTCTTACCTTTTAATGCGAGTTCGAAACAATCCATTTATCTTTACTTGTAAATGCGGTAAATAATATATGTTTATATAAACCTAGTATGAAATTGATATAACTGTCAAGTACACATGTCACAAAGACTAACGTCTTTAATTATTTTCCATTATATAACGATGAATAGATTCTAAATTGTGCCACTTGTTATGACAATAGAGATGCGAGTTCGAAACAATTCATTTATCTTTACTTGTAAATGCGGTAAATAAATTAATATACCATATATAATAAATTAAATATACCACCTTAGAAGTCAAAATTATACACAGGCATGTATGTTATGCAAGAATTTGACTCTTTTAATCAAATAGCGGATGATTCGAGACATTTTGATAATCAAGGGGAGATATTTTTGTGCAGGAACTGGAACAGTCGTGTAGGCCTGATGTCAGATACTGTTGAAATAATCGGGCTAGACAGGTTTGTGGATCTTCCCGATGACAATGATTTATCGACATGTAGCACCGTTCGGGTATTTAATGATAAAACTGTTAATGTGTTTAGACATAAATTGACTAGCCTTTATAAAATAAAACAACAACAAAAAAAAAAAAAAAAAAAAAAAACAACAACTCTGTTTGTGCATTGCAAACGGACGGCTGGGACCAGGTCGATCCATATTCCAGTCTGGTAACGGCTGCAGTGTGGTAGATTATTTTATTACAAAACCATCTAACTTTAAATATGTAAGTAAAATGGAGATTCTCGATCCATGTGAATCTTCAAACCATTGTGCCATGTATGTTTCTATGTCTTTTACTGAATGTATTATTGAGGAAGCAGAAAAAAAAATGTAAATAAGTTATTCTGGGACAATGGCAGAGCACAGTCATTAGTCGACACTTTAAACAGTAAGCGAGGGAGTTTTGATGAAATTATCTCCCTTCCATTGGAACAGTTAGCAGATGTTAACGGATGTGTTCAGCAACTCACAGACTTAATGTATGATTCTTGTTTTTCAATCTTTGGTAAAACTGTCAGCACTAAGCGAAACGAAAATTCAAGCAAGGCGTCTTGGTTTAATCCAGATTGTAAACGTGCTAAAAGTGATTTCTATTCAAGTAAACGTATGTTTAAGATGAGTCCGACAAACGAAAATAAGGCCAGATTTTTTGCGAATAAAAAAGCTTTCCGTAATGCGAAATACAAGGCCGAGAGTGTTTATATTAAGCGAACTAAACGCGACATGTCAAATCTTGGTAAAACGTCGCCGAGAAAGTTTTGGAAAAAATTAATAAGTTTAGGAAAGGCAAGCTTTCGTCATCGGATCGGGTATCAATAGATAAATTTGTCTATCACTTCAAGCTTATATCAAATACACTTCATACTGATAAAACATTTGACTTCACTGATTTGGCAAATAGACCATTTGATGTTGTTGAACTGGATAATGAAATATCAGCCGGTGAGATTTCTAGGGCAGTTGATTCAATGAAAAGGGGTAAAAGTCCGAGAGTCGATGGTTTGGTGAGCGACTTTTTCATTTGATGCTAAGACATTCTTGATACCTTATCTGTTCTCGAAACAGGTATTTATCCAAAGATTTGGTCAGAAGGGCTGATAGTTCCTATTCCAAAGAAAGGGGATCTATCTGATCCAACAAATTACCGTGGCATAACGCTTAAGCACGCTTGCAAAATTAGTTTCACTGATTGTTCAAATCGCACAATCACTGGTGCGAAGACCAGAACCATTTAGATAACTGCCAATTTGGCTCCAGGGAAGGACGTAGTACAGCCGATTGTATATTAATACTGCAATCTATCATCCAAAAAGCCTTCAACAACAAATCAAAACTACTGTGCATGCATAGATTACGAAAAGGCCTTTCACTATCATTCACGATGCAATGTGGGCTAAGCTCATAAATACTGGCGTAAATAGCAAAATTATCGCAATTGTAGGATCAGTTTATAGTAAATTAAATGCATCCATCAAACGCAACGACGATGTCTCCACATGTTTCGACATATGCCTAGTGTTAGTCTTACGCTTTGTTGCTTTGTGGTTTATTCTACGAGGCGATTTGTTTTATGTCTTACCTTGTGTTATTTTGTTCTTGTGTTTATCAGTCCTTTTAGCATTGCGATTACCTCGCTTGGGGAAGAGAGAGCTAATCTTAGTGCTTTTCATACGTTTGTTCGATTTGTGCTTGTTTGGATCTGTCGGTTTTCTCTTCCTCTTGGTGTCTGGGAAGGGCTGCGGTTTGTGATTGTGGCACGCCTTGGACTTTTCTCTTACTTTTTTTGAAGCAGGGGAGCCACTGTCCCCATTGCTGTTCGTTCTTTTTATTAATGACATACGTCAACACTTAGAGGGGGAGGGAATAGCCGGCACGATCGGTGGACGAAGTACTGAGCAACTAACATTATTCGTATTACTCTTCGCGGGTGATATGGTCTTGTTTTCTGCAAGCCCTGATGAGCTTCAAAAATTATTAAACAGGTTATATCAGTACTCGACATATTGGGGTCTAAAGGTAAACACATTAAAACAAAAATCTGTGTTTTTTCGGAAGAGGCGACAAGCAGCAGTTAGAGTCTACAAATATAACAATGAAGTATTGGAAAGAGTAGAGAGCTTTTGCTATTTAGGATTAAAACTCTGTTATAATGGCAATATAGAGATGATGACGAAAACGCTTTCTGAGCAAGCATTAAGAGCGGCGAACAACCTGCTAGCATTATTTAAAAGGCTAGCTTTTGATGTTAAAATGAAACTATCTCTGTTCGATAGCCTGGTTATGCCTATTATTCTATATGGGGCCGAATGCTGGGGAATTTTCGATATAAAAAAAAAAAAGTCGACAGAATCTATATAAAATTTTGCAAATCTATTTTAGGGGTAACGCAACAAACATCAAACAGTGCAGTATATGTTGAACTCGGCCGATATCCCGTATCTGTCTTATGTAAAGAAAGGGCACTTAAGTATTAAGCTGAAGATGAAAGATTCTGATACACTTGTTTTTCATGTGTATAATTGGCTGTACAACCAAACTGTTAGTAATCCGCAGATCAAGTCGTGGTTTTCGCGGAAATTAAAAGAGAATTAAATAATTTGGGCCTAAGTTATCTCTGGAACTACCAGTTTGAAAGCATACCGCAATTTTCTGCCATTAAAGAACGCATAAGGGATCAATATATACAGATATGGAATGCGTCAATAAATTCTATGCCTAAACCCGAAACGTACAATAGATACAAGGAAACATTCACAATGGAGAAATACTTGCAGATTTTATCTAATGACATATTAAGAAAACATGTATCAGCATTTCGATTAGTTTCGCATCGCCTGGAAATTGAAATGGGTAGACATAACAATATACCAAGAGAGCAAAGGATATATAAAGTATGTAATATGCAGCAAACAGAATCAGAATATCATTTCCTACTTGTATGTCCGGCTTACCATGATCTCAGGATAAGATTTTTACCGAGTAACTATATTTCTTGGCCGGCTTTACAAAAATTTGATACTCTTATGACACATAATGGAAATAAATTATCAAATATTGCTAAGTTTATTGCAACAGCTAATAAGAACTGAAATTATTGGCTCCAGATAACCAATATATCTATAACAAATTCATTAGTCTTCAGTGTGAAAATACTATACATGTTTTGCTATGTAGTCGCATCACCCAAGTTAGCATACTACAGGAATCTATAGTGGGCCGTTATCGGCCCGTTAGGGTACCTGACGGGCCGAAAACGGTCCGCTACGGATTCATAAGGAATGCTAACTGGGACTGTATTTTCCCAGTTTCCTTAGAATGTTTTGTATGTGCACGTATACATTTGCATATGTATATATATGTATATTTGCCATGTAAATATTTTGTAATTAGCCAAAAGCAATGTGTATGCATGCAGTCCTTTTAGTATTGCGATTACCTCGCTTGGGTAAGAGAGAGCTAATCTTAGTGCTTTTCGTACGTTTGTTCGGTTTGTGCTTGTTTAGATTTGTCGGTTTCCTCTTCCTTTTGGGGTCTGGGAAGGGCTGCGGTTTGTGATTGTGACATTCCCTGGACTTTTCTCTTACTTTTTTTTGCTTATAAAGTTCATTCATTCACTATTAATGCCGAAAATATACATATTTGAGCGGAAATTGTATAGAGACGATGTAGATAAATGAACGAACGAACGAACAAATGATTCATTCAGTCAATCAATCAATCAATGAAATCAATCAATCAATTATAAAGATGGAAAATAAATGTCCCCATAATTTCCACGAGTCAGTTCATCCATCCGTCATTCCGTCCGTTTCGTTCGATCGTTCGTTCGTTCGTTCGTGCATTCATTCATTTATTCATTCATTCATTCATAACGAGCTGTAGACAGGGCATTGTTACAAGCCAGGCGTAAACGAGAAAGAAATGAACGTGAAACCAGCAACAAGCTTTAAAATTATTCACAATTTTTATTTACAACAACAACAACAAAAAAAAAGACAATTTGCAAAACAGAAAAAATATAACTAAACTGTACATTTCAAGTTTATGTCACAATGTCCCTCAGAAATATTCCACAAGAATATATAAAACAAATCCTTTGAATAACAGAATAACAGTTTGTAATCCCACAATTTGAAAGTCCCTGAATTCAGAGTTTAATTCCAGAATGAATAAAATATTAAAGTAATCCAGTATGGAATAAATTCCGATGAAAGTATAAAAGATGCCCATATGAAAATCTTTTCTCCTTATATAATATAAAAGAACATTCTAGAGAAAGAATTTACTAGACGCATTACTCATTTTCCAGTTTTAGTCAAGAATATTCTAAATGTTCTATGGCATACTAAAAATAGCTCATTTCTTCTGGAAAGTTCTAAAAAGAACATAAACAACTTGTTATTGTAAACATATTTTTTTTTCAGAAATTTCTATTTATATATAGAAATTAGACTTTTCTCTCACCTTTTTTGTAGTAAACATGAAAATAATGATAGTTAAAATAATCAAATACCCTATATATAACAGCATATAAGTTGTAAAAGTCTGTTCCACTACCTGTTGATGTGTTTGAAATATTGCTGGACGAGTGGGAAACAGGCGTTCTGCGACGTCTGGACTGGGTCTACACTGTTTGCTCATGCCTATCTGTCCCAGTACTTAGGGTCATTACGGTAAAACATTTTACAAAAGTTACAATATGTCTGGTATTAACATATTTTCACACTTTACCTATATTGGCTGCATTCCCTAATACCTGTATAGTGGCTGCGTTTTTTCTTATATTTTTAATACGTCTGCGTTTTGCGGATGCGTTTTGTACCATCCCCATTATTTTACTGTCTGAAATTATTGTGTCAGTATAGACACTAACTTGAGGAAAAAACGAAAAGGGTAAGCTCAAACTCCTGCAATGCAATCAATACATTTGAACACGTACTTTATGTACTTCCTGATTGCATCAGCAGTACGTTTCTCTAGACAGTGAAAATGACACCATTCAGAGCAGCTGGTTCACTGAACCATTTCACTGTTATACCCAGTCAGCATTCTACGTAAATCGATATCGGGCCATCATCGGCCCGTCAGGGTAGCTGACGGGCCGATGACGGCCCGATGTAGATTTACGTAGAATGCTAGCTGGGCTAGAGACCCCTGCACAGGCAAAATATATTTTCCCTGATTGTGACAGTTTTCTTTTTCCTCCAGTTAGTGTTTATACTACACGGGAAGTTAGAAAACTTCTTTTCTTCCAAACATGCTATCATTCTCCTGTTGGAACAGAAGCTTTGCATGGTTGTGACCGAACCCTAATGCTAAAGCAAAAACAATGGCAAACAGACCACACTCGGTGCCTCCGGCTTAGCGTTGGACGGTGATAATGTTGAACTTAATATTCTTGCTCGTGTGTTTCAATAAACTACATATCTGTGTTTTAGTCTTACTCTTTGTTGCTTTGTGGTTTATTCTACGAGGCGATTTGTTTTAGGTTCTTGCCTTGTGTTGTTTTGTTCTTGTATTTTTCAGTCCTTTTAGCATTGCGATTACCTCACCTGGGGAAGAGAGAGCTAATCTTAGTGCTTTTCATACGTTTGTTTGATTTGCGCTTGTTTGGCTTTGTTTCCTCTTCCTCTTCGTGTCCGGGAAGGGCTGCGGCTTGCGATTGTGGCACTCCCTGGACTTTTCTCTTTCCGTTTTTCCACTGTCTGTGTCGAGACCACTATACCACAGACACGCGTTTCATAACAATATGAACCTTCAGCCTAGTATCCTCTCACTTTCTTTCTTTCTTCCATTACGTCTTAACCTCCGAAGAGGACGTCAGACGGGTTTCGGTAAACGAGTGCAAAAGGGGGTTAGCTGAAAATAAAAGAGGTGCACAGTTAAGAAAAAGAACATACAGATGTGAAACAAGAGTTAGTATAGTTAAAAGATAAAAGCTTGTTGGGTTTTTAGGGTGAGATATGGACTACTTGGCACACAGCATAGCTGAATTGTGCCACAGTAGGTAGGATGGGAATGTGGTGTTCTAGGGCATTCCAGTGAACTATGGTACGGGGAAAGAATGTGTACTTGTAATAATCACGGAGGGTGGGAATCTGTCTATATGCCAAGGGGTGATTGGACTTAGATGGTCTTGTATTGGGAATTAGGTAGTCTGCTGCTGTATGGCGACAAGATCATATTTGATCTTGTACATAAGAATCAATCTACTGTCTATGTTGTTCCAGAGTGCGCCAGTTTAGGTCCTTTAACATTTGGGTTACACTAGAGGTGCGCTGGTAATCACAAGTAGCTGAACTGCTTCAACTTTAGCAATTTTTGTAGTTGTGTGGGGAGACCAGTCCGTCGAAGCATACTTAAGGTCCTGATTATGGACCTTAATATTCCGTTTAAGAAACCCCAAAGTCTGGTTAGCTTTCTTGGTAATTAAATCAATATGGGGGCTCCAAGAAAGGTCATCTGAGATTGTAACACCCAGATATTTGGCCGATGGGACTGTTTGATGGATAGTGTCATGGAGGATATATTTGGTTTGGATGGGACATTTAGCTCCTGTGATATGCAGGACCTGGCATTTTGAAGGGTTGAAGCTCGTGTCCCATCGTTGTTCCCATTTTTCGAGGATGTGAAGGTCATTCTGCAGTGTTATTGACTCACCTTCAGAGCTAATAGCTAGGTATATGGCCGTATCATCTGCAAAAAGCCTAACTCTGGACTTGACCTGGTCAGGTAGGTCATTTATATAGGCCAGAAAGAGAATGGGTCCAAGGACAGAGCCCTGCGGGTCTCCAGATGACACAGCTATCTTGTCTGACATAGAACCACTGCTTGAGATCGCGAGTCCAAAAAGTCCTTAATCCAAAAGAGTGTGTTCCCCCGAATTCCATAGAAATGTAATTTGGAAATTAACTTTTCGTGGGCAACCTTGTCAAATGCCTTACTGAAGTCCAAAAGTATTAAATCTGTCTGTTGCCCCATTTGCATATTTTTAGAAATTTCATCCACTAGCATTATCAGCTGGGTCTCGCAGGACCTCTTCTCCCTGAACCCATGTTGCAGCTCAAATAGGATGTTGGAATTTGCCAAGTGTTTAGTTAAGTTGGAAGCGACTATATGCTCCATCACTTTGCATAAGACACAGGTGAGGGAGATAGGGCGGTAATTTGCTGGGTCTCATCTGTCTCCCTTTTTGAAAATGGGAGACATATTTGCTTCCTTCCAGATATGGGGAAGTTTACCTGAGTCAAGTGATTTTTGAAAGATTACTTGGATGATGGGGGCATAAAAAGGTAAGAGAGAAGTCCAGGGAGTGCCACAATCACAAACCGCAGCCCTTCCCAGACACCAAGAGGAAGAGGAAACCGACAAATCCAAACAAGCACAAACCGAACAAACGCACGAAAAGCACCAAGATTAGCTCTCTCTTCCCCAAGCGAGGTAATCGCAATGCTAAAAGGACTGAAAAACATAAGAACAAAATGACACATGGTAAGACATACAACAAATCGCCTCGTAGAATAAAACACAAAGCAACAAAGAGTAAGACTAACACCAGGATCACCGCCTTAGAACGGTCAGTAGAGTAAACCACCGGGGGGTTTAAAGCACTTTTAGCTAGCTAACTTCACCCTGGGTCCCGATGCTACTCTTAATACAGAAATACATAAAAATCAGTCAATGCATCAAAGCGAAAACATAAAAATCGTTCTTCATGAAGCTCATGCAGGACTATTGGTCTGGGCCAGCTGCTTTGTTGGGGTTAAGGGACTTGAGCAGCTTTTCAATGCCATTCACAGAAATCTGTATGTCAGGCATTGGAGTGTATGGGCTGGGTTGGAATTCTCAGTTGCGGCCCTGGTCGTTTAGCTCTTGAAGTTTCCGCTGAGCTAGGAAACTAAGGCGTTCTGGTGATTTGGTGCTAAAGACTGATTGAAATTGCCTGTTCAAAGCATTTGCCTTGACACGTTCATGAGAGAGAGTCTGTCCATCTGACTTTATGGGGGCTACTCCACTGGAGTCCTGTTTTGAATGTTTTAAAAGTGAATACAATTTTTTTAGTATTCACTTTTGGGGGAGATTTTCTTCGGGACTATCTGTGGCATTTAATCCTAGGATATCGCCTAGGTATCGTTCATATGCCCTATCTGTGACCCTGCGAACGAGGTGCTTGTACTCATGAAATTTCTTAGAGTCACTAGGTCTGCCGGACCTTTTCATACGCTTATAGAATTTATCCCTTTTACGCGTAAGTCTCCTAATTTCCTGGTTAATCCATGGGAGACGGACTTCATAAGTCAATTGACTTTCTTCTGAATCCCATTGTGTAATATTGTAATGTAGTAAACACATGTCTTGTATATATTCAAATATGTTAATAGTATACATGAAATAAACGTTTAAACTAATCCATGGAAAGCCATCACGTGTGCCAGCTTTCCTTACAGGGATAAATTTCTCAATGCCTTGCTCAAGTCTGCTAGCAAACTTATCCCACAGTTCTTGAACATCTGAGGTAGCAAGGTCTGTTTGAAGTTCAGAGTAGAAGTCTCTCATAAACTGTTTCAGCTGGTCCCAGTCTGCATTTTTGTACAAGGGGGTGTTACGAGGGACCTGCTTGTTTTGACTTGGCCTAACATTCACATTAACTTGCACTATGTCATGGTCACTGAGACCTGGCAAGATGGAGACTTCGTCAACAAGGGTGGGGTTGGATGTAAAGAACAGGTCTAGAATATGGTTACCACGTGTAGGCTGGGTGACGACTTGTTCAAGGAGGCAGTCGTCAAAGACTTCTAGGCACTCTCTATAGAAAGTGGGGCACTTGCAATCAGGCATAGGTGTTCGGGTCTGCCAATCTACTTTCGGTAAGTTGAAATCACCTACAAGCCAGATCAAGGAAGAGGTTTTCTTAACCAAGTCCAGAGATTTACTTAGTTCTTCAAAACTATGTTGGTCGTGTTCACTAGGGTGAAGGTTCATATTGTTATGAAACGAGTGCCTGTGCACTATACATGCTATTAAAAATATTTACGGTACTTTCCTGACAGTGTAATAAAAGTCAAAAAGGTTTCGAAACAGTAAACCAATGACCTGGGCTAGGACTGCCCCTATGGAGTTTTTGGATCATTTCAGTTTTGGTTTTCTTAAAATTTTAGATACGCTGTTTGTTTAATACCGATTGGAATCCATCTATTTTAGGGTCTGTAAACTGATCTTTCATGACAATTTGTGATGCATCAATAATTCTATCATTTATTTTTTCTTTTTTTCTATATCTAACTTATCTTTGAAATTCAGTTTGTGTTTAGAGACCTGTATCCAAATGGCGTTTGCTTCATTCTGAATAATGTGGTCTTGAGTTTTAGCTATGTCGACTGGTAATAGCCGATTTACGTTAAAATGGTTATTATCAGTCGGCTGGTAATAACCATTTTAACGTATATCGGCTATTGTCAGTCAACTGGCAATGGCCACTTTGTTCTAAAAACAAATATTTTCACTTTTTCCCATAGGAAAAATGAATGTAAATTATCCAGAAATCTGTAGGGTAATTAGCTTGGAGGCAGATTTTCAACAAGTTCCGCTTGTTCATTTTTTTCTGAAATTTTCACAATATTTTTGTGAAACATTTTCTTAGACAACAGTTCAAAAACGTCACTTTACTATAGAAATTGCATGTCAAACCATCTTTTGATGGTAAAATTAATTTTAAGGTACATATTTGAGAACAAAACACAGTAACAGAAGACAAATGGTTTCTGATAAGATATGATCAAAAACAACAAAATATTTTCATTTAAAATAAAAAGCTAAACATTCAACGTCTTTCCGAGTGATGTCGAATGGACAGTAGAGGGACTTCGAAAAACAATCAGGCCGAAATGACCCACCAAAAATGGCCGAAACAGCCTAGGTTCGAAATGAGCCAGTCCAAAACAATCAAGGCCGAAACGACCTGGCTCGAAACGACTCATGGCCGAAACGACCCGGAATGGTTCGGTGTTTAGTAGAACCCTATTCAGTCCGTGTCTAACGGAAGTTGTATTCTGATACCTGTTTTGCAAATTCACGACTGAAGTTGAAGCATTTTGCATATAATTTTACAAATTTAGGAATTATGGAGTGTTTAATTGGTATTCAGGGAAAAGACTTTGTAATTGTTGCAGCTGATACGGTATCAGCTAGGAGTATCGTCTCAATGAAACAAGGTTTGCACCTGAAATTATAATCACGTTTACCCCACCCGCTTCACAATCACAGGTTACCTGTGAACTATATATTCTGTGATACCCTCATTTTATGGGCACTATGAAATTAGGCTTAGCCTAAATGCGAGCACAGCACAGACCTGTCTGTAGTCTCCTCAAAAATCCTTCACAGCATTATTAAAGAATGTGTATCAGTGTATAAAAATATAGGTACGGTGCTGTCCGGTAACATTGCGCACCTAAGACAAATGTAGCCCAACCTAGTTAAAAACATTACAAACAGTAACAAAACTTACCGGCGACAGGTTTCCTTGGTCCATTTATACAACCATGGCAGAATAAAAAAATGCATTTTTTGTTTTCATTTGATGACATAAGAGTTTAAAAATGTGAACCCCTTTAACAAACTGCAAATGATTTTGTCCCCCAACATTGCGCACAGGTTTAAAAAGTGCATAATTTAACGGTAAAATGATACTTTATTTACAGTGTGACAAGATTTGTTACACATAATATAACCACGTGATTTATTACACACCAAAAAAATGATGTCATTGAAGTAGCAAGTATGGTAGCACTGAAGTGTCATCACGCTGTTAATTTGACATTAAGAAAACACACTTTGTAAATGTTAGATATTTTGCATGTAAAATGAATAATTTATCTAATCGAATGATCATTGCAATGCAAATATTTAGTAAGTAGTTCCTACTGACATTTACTACATACAAACTTATCTGAACCCGAAAGACTTTGAACATGGGTGCAGTATTTTAGATGTACCCATCCTAGACAGACATCACACCTTCCCCAGTCGAATATGACAAGGGCATTTTTAGGAGCATTTGGGGCATAGCACTGCCCACAGATGATGCAAGGTACATTGTCTTCAAACATTTCCTCATCGTCATCTTCATATTGAAAGTCCTCAGTCCTTTGAATCTTTCTTTTCCTACTTTTCACAGGCCCCTTCTACTGGAATCTAACAATGCCCCTTTTCCTTTTTTCATGAGTTGTTTCAACTTCGGTTCCTCATTCCCATCAGTAACTGAACTCGTTACTGTTTTACTTGGAGTTATACTCAGTGGTCTCCTCTTCTCTTTCATGACCTCTTCAATAAAATACTCTTCAGTTATAGCTGCACCCTGGGGGGAACGACACTTTTTCTTACTGAGACCTTCTTTTCTTTGATTGCATTTTCAACTTTCTTTACTTTCTCAGACAACAGTACCTTCACTGCCCTAGTATCTTTCCTTTCTTTCCTGTTAGCAGGCTCTGCAATGGACAAGACAGTAGGACACACATTAAGCTGAGACAACACAATATCTGGATTGAACGGGAAAATACCTGTTTTCCGGAATGCAGCCATAATGTTTGGAATGGTCATGCTACTTTTGTATGCAGATCTGCATACAAAAGTAGCATGACCATTCCAAACATTATGGCTGCATTCCGGAAAACAGGTAGAAACAACTCATGAAAAAAGGAAAAGGGGCATTGTTAGATTCCAGTAGAGGAAAGGGGCCTGTGAAAAGTAGGAAAAGAAAGATTCAAAGGACTGAGGAGATTTCAAGAACCTGCCATCTGGCATAACCATATCCCAAACTTTCCATTCGAATGCAGTGATCTGCCAGCTGCCTCTCCTCACTCTCACTGAAGTATGTTGGATGGCCAGGCTTAGCTTGCCCCTTTGTGCTGGACAGTCTAAAGCGCAATGTCGACTCAGGCACACCATACATTCTAGAGGCACCCCTGATGGAGCTCCCATTAGCTGTAGCCTGGATAGCCCTGGTCACTGCTGAGGGGCTGTATAGCTGGTAGTCCTGCTTTATAGGCATAACTCTCCTACAGAAATAATCTGAAAACAGAAAAAATAAAAAGCTAATAAATCTCTCATACTCCAAAAATTGGACTGAAATGTGGGAGTGGACCTATGATGGTGGGGTGGGTTGGAGTGAGGTAGGGTAGTTACCCCAGCCCCCCTCCCCTTCCCAACATCATATAGACCTTACCCATACTTCACTCCCTTCTCATATATACCAAAATTACAAAAACTAAATTCTGTTCTATTCTGGTTTATATTTTATACATGGTAATTCTTGGCCCCCGTAGACTGAAAAGCAGTGTCACACGTTTTCCCACCAAATTCTGACGTCATTTGTTGGGATTTCCTGACGTTTCCAGCGTCTGCACACGACAGAAATTCAATATCAATAAATGGAATATTTTTGCAAAAAATATGCAACAAGAAAAATAGAATTTCGCATAATGTGATAAAATATTACGGAATATGTGCATATATAGTGACAGGTAAGTGAATTTAATGCGATTCTATATTGCTGTGTTTGCTTTTCTGTGTTGACCCAGATTTTGTATTTGTAAACAAAGCCACGTGTTATGCAAATGTCATCTTTTTCTGGAGGGGCTCAAAACATATATGACCAATATTATGGGACTGAATACCATTGCCTGACAGATAGAAACTCCTTGATGCTTTGGAAAAAGCTCGTCTGCACTTTTCTTGCAAAACTTTTTGTGAAAATCACATCGGAAGTTGCATACTGTTAGCGATATTGTTCACGTGCATTGTGCACAATGTTTGGGTACGCCCAATGTTGCGGGATTAGACTGTAAATCAATAATAAATAATAAAATTAATCAGCAAAATATGTTTGTGACACTTATTGACACTCGTTTCTTGTCACTTCATGACGCTTTTTAGTGAGACCCAAATTTTGTGACAAGCGGTATAATCAAGTCCGCCCCAGTCCTGTCTTCTTCCGGTGACAACCTGGGAAGAAAAAGGAAGAAAATATTGGTCATGTTAGCTCAGTAGTTTAAGAGCTTGCATACAGATTTTTTTTTTAAATTATGTTGGTCTTAAAAGACAACAAAAAACATTGGAAATTACCACTGTCAGTTACCAAATCAGCAGCTGCAAACTGTAACATATTAACCACCACAAGTAAATTTCCCCATAATATTTTGTTTTTTTTTAGCTCACCTGAGCTCTGCTCAGGATGAGCTATTGTGATCACTTTTCGTCTGTCTGTCTGTGCGTCCGTCCGTCATTTTCAAACGACTTCTCCTCTGAAGCCACTGAGCCAATTTTGCTCAAATTACGTATGGAGCCTCCTTATGGTGGGGGAATGAAAAATTGCTAAAATGGTCGCGGTCCGTTGACCAAGATGGCCGCCACGCTCATATATGGTAAAAACCTATAGAAATCTTCTCCTCCAGAACCGAGAATGCCTTGGTGCTGAACCTTTGCAGGAATCATCGTGGACAGGAGATCTACCAAAATTGCTAAAAGAATTGCCGTACGTTGACGTTTGACCTTTTTACAGCAAGGTCAAGTTTGCTTCCCTATGCATTTGTATGGGAAAAACCTTCAAAAAATCTTCTTCTCCAAAACTGAGCATGCCTTATGGCTGAATCTTTGCATATATCTTCGGGAACAGGAGGGCTACCAAAATTGCTAAAATAATGGTCTACATTGACATTTGACCTTTTTACGGTAAGGTCAATTTTGCTTCCTTATGCATTTGTATGGGAAAAAAGTTCAGAATTTCAAACAACTTCTCTTCTGGAGCCTCTGGGCCAATTTTGCTCAAATTTCATATAGAGCCTCCTTAGGTAGGGGGAACAAAAGATTGCTAAAATGGTCAGGGTTCGTTGACCAAGATGGCCGCCATGCCCATATATGGTAAAAACCTTTAAAAATCTTCTTCTCTAGAACCGAGGATGCTTTGGGGCTGAACGTTTGCATAAATCATCGGGGATAGGGGGTCTACCAAAGTTGCTAAAATAATGGTCATACATTGACATTTGACCTTTTTACGGCAAGGTCAAGTTTGCTTCCTTATGCATTAGTATGGGAAAAAACATTTAAAAATCTTATTCTCCAAAACCAAGGATGGCTTATGGCTAAAAAATCTTTGCATATATCATCTGGAACAGGCGGTCTACCAAAGTTGCTAAAATAATTGTCATACTTTGACATTTAACCTTTTTATGGCGAGGTCAAGTTTGCTTTTGTATGCATTTGTATGGGCCCCATACATTTGTATGAAAAAATGTTGATAATTTCAAATGGCTTTTCCTCTGAAGCCTTTGGGCCAGTGTTGCTCAAATTTCATGCGGAGCCTCCATGGGCAGGAGAATGAAAGATTGCTAAAATGGGTATGGTCTGTTGATCAAAATGGCTGCCATGCCCATATATGGTAAAAACCTTCAAAAATCTTCTTCTCCATAACCAAATAAGCCCAGGGTCCTAATCTTTGCACAAATTATGGGGGACAGGAGATCTACCAAAATTGCTAAAATGATGGTCCTATGTTGACATTTGACCTTTTTACCTCCAAGGTCAAATTTGCTTCCCCATTTGTATGGGCCATATACATTTATATTGAAAGTATCCAAGTGACTTGTAGATCAACAGTAGTTAAAATTGTTGAAGTGTTCTGATTGGAAATCTAAGATGGCCATCATCTGGTTTATATTTATAATATTTCCCTGCCACTGTGCTGTTTGCATGTATAAAATCATGATTCTTCAGAAACCACTTAGCCAATTACCACCAAATTTCATATTGATCCTTCTGTTGAAATGTGATTGATAGTTTATTCAAATGATCATGCTCCATTTACTGTCAGGCCCATATATTCTTCTTCAAAACTAAGAACTGCTCAGATGATGGTATTTTCATTAGTTGTGATGATAGGATTGGAAAAATGTTGCATAACATCTGCATGTCTGCAGTGGTTATGTCACTCAGGTGAGTGCACTGTGGCCCGTGGGCCTCTTGTTTTTTTTTTTTTTTTTTTTTTTTGTCTATTGTTGATGGAATAACAGGTATTTTCTAAAATTAGAAGTTTATATTATAGCTCAAAGGGTTTTCAAGTTAAAGAGCAGACAGGTATATGACAGAAATTGCCATTGACAATGCTCAAAATGCTGTAACTCCAAAAATAGGCAAACTAGAGTTATGTTCTTGTGTTTTGCATGTTGTCCTGTGTAGCTTTATATTATTGTAAAGTTTCACGAAAATATCTCAAACAGTTTTCAAGTTACACAAGTGGACTCATGTATATGCCAGAAATCACTATTTACAATGTTCACAGGGCCATAACTCCAAAAGTAGGTAAACAAGAGTTATGGTTCTTGTGTTCTGTATGTTGTCAAGTCGTGCTGTATACTAGTGTAGTTTCTTGATGAAAACATCTCTGACGGTTTTAAAGTTACAGAGCAGACACAAGTGTGTGACAGAAATCACTATTTACAATGTTGAAAGGGCCATAATTCCAAATGTAAGAAAACCCGATTTATGTGTTCTCCAGGTCACCTGTCCTCTTAGTGCTTTATTTTTCTGTAAAGTTTTATGAAAATATCTCTAAAGGTTTTTAAGTAACGAAGCGGACACAATTTTGTAACAGACAGACAGACTGTGGGAAAAACAGTCTCCCCCAACTAAAGGGGAGAGACATAATTCTTCCCTTTTAGTGAGATTACTTTTCAGAAGGGGATTGGTGTGCAGGAAAGCAAACAGGAAGTCAGAAAAGTCGTCTCCCCTGTGTAGAATGGCTGAAAATCTAGCCAGTTATTCCAGTCCTCTTAAATTTAAATTGAAATCAACATGTGTTTCAGATTATGATAAGATGCACAAGATGAGTGATAAACTGTTAATGTTGGTCAGTGGTGAGTCCGGCGACACTGTACAGTTTGCAGAATATATCAGTAAAAATATACAGCTCTACAAAATGAGAAATGGTAAGTGTTTTCTTTTATAAATCAAGTTTACAGTTTACTGTGTACCCTTTATATGTATATAAATAATTTTGAGGAGTGATCCTTTGAATGCAAAGACTGCACTAACACAGCGAAAATAGCAGTGTTTATTACATTGTAAGTCTGTTCATGAACAGTGTGGTAAATGTCCTAGAATTTTGAACACTTTATGGTCTATGGAAAACCCTTGGTTTTTTAACTGATGAAGAACATATTGTGATGCTCATTAATCACTCATTAGAATCATATACAGTGTACATTGTAGTTCATACAGAATACATTGTAGTTCTAGATGAAGAGTGATTTTGTTGGTTTTTCACTGAATGTCCGTAAGTGCATACATGCGTATATGTTATGTCCATAACCAGAGTCTAACAAATGTTAAGTTTACATTCAAATTACCACACATACCATAGCAACAGATAAGGCGCTTTTTTTCATCCAAAAAATGCTGATATCTTTCTTATTTCTCGACAAAAACATATGTTGTGGGTACTCATTAGAAGCGCCTCAGCGAGGCGCTTCTAATGAGTACCCACAACATATGTATTGTCGAGAAATAAGAAAAATATTATGTTGATACCCCATCTTATCTGTAGCTATGCACATACCCCTATAAGTGCACAATCAAGCAATTCCGTAGTCTTCAGATTACAGCCAGTGTAGTTTTTGTCTATTTCATTATAAAGGCATATGTTGTGGGTACCCATTTGATTTGCATTGACAAGTCATTGCAATTCAGATGGGTACCCACAGCATAAGCCTTTATAAAGAGAAGAAAAAACACAAACACATCGCATATTGAGCATCATTTTATAAGTCCTTCGCAGATCTTTTTTATGTGTAGTCTTAGTATAGGTGGATACATATTTTACCACAAGTTTTCCCAGTAATTATGAAAAACCTAAGCACATGGTGCAGTAACTAGTTTGAATACGGTACATTGAATGATAACAACAGTATATTTCTATATACTCGACAAAAAAAAAAATCCCTACCTACCTCAGGCTACCTAATTTTTATGACATGTTGCCCTAAACACACATTTTTCATTTGATCTAAGTTGATGACGATGTTTTTTGTTGTAGGTTATGAGTTATCACCACATGCGGCAGCTAACTTCACAAGAAGAAATTTAGCAGATTACCTGAGGACTTCTGTGAGTTTTATTTGTCTTCCTTAGAGGACTTGTAACCCTTGTCCTGCTGAATAAATTAAGATGCCATGCCCACTTCTAATTGTCAGCCAATCAGATTACTTGATCCGGATTGTTGCTATAAATTCCCATACTTAATGACAAACAGTGCAGATCCAGATCAGTTGGCTTCTTCAGAAGCCAACTGATCTGGATCTACACTGTTTGCAAAGGAAGGGTATATCCAGGTTCAGCAGGATAAGGCTTAAGGAGGAGTTTGCCAAGTTCTGGTTACGGATGGTCAGGTGATTTTTCCCCGGGTTCTCAAGTTTTCATCCACCTTTGATGAACAATCGACTCAATATAAGTGAAATATTCTTGAGAGGGTAGTAAAATCCAAATCAAAAAAATAAGGAGTTTAGCAATGTCTGGGTGGAGAGTGGTTAGCTTTTAGAACTGTATGGTAAGGAGTTAAGGTGTTCCAATATTTAGGATAAATATGGTGTCATTCATCAAATACTCCCTCTTTACAAGTCTGAAAATCGTGTATCCAAACCAAAATGTATAGATTATATAGAAAATGACCATGAATGGTCATTTTTCTATATATAGTCTGTACATTATTTTGGATACAACACTACCAAAATATATAGATTATATAGAAAAATGACCATTTTTGGTCATTTTTCTATATAATCTATACATTTTAATTTGGATACAACACGATTGTTTAGCAAACTGCACAGTTTTTGCTTAGAACCCCAGCAATAATGTTATAAAGAGGTTGCGGTGAATTTTAAATATACCTTCAGATAAGACACTTTTTTAGCAAGTCCTCTGCTATGCCCTGCTGGAGTATAAACAATGCCTTTAGGGACAATTTGATCAGAGACAACAAAAGTTGCCTAAGTATCTGTAGGAATGGTAGGATGGCCGAATGGTTAGCGCTTCCGACTTCGGATCATGAGGTCCAAGGTTCAGCTCATGACTGTACAGTGCTTCATTGCAAAGAGCCTTTCATTATCATCCTTCCATCATCTTAATATGACTTAAATACAGTCGAACGTCAATGGCTCGAACATCTTTGGGACCATAGAAAATTGTTAGAGACATGGGTAGTTCAAGCCACTGAGGGTTAATCATAGTGCCAGATCAGGAAGCAAATAGCGATAATTGAGGGAATTTTTTCTCGATTTTCTACACAATAATTATATGTTGAGTGTACTCGATGAGGCAATTCTAATGAGTACACACAACATACAATTCCATGATAAAATTAGAAAAAAAATCCCTAAATATTTGTTTTCTTGACCTATTGGAAAGATTTTGTAGGGACTGACAAACGAGTTTGAATCATCCATGGTAAATGAGCCATCCGGGTTTGAGCCATTGGGGTTATACTGTAAGGATAAAAGTAGTTTGGGAATTGGAGAGGAAAATCACAATCTATTATTGGGAAAGTAAAACCGATTGATCATCGATTATACAATTAGATATCCCATAACTGGCGTCAAATAATAAATCATTATAGCATATGCGCTTTATATTTCTATATTACTTAAAATGTAACAGCATATAATAGCATAACTAGCCAAGGATAATTTAAGATACAGGTTGTTTCAAGACAAAGCAGATTTTGCAGCCATGTTTTTATTCAATGAGTCTTTCATAACACTCTTAAATTTGTAGGTCTCATTACGTGACCCTTGGCCCACATTTCTAAAAATAGAATTTCAAATAATTGATAGTGAAAAAAAAAAAAAATAATAATCAGTAGTTGCCGATAGTGGGCTCATCCGATTAGTTTTCGATTATTTCGATTAATCGGCACAACAATAGATAAAAGGGATGTAAAACACCAAACCATCCTCATCCAAGTATCTGGAAAGACAAGCCTGAGCATACTGTGTAGATCTAGACCAGATGCCACATTCTGTCTATCCATTTATGGTCATTTTTCTATATAATCTATACATTTTGGTTTGGATACAACACTACCAAAATGTATAGATTATATAGAAAAATGATCATAATGGTCATTTTTCTATTACCAAAATGTATAGATTATATAGAAAAATGACCATTTATGGTCATTTACTATATAATCTATACATTTTGGCTTGGATACAACATGGGTGTTTAGCCAACACAGTTTTTGCTAAATGGATCCCAGCAATAGTGTAACAAAGAGGTGGCGGTGTATTTTAAATATACAGGTCTGCAGATAAGACACTTTTTTAAACCAAAAAGTATGGATATATAAATTTCCTAATTCTTCGCAAAATCATATGTTCCTGGCTCAACATGACCTTAATGTGTTGACTGGGCCATTAACCCCCCTCCCACCCCCAAAAAAATGATTAGGATAAATATGGCTACTCCATAACAAATTATGTTTCTGTTTATATTTCAGTCACCTTATTTTGTGAACTTACTTTTAGCTGGCTATGATAAAGCCGAGGGACCATCTCTATATTTTATGGATTATCTAGCATCAGTCAACAAGGTGCCTTTTGGAGCTCATGGTTACGGGTCCTTCTTCACAGTCAGTATACTTGACAGACATTATAAAGAAGGTTTGTACATGTGATTTACAATGTAGAGGGAAAAAAGGTTCTTAATCATGAGAGATAGCAGCAGTTTTCCTATTATCTCCCTTGCCAGATAAAGTGCAAGGTAAACCAACTTCTAACTTGGCCCTTCTAATTGGAATACTCTGATTTTTTCATGGGTCCTCAGTTGAATATAAATAATTTTTAACTTTATTTTTTCCATATCTGCACAAAAATATTGATATTATTTATTTTATTGCACAAAAAAAAAAAAAAAAAAAAAAAAAATTCTTTTTGATATTTTGGAAGCTTTATTGGCATATGACCATAATTAAATTAGATTTCTCCAGACAATGGAAGCTATACCTAACTGAGATACTAATGTTAAAAACAGAGGAAACCAAATGACTGGACCTGGTTGTTTACATATAGTACTCAGGGGAGTTAATTGACTACTATCTCCCATTGGAGTGCCAACCACAACTGCACTTTTATCCCTACGCTTTTTGGGAAAAAAAAATAACAATGGGGATATTGTGAACGCCGCCGTCCATCTGTCAGTCACACTATCTTTTTCTAAACCACTGGGCAGAACTTAACCAAACTTGCTACATGACTTCCCACGTGGTACAAGGGAGCTTTTGTGATTACCGTATTATCCTAAGTATTGGGGCACCTTTTCTACTTTCCATACTTGTCCTAAAATTTGAAATGGCCATTCTACTACCTCTTGATGTGTCTAAAATATTGCTGTATGTATGGCAAACAGTTTATTCCCTGATCAAACAACGCGTTCTGTGGCATCTGATCTGAGTCTGCACTGTTTGCAAAGGCCTATCTGTCCCAGTACTTAGGGTTATTACGGTACCTGTTTGCATTCCTGCACCAATGCCTTTGTGAAAAGTGGTCTGCTCTAAAAGTAAAGAATATGTACCCAAGGGCGTCGTGGGAGATGGGGGCTATAATTTGAAACAAGGAAGGCTGAAGGCTGAGGATGCACTGTCTGCTTATAAAAGGCCTTCTCTAATCATCCATGGATACTGTGGATACTGTAAGCAAACACTGAAGGCAAGTACACAGGGCCCTCTTGTCAGCATATGCAATAAAAGGCCCATTTTCCCATGTGCTTCAATTAAAGAATTGCCTGCAATGAAATGCAATCTCCTTGAAAAAAAAATTGTTAGGTCTGAAATTGTTTTGAGGAAAAAAAAAATGTTTTTGCCATTGGAGAACTTTGTCCTTGTTACTTTAGGTGTTTTATTGTTATATATGCAGAATAAAATTCTCCGTCTGCTGGTTATTTTGGTGAGTTATCACCTCAGAACTTAATACTGCCCTGAATATACAAATCTGTATCTTGGCCATGTCCTCTAAAGTGATTTTGTTAGATCCATTTTACAGTGCTTCAGGAAAGATCGCAATTTTATGCACCACAACCTCTTTATAACATGATTGCTGGGATCCAAAGTGAAAACCTTGTTAGCTAAACAACTGTGTTGAATCTAAACAAAAATGTATAGATTATATGGAAAAATGACCATAAAATAGTCATTTTTTTTTCTATATAATCTGTTCATTTTTGTTTGGATACAACACTTTTGGGGGTCCACCTTTAAACCGTTTTATATCCGACTGAACCATCTTATAAAAAGGCTGTAGTGCATGGTGAATGACCTAAAATCAAGTTTTATGCAAGTATGGTAAATGCTCTATATTTTTTTATGTATTTACATGTAGTTCACAAACCACTTGGTAGATTGCCAAACAGTTTAGGCCCAGATCAGACTGCAAATTGGCCTGCACTGTTTGTATATGCTATGCAGTTTTGTCAGAAAAATTCATGTACAAAATTTTAAGATAGTTATGTCAGTACATCCTAGGATAATGTGACATACGCAAAGCAAAAAATGTGTTGTGTCTGGCAATATGTCATTTGTACAGAATCCATGTATAAGCATATATCTTCTAAATAAGTTGAACAAAACAAGAGGAATATGTATTTAAATATTTTCCTTATTTTTCCACAAAATATATGTTATGGTACTCGGTGAAGTACCCTAAACATGTTTTCATGAAGAAATAAGAATAATACATGTGTATGAACACTTTTTAGTTTGTAACTATAGATGATAATATGCTACATGCAAAAATTGAGACTTTTATGTTATAATGCCTATTTGTTAGTGTTGGGAATTGGCCAGAATTTCACAGTCCATCATCAGTTTTGTATTAAATTGACTAATGGACTGAAGTGTCTGGATGGCCAGGTGGTTAGCGATTCCAACTTCGGATCACAAGGTCCCAGGTTCGAATCTCACTGCAAACGGAATTTGGCTCATGACCTTAAGGCGCTTCATTGCAACAGAGCTTTTCATTATCATCCTTCCATAGTCTCGATATGACTTTTGAAAGGGACATAGAACAATAAAGCATCGTCATCGACATTGTCATCTGCTTTGTCTTCTGCCAGTACTTTATGTCATTGTTGCAAACAGTTTAGACCCAGATCAGATGGCTCCTCTAGAAGCAGTCTGATCAGGATCCATACTGTTTGCCTATATGCAAAAATGTGTTTGAAAAGTTTGCAAGATGCAGCAGAAGACATAAACAGGTGACATTTTCAGATGTAGTTTTTTTTTTCTTGGCATCTTGAGGGTTAATTCATATTTCAGCTTTCTTCAGGTATTTATTCATAGCTTCAGAAAAGGAGATAAGATAGGGTATCCACATAATATTTTTCTTATTTCTATAAATATGCTGTGGGTTTTCATTAGAAGCGCCTCAGTGAACTTATGAGTACCCACAACATGTTTTCATGGAGAATTTGCCCCTAGAGTACCCTAGTTACCCCAAGTATTGGGACAGACAGGCCAGAGCAACTAGACACAGTAGAATGTGGCATCTGATCAGGGTCTGCACTTTGCCATTCATCCGCCAATAGGTAGTTCAATGTTGTTTAAAATTTTAGGGCAAGTATGGTAAGGAGGTAGGATGTCCCAATATTTAGGGTTAATATGGTAGTAAAGGCTGAAAACTGTTCATATTTCAGATATAACATTGGAGGAAGCTACAGCATTGATGACCAAATGTGTTAATGAGGTTAGTATGGAAACTACATGATGCAGTAATTACATATTGCAGTTATTAACACTTTGCATGCTGGGTAAAAATGTCAGCTGACGACATTTTGTAATATTTTTAGGCTGGTTTTAGTCAAAAAGTATCAGCAGCATTTTTTGGATGTGGGAAAAGCTGCATTAGGTTTTGGGGAAGTTCAGATTGAAAATCCGGTTTCCACTGTAACCAAAAGGTCCCATTGACATATAATGAGGAAAATGTTTTCCGGGCGATAGCGACTTTATTTTTGACCGAATCTTCATCAGACTTGCTGATAATGATGATGTGCATAAAGTCTTGGACAATTTTGATTTTGGACTAGACCAGATTATTTGCATGAGAATTACCTGTCCTCTCAGGCTCCCATAGACATATAAATGGGAAAATGTTGTCTGGCTAATAAAGACTTCATTTCTGATTGGATCTTCATCAAACTTGCAGATAACAAGGACGTGCATAAAATCTTGGGATAAGTTTGGATATCGGCCCGGTTTTGACTATTGGCATGAGAGTTACCTGCCCTTGAGGGTCCAAGTGACTTAGGAAAATGTTGTCTTGATAAAAACAACTTCATTTTTTATCAAATTTTCTTCAGACTTGCAGATAATGAGGACAGTCATAACATCTTGGGCTTGTTTGATTTTGGGACAGATCAAACTCTTTACATGGGAGTTACTTCCCTCAGTCTCACATAGACATATAATGGGGAACATTTTGTATGGTCGATAGTGACTTCACTTTTGTTCAGTTGTTCATTGAACTTACAGATAAAGAGGACAGGCATATAATCTCAGAAAAGTTTGCTTTTGGTCCAGTTTCGACTATTGGCATGAGAGTTATCTGCCCTTGAGGGGCCTATAGACTTTGGAAAATGTTGTCAGCAATTTTTGATAGAATCTTCATCATATTTGCAGGTAATGAGGACAGCCATAAAATCTTGGATGAGTTCGATTTTAGGTCAGATGGGAATATTCATTTGAAAGTTCTTTAGTCTCCATAGACATGGGGAAAATGTCAGAACGATAGCACCTTCATTCTTGTGTGGATCTTCATCAAACTTGCAGATAACAAGGATGGGCATAAAATCTCAGACAAGTTTTTTTGACCCAGTTTTGAGTTTTGGCATGAGAGTTACCTGTCCTTGAGGGCCTCATAGACATAGGAAAATGTTGTCTGGATGATAGGGATTTCATTTTGATATAATCTTCATCAGACTTGCAGGTATTGAGGACAGCCCTAAACCTTGGACAAGTTTGATTTTGGCTCAGCTTGGACTGTTCACATAAGTAACTTGCCATTTAGTCTCTGTTAGACATATAATGGATAAAATGTTGTTGGGATGATAACCATTTTTGATTGGATCTTCATCAAACTTGCAGATAACGGGGACAGAAATAAAATCTGAGACAAGTTAGATTTTATCCCAGTTTGGGTTATTGGTATGATAGTAACCGGCCCTTGAGTTTCCTATAGACTTGTACAATGTTGTGCTGATGGTAACAACTTCATTTTAATGGGAAAATGGTGTCTCCATGCTAGCGCATCGTCAAATCATCATCAAAGTTGCTGATAATCAGGAAAGGCATAAAAGCTTGGGCAAGTTCGATTTTGAGCCTCTGGGTTCCATGGCCCAATTTAAGCTCCTCAGGTGTCTTACACGACATATATATTCAACCATTTAGGAACATTTGAAAAAAAAAAAAACTTTAAAAAATGGTCTGTTTGTGTTAACTATGAATGCATAGGATGAAACCTATGTCAAAAACAGCTGTGATGGTTGCTTAGAGTTTCAAATTATATTCATACCTTCAGCTAACTGTTCCTCAGGTGAGCCATTGTTGCTCTCTTGAGCTTCTTATTATTTTTCCAAGAAATTAGGATTTGACATTTAACATGAAAAACAATGATTTTATTTTCAGATCAAACAAAGGTTTATAGTGAACATGCCCACATTCAAAGTTCGCGTTGTTGACAAAGATGGGATCCGAGATCTACCAGACATTGTTGCAACGTAGTTACATCTTCTACTTGGTAGTTTTGACAGTTCTGTGTTCTGCTGAATGAGTGGAAGACATGGATGATGAATGTGAAAGACATGGATGATAAATACATGTGTTTGTGCAAGATCTGTTTAACCCTTGCCTTGCTGAATATATTAAGATGCCACGCCCACTACTTATTTCCAGCCAATCAGATTACTTGATCTGGGTTTTTTGATTGAAATTCACATATTTAATGACAAACAGTGCAGATCCAGATCAGAAGCCAACTGATCTGGATCTACACTGTTTGCTAAGACAGGGCATGACATGTTCAGCAAGAGAAGGGTTAAAATGTTCTAAAAATAGGCATGCACTAAAATGTGTTAAAATTGACTCCCACATGTCAGCTACTTCAGAAAAGCTGCAGACAAGAAAAAAATCTTTTTACATGTACGCAAACAGTGTAGATCCACATCAGCCAGTGCATTGATTGTGAATGGATGCACCATGATAGGCCTTGGTGTCTCAGTCGGATGCGCATCCGACTGGAGACCAGGAGGTCGCGAGTTCGACCCCCGCCGAGGTCGGCAACATTCTTTTGTGGAGATGATCATGAAATATTTTCTACGGTCATTCTCCCCCTTCTGCTGATTCAAGAAGGGCAGTTGTCAGTTTCTGGCGAAAGAATGTGCACAATACTGGATAAACACTTAGAGGACTAAGCCTGTCCAGTAAACTTGTGGTTAGGTAAACTGACCACGCTCGACATGACCCTATAGGATTGACTAAGCCAAAAACCTCAACACAAATAAACACCGTGGTAGATTTTGCAAAGGCAGACAATTTTTTCACACAGGAGGCTTATTTCAAATCTTTAAAAAATGGGGGCTACTCTTAAACAAAAATAAAATCTCACAGAGTATTTGAATAGCCATCCCTGAGCAAATAGTGTAGACCAAGATTGAACAGCTTCCGCAGTTGATCAGTGTGTAAACTATTTGCCACTCTGTCCTGTTTTTACACATCTGGGCCCAGCTGTTCAAAACTAACGATGTTGTTAGTTAACATATCGTTAAAACTTTGATCATTACATACGGCATATATGCTAATATTTTTGCTGAAAAAAATGTGAGTAGCTTTTGCATTTACTACTCACATTTTTTCAGCGAAAATACCTGTGAGATATTTTACTTTGTAGAACAGTTAACATTTTTACCACCAACGAGCTTGTTAAGCTAACGATGCTTTGAACAACTGGGCCCTAGTAGTAAAATAGGACGTTCAGATTTTAGAATAGGTATTGCAAGGAATTAAGGTGTCAGATATTTAGGATAGATGTTGTAATCTGAACATGCGGTGTTCACCACAGATATTTGGGGTCAGTAGAGCTTTTTTGCAGTTAGTAGAGAGGATAGTCCAAAACTGTTTCCCATGGTTCACAGCGACTTAAGCATAAAGCTGGGAAACAGGTCGCAGTATGTTGTGGATGACGACAGATTGCTTGCATTTGAGGAAGATTTCGTCGGAAACTGGAAGAACTCAAGACTTTTGTAAGGACATTCATAGGTGAATGATTGCAGAATCGAGGGATGTTACTTATTTGCATGGTTGTTTTGGATTTGGAAGGCTCAGCGCTGTTTACCTGAAGCGGGGTCAAAACTGATCTCGTCGAAGTTGTTTATCTTTTCGTAATTTTATCCTGTCCATA
Source organism: Anodontia alba (assembly GCA_964016985.1). Taxonomy (NCBI): domain Eukaryota; kingdom Metazoa; phylum Mollusca; class Bivalvia; order Lucinida; family Lucinidae; genus Anodontia; species Anodontia alba. The sequence continues at coordinate 85,485,533 of OZ024825.1, read as the reverse complement.
GAATATCATTATTTTCAAACAATTTCTAGATGTGACACAACCATTTGTATGACTTTAGGTGTTGTTCAAGTATAATAAAATGCAAAAATAAAGAGAAAAAATAAAGAGAAAAAAAACAAGAGATCAGTTTTGGACCATCAGCTCTACTAAATGCAAGAAAGCTCTACTGACCCCAAGTATCTGTGGTGTTCACTTATGCCCAAGTATGGGAAGGAATGAATGTCTACAGGAATGTTTACAAAATATGGTAAACAAAAATTGAACAGTTTTTGGTCAAGTATTACACTTCTGTTTTCCATCTCAAGCCATGGTTGCATTTAAAGTATTTCATGGAGGACTTGTTAAGGGAGAGTATTTGGTGATAATTCTGGGATGATTTTTCTTATTTATCCATAAAAATATATGTTGTGGGTACACATTAGAAGTGCCCTGCAGAGGCCCTTCTAATGAGTACCCACAACGTGGTTTCATGGAGAACTTGAGAAAATTATCCCATAATTATCACCGAATACTCTTTCTTAACAATTCCTCTGACTTGAATATTTAGCCAGCCTCGGTGGCTCATTTGGATGCGCTGTCCGACTGGAGACCAGGAGGTAGCGGGTTCAACCCCTGCCGAGGTCGGCAACATTCTTTCATGGAGATTGATCATGAAATATTTTCTACTGTCATTCTCTCCCTTCCACTGATTCAAGAAGGGCAGTTGCCAGTTTCTGGCGAAAGAATGTGCACAATACTGGTTAACCGCTTAGAGGACTACGCCTGCCCACTAAACGTGTGGTTAGGTAAACTGACCGCCCTCAACATGACCCCATTAGGTTGACTGGGCTGTAAAAGCTCAACACAAACAAACAAACAAAGATCTGAATATTCAGTCATCTTAATTCCCTACTATACTTCGAGGGTTGAGCGCAAGACTGTAGTAACTCAAACATATTTTTGAAACCCTTGTTTAGGGGCAACTTGGACCCCTTTGTAAACAGTGCAAATGTAGGTGCCATTGCTCATATGAGCAATAGCCCCTAAATTTTCATTGTTTACAGAAAGAAATGTTGTAATCTTCATAATCCCTTCATGGTGATGAGATTAGGTTTGGGGAAAAACAATCATCTGACTTACGCCAGTCTTGCGCTCAACCCTCGACTTGTCCTAAAACTTTAACGTCCACTTTTACTTCAATGTTAATGTGTCTTTAAACTGCTGGATGAGTGGCAAACAGTGAAGACCCTGATCAGGTGGGTCTGATCTACATTTACAGTTTTCTCAGGCCTGTATGTCCGAATATTAGATAAATACTATATATCTGTTTCAGCAAAAGCAGTTATTAATTTTTGTTGTAGATAGAGAAACAAGTGGAAACAATATGTGGAATAACATTTCACAGGAATAATCATAGATTTAGGTAATTTTGAGCATCAGGGCTTTTGCTTTTTTATCATACATATTGAATAACTAATGGATTCCATGCAAGTGGACAGCAAAGGTCTTAATCAGGGCCCAGTTGTTCAAAACTAACGGTGTCATTATTTAATGTATCATTAGTTAATGTATCGTTAAAACTTTGATCATTAAATATGGCATATACGCTAACATTTTTGCTGAAAAAATGTGAGTAGCTTTTGCATTTGCATTTGCAAAAGCTACTGACACTTTTTCAGCAAAAATACTAGTAAATTAGATACTGTATCGTACTTACTACATTGTGATCACTAACGAGCATTTTGACCACTAAGGAGTTTATTAAGCTAACGATGCTTTGAACAACTGGGCCCAGATTATGTGGTCGTACACATACGGATCTTGGCTTGGCTGCCCTCTTATGGCTGTGTATATGTTTCCTGGCTCATTGTCATTAATGTCAACAATACATTGAAAAGTGCTATTTATTGATTATTTCATGTCAGAACTTTCAGACGAATAATTAATGAAGAAAAGAAAACATGATTTGTTTATTTCTCAGTAATACTTTCATAGTCTTTTTGTTAACCTGTAACCCACTCTGGGCAAATTCAGCAGACAACAGATTAATTGTAGTTTTCATCTGTACGCAGAAAGTAGTATTTGATATTTCATGCAAACTATCTTGTTAGAGATAGTTTGCATGAAATGTCAAAGGCTCTTTTCTAGCAGAAATAAGGAGAACAATTCAAACTGTCGTCTGCTGAAATTTTTATCCAGCATGCTAGGTGTTAAACACTACTAATGGTAATGCCAGATCATGTTTTCTTGATAGCTATGCATGTCCAGTAGTGTGTCAGTGATAACTTAGGGGTACTGGATACTAAGGCTAGCTAATCAGAGCTGAAAACTTATTAATTATCAGTCCTGCCATTGTGATCGATAATCGATTAGTAAAATCACTGAAGATTTGGTTATAATTTTACCTGTCTGCCTCAGCATGACTCTTACCATATGTTTACTGTATGTATTTGGTCAGACAGGTGTGTGCAAAGTGTAGACCCAGACGAGACACCGTAAAACATGGCATTTCATCTGTGTCTACACTGGTTGACACTCATCCAGCTTTTTTTAGCTCACCTGAGCAAAAGCTCAGGGTGAGCTATTGTGATCACCCTCTGTCCGTGGTCCATTGTCCGTAGTCAACAATTAGTTCGTTAACACTCTAGAGATCACAGTTTTGGCCCAATCTTGATGAAACTTGCTTAGAATATTTGCCCCTATGAAATCTAAGTCAAGTTAAAAACTTGGTCACTTGGGATCAAAAACTAGATCACCAGGTCAAATCAAAGGAAAATATTGTTGACATTCTAGAGGTCCCATTTTTCAAGCAATCATCATGAATCTTGCTCAAAATGTTTGTCTTGATGATTTCTAGGTCAAGCTCGAAACTGGGTCACTTGGGGTCAAAAACTAGGTCGACAGACCAAATCAAAGGAAAACCTTGTTAACACTAGCGGTCACATTTTTGGAGCAATCATCATGAATCTTTCTCAAAACCTTTGTCTTGATGACTTCTAGGTCAAGTTCGAAACTGGGTCACTTGGGGTCAAAAACTAGGTCACTGAGCCAAATCAGCAGAAAACCTTGTTAACACTCTAGCGGTCACATTTTTGAAGCAATCATCATGAATCTTGCTCAAAATGTTTGTCTTGATGATTTCTAGGTCAAGTTTAAAACTGGGTCACTTGGGGTCAAAAACTAGGTCAACTCGTCAAATCAGCAGAAAACCTTGTTAACACTGTAGTGGTCACATTTTTGAAGCAGTCATCATGAATCTTGCTCAAAATGTATGTCTTAATGATTATTTCTAGATCCAGTTCGAAACTGGGTCACTAGGGGTCAAAAACTAGGTCACCTGGCCAAATCAGTGGAAAATCTCGTTAACACTCTAGCGGTCACATTTTTGAAGCAATCATCATGAATCTTGCTCAAAATGTTTGTCTTGATGATTTTTAGGTAAAGTTTGAAACTGGGTCACTTGGGGTCAAAAACTAGATCACCCAGGCAAAATCAAAGAAGACCTTGTTAACACTCTAGAGGTCACATTTTTGAAGCAATCATAATGAATCTTAGCCAAAATGTTTGTCTTCATGATTTCTAGGTCAAGTTTGAAACTGGGTCACATGAGGTCAAAAACTAGGTCACCAGGCCAAATCAAAGGAAAACCTTGTTAACACTCCAACGGTCAAGTTTCCGTTTAAGTCAGTTTCCCAGGAATTATTGGTCCTACAGAGTGATATTTGGCACTTGTGAAGTGTTTGTGTTTAAGTCAATTTCTCAGTAACTATTGCTCCTACAGCCAGTGATACTTAGTACATGTGTACATCTTAGCATGGCCTCTTGAGTGCAGTCATCCATATTTGACCTCGACCTCTATTTCACAGTCCATTAGACATGCTACATTGTCTTACTTGTTAATATAATCATAATGAATTTTAATAAGAATGTTTGCCTCGATCAGTTCTAGGTCACTATCAAATTGGCTGGAAATTAGAAGTGGGCATGGCATCTTAATTTATTCAGCATGGCAAGGACTAACATTTTCATGTCAAAGATATATTCTATAGTAAAACTATAAGTGAAAACAGCCAGGAAATGCCACAATCATGAAGCACAGCCTTCCAGAGACACCGAAAGATGAAAAAGGATGAGGAACAATCAATGACAAAACAAATGCCACAAAGCAACAATGCATAAACAAAGAAGAGCTGCATAACAAAGAAAAAACGTCAACAGAGGAACTGTCTTGCAATGGTCAGTAGAAAAACTACTTGGTGTGTGGGGATGGGAGCTTGAACCAGTTTTACTCAAATATTGAATATCCATAGCTCTTGATAAGATCAAAAGTACTAATATTTTTTTATTTCTCCATGAAAACATATGTTGTGGGTACTCATTAGAAGCGCCTCGGAGAAATAATAAAAATATTTACCTGATACCCACTCTTACCTAGACCCATGAATTATCATTTATGAGAACAAAAGAGAGTAAATGGGTACCCTAAAGATACACATGTGATGTACCCTTCTGCTGATTCAAGAAGGGCAGTTGTCAGTTTCTGGCGAAAGAATGTGCACAATACTGGTTAACCGCTTAGAGGACTAAGCCTGCCCAGTAAACGTGTGGCTAGGTAAATTGACCGCCCTCGACATGACCCCATTGGGTTGACTGGGCTGTAAAACCTCAAAACAAACAAACGTGATGTACAAGCACAACGGTCACAAAGGACAAGACAGTTTAATAGTATCGGCACTATATCAAAGTACAGGTGGCATTCTATGGCCTCCACAAACACAGCCAGTTTGTAGAAATATTCAGAAAACTTGACGTATTTGATGATAATTGATTATTCTGAGATATTTTTCCCAGCTCTCCATAAAAACATATTTTGTGGGTACTCATTAGGTGCTTCCAATGAGTACCCGCAACATATCTTTTTATGGAGGAATAAGAAAAAAAGTATCCAAAATTTATCATCAAATACTCCTAAACAGGTCATCTGAATATTACTTCAGTGTTAATTAAGCTATGCCAGACTACCAAATACTCCTTAACAAGTCATCTGAATATAACTTCAAACAATGTTGATTAAGCTTTGTTAGAACATCAATTAACACTTAGTCAGAGCCTACAATATTACAAATCTCCTCTGTCTGTTTCGTTAAAAGCAAACTCAAAGGAATGCAACAGCTGCACAAAAGAAAGAGAAATTCTCCGAATTAAATGCATACAAGACTGTCATATTAGACAAAATGAACCATAATTAATTAAAATGACAATGTCGTATAAAATGTTCTGAGAGAATGGATTCTTCGGAAGGTGGGAACACACCAAAGAATTGAAAATAACAGACTCCGTTTTACTGCGTCCGGTGTGTAGATGAGCAGTCAGAGCAGTACCGCAATATGCAACACTGCTCATGCCCTCCAGTTCCAACACAAGCACTACAGGTACTCTGTTTTCAAAATTTCTCCATGTGAGCTTAGTGAAGGTCCAGAAATTATAAACTACACAAAAATGAAGAACTAACACTTTCAGGCCACCACACAACACTTAACATCAGCTGTACTGAATATAGATACACCACAACCTCTTTATAACACGGTTTGTTATAACATGGTTTTGTATATAACACGGTTCGAAGATGGATCCCAAAAATGTATAGATTATATTGAAAAATGAAATATAATCTATACATTTTTGTTTGGATATAACACGGTTGTTTAACTAACACGGTTTATGCTATGGCCCCAACAACAGTGTTATAAAGAGCTTGTGGTGTATTTACTAAGAGAATGGATAAACTACACCAAAGTGAAGATCAGGAACACTTTTACGGATACCTCATAACACTTGAACACCGGCTGTGTACAGCTAAATATGAGGGGATGGATACTTCAGAAGCAGGGAATGCGCCAAAGAATCGAAAAATGCAGATTCAGTTTTATTGAGTCTAAAAGCAGGAGTTAGTATGCAAATAACATGTAAATTCTAACAACAGATACCGGTAAAGAACACAGTTTATATAAATCCTGATAATACAGGGTAACACAATACATTTTCTCTGTTGTTCAGTCTGTACATGAAGATAATTTAGTGTTTTAAGTCACTTTCAACATTAAGTTCTATTATGATGATGGAAGGGTGATAATTGAACGGCTCTGTGCAATGAATTGCTGTACAGCATAGCAACAGATAAGGTGCTTGTTTCATTCGAAAGATGCTGATATTTTTCTTATTTCTCCACGAAAACATATGTTGTGGAACTCATAGAAGCGCCTTGGCAAGGCGCTTCTAATGAGTACCCACAACATATGTTTTTGTGGAGAAATAAGAAAAATATTAGTGAATACCCCCTCATCTGTAGCTATGTGTACAGTCAGCTGAATTACCAGTAGACGAGATAAGGTGGGTATTTGAGGATAATTTAGGGATATTTTTCATTATTTCTCCATAAAAACATGTTCTGGGTACTCATTTAGATACACCCCACTGAGCCAATTCTAATCAGTACAGTACCCACAACATATGTTTCTACGGAGAACTGTTCAAATTATCCTTCAGTTATCACAAAATACCCACCTTTTCTCTTCAACTGATTCCGCCTCGAGCGGAATTTGAACCCGGGACCTCCTGATCAGAAGTCCGGAGCACTAACCACATGGCAACCAGAACAGTCTGTGAAGCTGGTCTCTAGGGCACCATCAAATGCGCGATAGACTTGTGATCAGGAGGTTGCAGCTTTGATACCCACCATGTCCAGCAACATTCTTCCGTGAAATATTTTTTAAGATCATTCTCTCCCTCGCGCTGATTCAAGAAGGGCAGATATCAGTTTCTGGCCAAAAAAAAAAGAAAAAAGAAAACAACGGAAGTACTGGTTAACCGCTTATAGGACTAAGCCTGTCCAGGAAAAGTGCAGTTAGGTAAAATGACTGGCCCAACATGACCTTGATGGGGCCGTAAAACCTCAAATCAATCAGTCTGTACAATATGTCTGCATAATGATACTCACCATAAATTCTGAGAAAAACTGATCTGTTGAAAGCAAGGAACACACCAAGGAAAGCTAAAATCAGCCAGCAGGCCATAAATCTAGATAAGACAGAGTATCAGATCATTATTTTTCTTATTTCTCCACAAAAATGTGTGTACTCACTACAGGGTTTTCCCTGTGGGTTTTAAAGTGAGGGTCCCAGGGACTCCCTTATGTGGAGTTAAGGTCCTTTAATAAGAATTAGGGAGTTATTTTTTAAAGGAGTTAACCCTTTAAGCACTTATCGCAACTGCAGCAGACGACACTTTAGAGTACTTTGTTTCAGAAAAAATAAGGCTTGACATTTCATGTGAATTGTCTGCCTAGCAGATAATTTACATGAAATGTCAAGTCTTATTTTCTCTGAAAAATAAAATCAATTTTAGAATGTCGTCTGCTTCAATTTGCTTAGTGCTTTATGAGTTAACTATTGCCCAAATATTGATAATTCTTGGCCTTTAGACCAAAATAGATTAAAATACAAAGCCACAGATAAATAAAATTAATTTTGGATTTGATTATGTATGCATCACTAAGGACCCTTGCCCCTAATTTTTGAGGGCCCTGAACAAGATTTTGAGGGTAAAAACTGCAGAAATGCGAGTCAGGGAAAACCCTGTCACTAGAAGTGCCTTTTTGAATGAAAAAGGTACCTTATAAACTAGAGCTATGTAGGTATTACCATATGTTTTTGTACAAGATACTGACTCAGCAGGTCCAAGTATCAAGTTGGTTTAAAGTAAATAATACATGTTTCAGAAGAATGAAATCCTTCACTGTCTTTGGAATATATGGTACTTCCGTAAAAGTATGCAACTTCCGTCCTTTGAAGTGCCTCCTCAAAACATCCCGACATCTAAGTTTTAATGAGCGGGGTGTTTCCAAACACTTTATAAGAAATTCATATTCAGTAGGATGCAGAGGCTTGTCAAGCCTTTGTACCAGTTCATCACGTGTAAAGGGAAATCCACTTTCAATGAAAAGTGGTCCTAAGAAATTTAATGCGTAATTCGTGCCATCATGTCCGAACAGTCCATGTAACTGATTGTCCATTGTGTATCTCCCATCCATATCCATTTCATATGACATGTTTAGAGCATCGCTAACATGCCTGTAATCTCCATCAATACCAAGGCCAACAACATTTGTATGTCGCTCCAGATCAGGGTTTTCATATATTAATGCTTCAATTGTTTCTCTATATCTCCTTGTGTTTCTTCCTCTTAATAACATATGAGCTAATAGGGTATCACCATTGGCAAAAACACTGTTAACATCGGTTCCCAAGTCCTGTAATATGCTTCCCAATTGTGTACCAGTGTGGGTCATTAGAACGATTGGTATAACTGGACCAACTGATTCCGATGTGTTGAGTAGGTCATATAGGTTTGGAATTAACTTCAATACCATAAATATACCATCTTCTGTGTTACAAAAATACTTAATCAACAAGCGAAGTAACTGTTCCCTTCGTGTGGAAACAGAAACAGTTTTATTTCTACGGATACCATATTTGGAAAGGACATGCATACATTCTGTTCGTCCTAATATACTGCATGTGGTACTTAAGTCATAGGGTCTTAACAAGTCTATATCACGTTTAATGCGGAAACCCTTTCTTAATACTTGATCTAGTAAGTCCGGTTTATTAAACAGCACTGCCAGCTCGGTGAAATCTGTCTTTGCGTTGATAAAACTACTCTTTATGATACATTCAGTTAAAAACTGCTGTATCTGTGACAGCTGACTTTCCAGTATTGGAAGAACTGAACTGCTTACTAATTCATTTCTCCAGAAATAGATTGTAGACAAAAGAAACTTCACTGCTTTAACATTTCCATGTCGAAGACAATATTCAATTGTAAACATTGGTTCAATTTCAACACTGCATGGACTCTTAAGTATCCTTTCAGCACTAAAGAACCTACATCCACCCAAATTGTTATAAGTTTCCGAACGGTCTTTAGATCGAACGGGTAAATTCCTTTGAATGCCTTTTATATCCGATAACAAGTATGGCGTGAGTCTGAAGATGCGGCTAAGACGAAAAACGTCAGAATTTTGAGACCCAAGTGCAGCAGCTATATGTATTCCATAAATAACTGTCTCTGTAACATGTTCAGCAGGCACGTCAGCCACATGCGGGCACTTTCCTATAATGATGCTTTCAGCTATCTTTTCATACATTTCTTCATTAATTTGTCCATTTTTGTACACATAGTCCATGTACTCGTGCTCAAATGCGCATGGACAAAAGCAATAGGAGTGGGATGATCTATAGAACACAGTTTGAAAAGAGAATTTGCAATTAATATAATTAAAGTCTGGCATAACTTTATTTGTGACTAAATTTCTGAACATTTCTCTTATATCCATTCTTGATTATATTCAGATCTGGAAAAAGCAGTACATGTATTATTGTCACTTTCTATTTCCTATCTTGTGAACTGTTCCACAACAATATCACCTGCAATAAAATATAAACAGAATTTACCCTAAGTATTTGGACAGGTAGGTCTGAGCAAACAGTGTAGACCTAGATCAGATTCCGCAAAATCTGATGCATAGCACTAGTTAAGGCACTTTTTTCAATTCAAAAGTATTGATACATGTATTTTTCTTATTTCTCCACAAAAACGTTGTGGGTACTCATTAGAAGCGCCTTGCCGAGGCACTTCTAATGAGTACCCTCAACATATGTTTTCCTGGAGAAATAAGAAAAATATTTACTGAATACTCTCCCCTATCTAGACCTATGTGATGAGAGTTTACACTGTTTGCTAGTCATCCAGCAGTCTTTAGATCACATAATCAGGTGGCAAAATGGACTTATTCAAATTTTGGGTCGTCTTGTTAGGAGATGCGGTGCCAGAATATTTAGGGTAAATAAGAAAATGGGGAAGAAATAAGAAATGATGGAGAAATAAGAAATTGTGAAGAAATAAGAAATGGTGGAGAAGTACACATGTAAGAAAAATACTGTATTCGACCTAATTACTGCACATACCCTATAAGTGCATAGTCAGGCAATTTCGTAGACTTCAGATTGCAGTCCGTGCAATATTATCTACTTCTTTATAACAGCATATGTTGTGGGTACTCCTCAATTCAAATGAGTATCCGCAACATATGCCTGTATAAACTTGTTGAAGTAATTCAAATGAGTACCCACAATATATGCTTTTATAAAGAAAATAGAACACATATCACATGAGCATCATTAAATCAGGAAGTCCACTGCTCATATTCCTTTAAAGTGTGCTCTTATTAGGAAGATATTTTACTACAACTTAAGTGCATAGTGTGGTAATTAGGTCAGATATGGTATCTGCTTTTTTGGTTGAAAAATGATTTATCCAGAGTAAGGTCTAATACAGAAACAAAGCATTCCCTGTGGACAGCGGCTTTACCTGTACTCTGCTCACATAGCTCCAGATTTATAAGAGGGGTATCCACATACCATATTTGATCCAATTACCACACATAACCCTATAAGCGCAGTCAAGCAATTTCATTGTCTTCAGATTACAGGCCATGGATCTACTTTTTTATAAACGCATATGTTGTTAGTACTCGTTTGCAATGCCTCGACAAGTCGAGGCATTTCAAATAAGTACCAACAACGTACACTTTTATAAGAAAGTAAGAAAAAAATTGCGGAAGTATCATTAAATACGCCCCTCATGATGTTCCCTGCTGATCTTTCTTTAAAGTGTACTCATATTAGGAGTATATTTTATTACAAGTTTTTCTAGTGATTTTTGAAAAACCTTAAGCACACAGTGCGGTAATTAAGGTGTATACTGTAATATTTTTCTTATTTCTCACATGAACATATGTTGTAGGTACATTTGTACTTGTTAGCGTCTTGTCGAGGCGCTTCTAATGTGTACCCACAACATTTGTTTTTGCTGAAAATTCTGCTTTACCTGGAGCTATATGCTCATTGTGGAAACTAGCAAATTTAGGCACAAAAGTTAATGATCCATTTACATGATTAATATTATGTAATTGGATACTTTTGTTGGATTTGAGAATGTATTTGGTGAAGTATTGGGCAATATGTGCCAGCCCAAAGTGAAACCAAATCTTGCTCTGCTTGACAATTCCTTGTAAAGATATTTGATCAACAAATGTTGGCAGAGATCTGTGTAAAGTTTTGTTGGAATACAGATCATTAGGAAGAACTTTGTGATATGGTGATCAACTAGATACGATTTTATACATATAAATAGCCCAGGGGCAAGGCCACTATAGTATTTGGACATTTACTAAAGCTGTGACCAGAAGGATAAATAAGCACTAAATTTTAAAAGTCTATGAAATGTCTGTTGTTGTTGTTTTTTAACATACATTTATTCGCATATTCTGTAGTGGTCTGTTTTTTATTTAATTTTATTTCAATGGCTGTATAAATTTTCTTTTCAATTTCAAGTAAAAAAAACACAAAAAAACAACAACAAAAAAAAACAACAATCCTTGATATAGTTTGGGGAGGAGGGTGTCAAAACTTTTGTGATTGTTATAGAAGGTAGAATGGGCAACATTTTCTTGGTATTGTTTTGGAGATGTTTTGGGAATGTTGGTCAAAATGTTAGTCCAGTGACTTTATAAACTTCTTCTCAAACTAACATTATTTTACAAGCTTTTTTTTTTCCTTTTCTATATATACTGTGACACCTTCTGGTATTTTATGAATTGCATGCAGGTCTTCCTGGGTAAAAACCAGTATTTAGCAACATGGATAAAGCCCCGGGGATAAAGCGTCTTGCTCAAGGTCCCACACTTGGTGCCAGCTGGAGTCAAACCCCCTATCTTGAATCTGATGCTTTACCACTGCACTCAATTTTACTTTTCAGCCTTTACTAAAATATCTTAACTTTCTTCTATCACACTTTTTTAGAACTATTAGCGTGCACAGTTTTACATCATCCTCGCGAGAGGGCGATGTACACATGATGTACAGAAAGATAACAGAACATATGTTGCAGTTGTTGCTATCCTGTTGTTGACAATCTTAGTCTTTAACATGTTAATAGATTGTCATATTAAATTTGCTGGCGTTGAATCACAGTCTCAAACTGATCCCACTTTTACAACAACCTGCAGCTCATACAGACTGTTAAATGCCACTGACTTACCAGATAAGTTTCAGTCGCTCAAAATAAATACGCACTATTAGGTTAAAGTCCAAGTTCAAGCGAATAATGGAGAGACAACTCTACAGTTATAAGATAGCTACAACCGCGCAACGGCGGACCAGGATGCCAACTTCCAGACATCTTAAATTAATAACGAGACGAAAAAAAAAAAAAAAAAAAAAAAAATCCGTATCCAGAATTTTTTTTTCTTTCTTTCTACTATTACTGCAGTTGATACAAATACATAAATAACCTCCCGCAACCTGAAAATGACTCGACCACTGTCTCTGGAAATATATTAAATCTCGGAAACAAGACAGTGTTAGCATTGGAACTTTGAAGGACAACGGTTGTATAGCTGAATGCGTAACAGATAAAGCTGAAATGTTTAATGGTCGATTCTGTTCAGTTTTCACGAAAGAAAACTTGGATTAGCTCTTTCTTAGGGGGTCGAACCCAGGCTGTAGTGCTTGAGGGGGAATGTTCAGGAGAAGTACCCGTCATTTCAGGCGTGCCACAGGGCTCAGTACTGGGCTCACTTCTCTTCTTACTTTACATTAATGACCTCCCAGAAGACATTCAGTCTCAGGTCAGGTTATTTGCGGATGATACTGCAGTTTACCTCACTGTGAGAAATCAAAATGACAGTCGCATTCTCCAAAATGATCTTAACAAGCTACAAGAATGGGAACGAACCTGGGACATAGAATCTAATCCAAGTAAATGTCAAGTTCTGCACATTTGCAGAGCTAGACAGCTTATCCACTCCCAGTATACCCTCCATGGTGATATATTGGAGTCTGTTGATAGTGCTCGCTACCTAGGGGTAAGTATTTCCAAAGACCTGACCTGGAATACACATATTAATGAAATTGTCACTAAGGCTAATCAAACTTTAGGATTTGTTAAAAGAAATGTAAAAACCAAAAATCAGTCAGTCAAAGAATTAGCCTATAAAACATTTGTTAGACCCAAAGCTGAATATGCCTCCACCATGTGGAGCCCTTATACCAAGAAAAATATAGACCAAATAGAAATGGTGCAATGGAAGGCAGCACGATGGGTTACACATAGATACTCCTCCTATGATAGTGTTTCTGCGATGCTGGGCAACCTCGGTTGGCGCTCCCTTGAAAAGCGTCGCTATGACTCGCGCCTCGCGATGTTTTACAAAATACAGTATGGCCTTGTTGCAGTGCCGATGCCTTCATATTTTGAGCGGCCCAAGAAGATCACTCGCCACAGCCTTAATAATCCCCTTAGTTTCCGCCAGGTATGCAGATTACTACAGGTTTCCGCCCTGCAGATTACTACAGGTTTTCGTTCTTTCACATGACTGTTGTTTTATGGAATAGGCTCCCAGTAGATATTGTATTCTTAAGATATCTTGACTTCTTCAAGAGAGAAGTGAGCAAGATCAATCACACGCAGTATCGATAGATAGATATGATATACCAGATAAAGGTCAGTCACGACATCGGACAATGCCTAAGATATATGTAACCTTGAACGATGTCATCGGTTGGGTAAAAAGACTAAATTCCAAGAAAGCATGCCCAGTAAGCATTCTTTATAAATCCATAGCGGGCCTTTAGCGGCCCATCAGGGTAGCTGACGGGCCGCTAACGGCCCGCTATAGATTTATAAAGAATGCTAGCTGGGTCTGGACCAGATAAACTGCCGATCATAGTTTTAAAAGAGACTGTCAACGAAATAACCCAGTACTCCAAAATTTGTTTCAACAATCTTTAGATTCTGGAGAAGTACCGTCGGACTGAAGAAATGCGAATATTGTACCAATTTTTAAGAAAGGAGCTAGAACGAAACCCTCTAATTATCGCCAAGTTAGTCTTACAGTTATGGTTTCTAAAATGTTAGAATACATTGTTGTCGCGCAGATCATGGATCGTCCAGATCGCCACAATATACTACATGAAAACCAACACGGATTTCGTGCCCATCGATCATGTGAAAGTCAACTTTTACTAACAACTGATGGCACCAGTAGGAGTATTAACCAGGGTCGCCAGGTTGATATGGGTATTCTGGTCTTTGCGAAAGCCTTCGACAAGGCCCGCTATAAAAATGTCATATTTTGGCATTCGGAATGAAACACTAAACTGGATCACAGAATTTCTACGCGGTCGACAGCAACAGATTGAAGTTTATGGTGAAACCTCCAAACCCCGGTGTTCCCCAGGGAACCGTACTGGGGCCAACGCTGCTTTTGATATATATCAATGATAATGCTGACAGTATAAATTCCACCATTCGATTTTTCGCAGATGATTGTGTTGTTTACCGCCAAATTGACTCGCCTGAAGATCACCTATTATTACAAGAAGCTCTCCAAAAGTTAGTGTCATGGAGTAATACATGGCAAATGGAATTTAACATTGATGAGTGTGCAATCATGAACTTCGGAACACTGAGAAATAAACCTAAATTTGACTATAAGATGAAAAATCAATCACTGCAAGTTGTCAAACACCATCCATATTTGGGAGTAGAATTATCAAACAATATGAAGTATAACCTACAGATAGACAGTGTTACTTCGAAAGCATCCCGAGTGCTCGGATTTGTTAAACGGACCTCAGACATTGCCATAAAGTCGTTAAAGAAAGAGCCTATCGGTCTTTGGTGCGTCCAAAGGCCGAATATAGTTCCACAATGTGGAAATTTAAGGCTGGCACGATTAATCGGATAATCGATTAATTGATGGATAAATTCCACAAAAATGATTGTCATTACAGATTTGCTAATAATCGATCATTTAATTTCTGTGTCTCTTACTTTACCGTATTTACCCTTAGTATTCAGACACCTCAACTTCTTACCATTGTTAATCTAAAATTTGAACAAGTATAACTTACTACCCATTGTTATGTCTAAAATAGCTGGATGAATGGCAAACAGTGTAGACCCTGATGATTGTGGCATCTCATCTGGGTCTACACTGTTTGCTCAGACCTTTCAGATCAAATACGCATAGTAAAGCACAACATATGGTTAGTCATGCTCAGACAGACAGGTAAAATTATGATAAAATCTTCATTGATTACTAATCGATTATCAATCGCAATGGCAGGACTGATAATCGATTATCTTTTAAGCTCTGATTAGCCAGCCTTATCTGGAATCCACAGCAAGTCAGACAAACTGAACAGATCCAGAGAAACGCATCTCGCTTTGTGGTGAATAAACCCTTCAGTTGTCAAAACCCCACAAGTGTTACCTCCATGCTCCAGCAACTAAACTGGTCGATCCTAGAGGACCGACGCCGATCGTCAGACCTTGTACTGCAGTATAAGGTCGTGAACAACCTAGCCGCTATTTCAGCTTCATATCAACTATCAAGATCCCCAAGTTATGTGAATAGTATCAGATTTATAACCTATCACTGTCGTCTAAATGTGTACCAACACTCGTTTTTTCCAAGAACTGTAATATTTTGGAATCAGTTGCCAGATTCCGTAATCAATCTGGAGAGTTTGGACAGCTTTAAGCTAGCTGTTCAACCAGCAACATTCATGTAAGCCACATTGAAGATTTGTGCAGTGTAAGTACATGTTCGGTTTTTAATTGTTCCGATCTGGTTCGTCTGACGCTGCACAAGCACAAGTTTAATCCCTTGTCGAGATGTCCGCCTAGCGGATTTGGATAAGTCTATCTATCTAGTCAGATTTTTAACGTAACCAGGCAGCAGAGCCACACAGAGGCAGCTCCAGAAAAAATCTGAATTAGTTTACCTTTGACCTTGGCTTGAAACAGCTATACACGCATAATTCATGCACAGACTACCTCGCCTGATCGAACCATATGCACAAAGGCCAAGGTCTGTAAGTTTCAGAATTTAGAGTTCGGTCATAAGAAAAGAGCTTGAATACGTGTGTATTACCAATGCACAATATAATCTCACACTTGCTCAATCATACCACTTGACCGGGAGAGCAGTAAAAGGAAACCAAAAAGAACCACCAACCTTTTCATCCGGTATGGGGCACCTCCTCCTCCTCCTCGTCTCATCAGCAGCAAGCATACCTTCTTCTTTCTTCGACCCCGACGGCTCTTCTTGGGGTCATCCAGCTATATGGATCTTTTGGAGACACGGTTAGTTAACGTTAGTCAATTAGTGCCTCCTACACCGACCCGCTGGGCGCCAGCGAGTCCATGGCTGATTTGTCTGTGGTTTTCCCCGTCGGCATCTTGGGTGCCATCTTGTGGTCGTTGCCGCCACCACACCACTTCGAGGTGTGCCGTCCGATAGTTCGTGGTGGGATTTGGACAAGTATCATCATTGAAGTTGAAGTTGATTGTATTCATTCATTACCCAGAGGGAGCTTATCTTACTGGATGGGCCACTTAGGAGCGATTTTGTCTCAGCAGTTGGATCTTTGAAGTCGGCTGGATGTTTCTGCCTGCACAGGGGACCTCCAGTTAACATCCGAAGGATTAAATCATCATTATGTAAATGGAGCATGCTCGGACCCAGAAAATTTCTCACTCGGAGCGGGCATCGAATCTGGTACTAAGGCCATCCACCTCCCCTATGCAGGTTATGATCATAAGCAACGTCAGGTTGTATACAATGGTATATTCAATCGTGCGCTCAGCGAAGATTGAGACCAGCCTGCGCATTCGCGCAGTCTTATAAAAATCTTCACTGGGTGCATGTCGGATAGCCAAGAATGCCAAGCTTCTTCCCTCGGATAATGAAGGCTCTGATCAGAATGCGTGGATGTGCAGACTGACTTGAGTCTTCGTTAAGGTCACATGACAGAAGGTACGTTTTCTCACGTTGCGTCTCAAATATATCTTACAGACTTTCTTCCATGGAACTTGTGTTAGAACCGACTTACTATTATATCGAGCTTAAGGCTAGGAGGTTGAGTAGTAGGTATCGGGGTTTTAACAAGGAACCCAGCAGGCACACAATGTTGAAACAACGTCGGTTCAACATTGAATCGACGTTGTTTCAACGTTGTTTGCCCCTTGCTGACTGCTTTCAGGAAACAAAGCGACCCGGCAGTAAATGGCTATTTCAGTTATTTAAGAAATAATAATAATTATAATATAGATGCCAGAATTCATTTGTATGGGAAATTTTGGATAAAAATTTGCCAAGTTTTGGATACCATAATTACCCTTAGTATTCGCAGGCCTTACTCTTTACCATATACTTCTAATATTTCAAAACTGAGTCCATTTTGTGAATGTGTCAACAAAAATTGCATAATGAATGGGCAACAGTATAGACACTGATAGTATAGACTCTGATAGTATAGACAGTATAACAGTAGTATAGACTCTGATCTGGATCTACGCTGTTTGCTACAGCCTGCAAAGAGTGAAAATACACGTACACGGTCAGGAAACTTCATAATTGGAGCCAGTGGCTCCGATAAGAAATGTTGTGTGCGTCTTTCGGAGCACGTGCGGCTCTGAATATAGCGGCTGAAAAAAGTAAACAAAAGAGGTAGGTCAGTCACTCGTCGAAAGAATCTTTTTTGTGGGGTAGTTTTTCTCAAAAAGGAGAATTACATGCTGCTCTCAAGTCTTTTAACAGTTTTCTCACCTAATAGATAGTTTGTAAATGTGTACGATCTCGTCTGAACTACTTGTGGCGTGGCTGATCGATGCTGAATAAACTGATCGTCGAAGGTTCAGCGACGCTATTCCCGGTTATTTTTTCATAAAATTCATATGCGCCTGGACTGTTTGGCATTATTTATGTGTGAAATGACAGTTTGACATGTCTCACTTACCGAAAAATAAAAATTGACAACAAACTAATGGAAATGGAGGGCAAATAAACAATGGCTCCGATGGTGTAGGGCGGCTCTGAATATATCGGTCGGCTCTGATAGCTGAGGGCTAATGTTTGCAGAACTATTATTATAAAAGACAGCCTCTGTCCAATTGCGAGTATTGAAGCCTTGCAGCAACCCCAACGTTTGTCTCTTCTGATCTTTGGACATCTATTCTGTGCTGTAACAGTTGATTTTTGCTCTAAAATGTCTTGACGGGGACGTACAACCTTATCAAAACAAGCACAGAAACTGATTATGGCCTCTGGTAGTGGATTTACGTGGATTTTTTCTGTATCAAGATATGCGATGGAATCGATCACGTCACAGGTGCAATTTTTGTGGTCTCGTTTTAGCGGTAGGGGTAACTATATATGATAGGGGGTAGAGACATACATAATGTTTTAAATCTCTGAACAAGCGATCTAGACGTAGACACTTTTCTTTCATAAACACTCAGAATGAAATCTAAGGTGATAACCAAGCACCATAAATAATTACAAGAATGGCGTTTGGAAGAAGTTTTAGAGTATCATATCGACCAATTCATGTTTCAAGATTTTTTGTCTCAAAAATTTATTTTTGTTTTAGCTTTCTAAGGAATTGTTCTTGCTAGAAGTATGCCATATGGGTTATTTCTTCATCTTGCAAATTTCCATCTATTGATACATGCAAAATATGAATTTGACCTAATTTCACATGCCAATGAACACACATATATAATTGAAAAACAGATATATTTCACAGTTTTGGTCCATTTTGATTTTAAGTTAAGAAACTTGAACCAGAGTAGCATCTCTTGGACAGGCCATTTTTTAAATTAATGACACTGACCTACTTTTCATGATCTTCTGAACATGGGTTTTGAAATTAGACAGCTTATATTCTTATTGAAACGTATGCACTAAAACTACTTCAAAAAGCCATTTTTGAAATTGGAAAGGTGCTAAGTTATCACCGTAGACATCATTTTGTATTTATATATGTCTCTACTCCTCATGATACATAGTTACCCACCCACTTTTATATACTTGTATCTCAAAAAGTAGCTTTCTGTACGAAGTCATGCAAAACAAGATTAAGCTAAACAGTTTCAAAATAATATTTGCATGGTAAGTCTGACTTAAAAGTTTATGTTTTGCCCGAAAATCATATTTTCAGGATTATAAAAATGTTTCTAGGTAAGTCTAAGTCTTTGGCCCCAAAGGCTACCAAAATTCTGGGAAGTTCCCCAGCCGCTTCCCGCGGGCGGAACGAGTACAATAACAAGTGCTTACCCAACAGAGCAAGCATTCCTTTCTCCCAAACATGGTGATAAGCTGCCAGAAAGCACTAAACAATTGTTTAGGGTTTGGGTCAGATTGGCTCTGAATTATTTATCTTATCAACTATTTCAGAGAATGGGTGTCTATAAAGGGAAAAGAAAGCGCGGTTTGCGGCTTTCTCTCAAGAAGCCATACATATACAGAAAAAAAAAACAAGATCAGAAGAGAAAAACGTTGCTGCAAGGCTTCAATACTCGCAGCTGGACAGAGGCTGTCTTTTATAATAATAGTTCTGCAAACATTAGCCCTCAGCTATCAGAGCCGACCGATATATTCAGAGCCGCCCTACACCATCGGAGCCATTGTTTATTTGCCCTCCATTGCCATTATATTGTTGTCAATTTTTATTTTTCGGTAAGTGAGACAGGTCAAACAATCATTTCACACATAAAAAATGCCAAACAGTCCAGGCGCATATGCATTTTATGAAAAAATAACCGGGAATAGCGTCGCTGAACCTTCGACGATCAGTTTATTCAGCATCGATCAGCCCACGCCACAAGTAATTCAGACGAGATCGTACACATTTACAAACTATCTATTAGGTGAGAAAACTGTTAAAAGACTTGAGAGCAGCATGTAATTCTCCTTTTTGAGAAAAACTACCCAACAAAAACAGATTCTTTCGACGAGTGACTGACCTACCTCTTTTGTTTACTATATTCAGAGCCGCACGTGCTCCGGAAGACGCACACAACATTTGCTTATCGGAGCCACTGGCTCCGATTATGAAGTTTCCTGACCGTGACGTATACAAAGCATAAGTGGTTTTGTTTCTAAGCGATAATTATCATTGTGCCAAAATGCACCTGATTGCGGTTGCAAATATAGCCTACCTGTAATTTTAAACGAGTTAGATCTACCATTTCATCACTGAGGGAAAATTTAAATTGTCTATGGAGCTGTACCGGGTCACTAACACGCTCAAACATCGAAGATCATATTTTGTTTTTGATATTTCATGGGCAGGTAAACTTCTAAACTTTTCAGTATGATTTCACATACATGTAATGCACCTGGGGTGATGAATCACAAACGATTTAACAGTTTTCTAAATCGAGAGTCACTTGCCTAGACTGTTCGCGAGGTTGTGTGGCAGGCAGCATTTAGAGAGAGAGAGATACATTATGTAGACGAGATGTGTCCTTTATATATACGCGACCAAAAAGTTTTGCATCGCCTACAGTTTTAATCCTTTCTTCAGTTATTTGGCATTCAAAGAAAAATATTAACAACTCTCGTTTTTTCCTGATTGGAATAAATGAAAATTTCATTCAGAAGTATATCACTGATATCCTGTAAGCATCCCCTAAACCCTACAGCAGTCTTCCTAAAAAGTGTCCCAAAAGTCAATAATGTTCAATAGTGTGTGTAACCACCATTATTATGCCGGCATTCACGGACTGAAGAGTACACGAGCTTCCGAATAGTCGGTTGTGGAATTCAGGCCCATTCTTTAGAACTCAGGAACAGCCGAAGATCCTGCAATGGGCTGTTGCGCTCCAGACCGTACAGAACAGCTCTTCCAAGTATATCCTAAACATGCTCTATACATGATAAATCGAGAGACGTCGCGGACCAGTCCATTCTTTTCACGTTTTTCGTACCCAGGAAGTCCTCGACAATGCGCGCTTGACGAGGCCTGGGATTTTTATCCTGGAAAATTGTATCAATTGGCGACTGGCATCTGGCACAGAAACGGCAGCACGTGTGGTGTAAGGACTTTGTTGATGTAACGTAGTGCATTCAGGTTTCCTTCGATGAAGACCTGGGGTGAGTTGCATAAGGAAAGCGCTTTCATGTAGCGCTTTGTAGCGATTTGTCCTTGCTATGCAACGGTCCGCTTGTTTGGAGCGCTTTTTAAAATGTCTGCCAAAATGACACGATTTTCAAACTATGAATTTATCGTAAAAAACTTGCTTCAGCGATTGGTTTTGTGTTCTATGATCATTTTTGCACAATGCACGTCGTCTGAGGACAATAAAATAAATAAGAAACATTTCATCTCTTAAAACGGACACTGACTACGTCGGGCGCCGCCATTTTGTTTTGTCTCGTTGCTATGCAACAGTCTGTTTCTGGGACGAGTTGCATTAGGCGAGCGTTACAGAGCGCTTTGTAGCGCTTCGCAATGCAACGGTACGTTACCGAAAAGCGCTTCGTAGCGCTTTGTAACTGTGTTTGGAGTACTGACTCGCTATCTGAAACAGACTGTTGCATAGCAACGAGACCAAACAAAATGGCGGCGCCCGACGTAGTCAGTGTCCGTTTTAAGACTTGAAATGTTTCTTAATTATTTTATTGTCCTTAGACGACGTGCATTGTGCAGAAATGACCATAGAACACAAAACCAATCGTTGAAGCAAGTTTTTTACAAGAAATTCCTAGTATGAAAATCGTGTCATTTTGGCAGACATTTTAAAAAGCGCTCCAAACAAGCAGACCGTTGCATAGCAAAGGCAATTCGCTACAGAGCGCTACATGAAAGCGCTTTCCTTATGCAACTCACCCCAGGTAGCGAGTCAGCTCCGAACACAGTTACAAAGCGCTACGAAGCGCTTTTTGGTAACGTACCGTTGCATTGCGAAGCGCTACAAAGCGCTCTGTAACGCTCGCCTTATGCAACTCGTCCCAGGATTGAGTTGCATAAGGCGAGCGTTACAGAGCGCTTTATAGCGCTTCGCAATGCAACGGTACGTTACCAAAAAAGCGCTTCGTGGCGCTTCGTAACTGTGTTCGGAGCTGGGATGAGTTGCATAAGGCGAGCGTTACAGAGCGCTACATAGCGCTTCGCTATGCAACGGTACGTTACCACAAAAGCGCTATAATTGTGGCGCTTTGTAGCTGTGTTTGGAGCTGACTCGCTGTCTGAAACAGAACGCTGCATAGCAACCAGACAAAACAAAATGGCGACGCCCGACGTAGTCAGTGACCGTTTTAAGAAATTAAATGTTTTTGTTGTTGTTGTTCTTGGACGAAGTGCATTGTGCATAAATGACCATAGAACACAAAACCAATCGCTAGCTTTTTACGAGAAATTTCCGCTTTAAAAATCGTGTCATTTTGGCAGACATTTTAAAAAGCGCTCCCATCAAACGGACCGTTGCATAGCAAGAATAAATCGCTACATAGCGCTACCTGAAAGCGCTTTCCTTATGCAACTCACCCCCGACTCGCTATCTGAAACAGACCGTTGCATAGCAACCAGACAAAACAAAATGGCGGCGCCCGACGTAGTCAGTGCCCGTTTTAAGAAATTGAATGTTTGTTTTTTTTTTTTGTTTTTTTTTTTTTTTGTTGTTGTTGTTTTTGTCCTTGGACGAAATGCATTGTGCAGAAATGACCATAGAACACAAAACCAATCGCTGAATCAAGCACTACTAGCTTTTTTTTTTTTTTTGAGAAATTCCCAGTTAGAAAATCGTGACATTTTTGGCAGACATTTTAGAAAGCGCTCCCATCAGTCGGACCGTTGCATAGCAAGGACAAATCGCTACAGAGCGCTACCTGAAATCGCTTTCCTTATGCAACTCACTTCTGGTCTGTCTTTGCAGTCGTTGAAATCCCGGCCCATGCCATGACTCCGCCACCTTGAAAGGCTACTGTCGGGATTACTGTGGCCGGACCATATCTCTCTATGCGTTGTCTCCAGACTCGTTTCACGTGTGGACATCAGGGGAGCTACCGTGAAATCGCGTTAACGTAAATTTGTTCCCACGACACATCCGGAAACTCTCGCGGTAGTTCCTAGGACCTTTAAATTGTAAACAAAGGTAGATACTTTCGCGTGTTTTGATTTATTTTAGAAGAATGAGTGAATAATATAAAATTTCGGCGATACTATTCCATGTTAATATGATTTACCTTTCTAAGCAGAGCGAAAGAAGTATTGAAAAAATCGTTGCCGAAAGTAGGCGACCGTAACAAAATCGAACACAGGGTTGTCTGACTAGTTTTATGTCAACACGAATGAATGATGCAATTGTTTTGTAAGTTTTCGCTTAGAACGAGATCCTTTGGCGCATGTTCTGGATATGTCGGCCCTTATTCATCATTTAGATGTAAAAATTTTAATCAGTCCATGTACTATGAAGAAGAAATGCCGAAATTTTCAGGCGGAGTAGCTCCCACATCATCGCGGCAGCTCCCAAAACATGCTCTAGTTCCCACGAGTCTATCATGCCATCACCTGGAGAGAAGTTTATAGTTTAGCTAGCAATGTAAAATATAGTTAGAAGTCATCTTGTTTTAGTCGAATTCACTGACTCATCTGCCGTATAATGCCGCTGGTATTTTGATCTTATTATCCACAAACATCATGATAGTTTGGCTATCAAATCGCTGAAAGGATGGTTTTTCTCTTGAACTGCGCGCCGGTGGGTCGGAATTCAGACTCCATGATGGCTCAGGCTTAAGGCTATTTATTATTTGGTCGGAGCCAGAATTTTTTGTCTGTTTCTTGGCCAACATAGAGGGTAGAAAAGGGCTCTGGATCGGCTCACTTTCAATTTGCGTGGGTATTGTGAAAAGGGATTTTGTAAGATATGGTAGCGTGAGGTTCAGTTCGGTGGGTCTGGGTGGTGTATTGTAGTTTAGGGTAGGGTATCATGATAAAATGATCATGAATCATAAGTTTTACCAATTTAGTTATTTAAATTTTCTATAACGACTAGACTTTGGTCTTAGTTTAGGAAAGCGAATTCGAACAAGAGAAGGCAATTGCTTTGCCTTAAAAACCTGGTGTATTCCATTCTTGTGACAATGAGTCGTTTATATGATACGAGTGGTTGCCTGGTAGTGTAAATCGACATATAAGCTAAACTATAAACCTCTCCAGGTGATGGCATGATAGACTCGTGGGAACTAGAGCATGTTTTGGGAGCTGCCGCGATGATGTGGGAGCTACTCCGCCTGAAAATTTCGGCATTACCCCTTCACAGTGCATGGACTGATTAAATTTTTTACATCTTAATGATGAATAAGGGCCGTCATATCCAGAACATGCCCCAAAGGATCTCGTTCTAAGCGAAAACTAACAAAACAATAGCAACACTCATTCGTGTTGACATAAAACTAAAGGAACTACCGCGAGAGTTCCCGGATGTGTCGTAGGAACAAATTTACGATAACGCGATTACGCGGTAGCTCCCCTGATGTCCACCCGTGCGTTTCTTGCCGTCCACTCTCTTCAGATAAAACCATGACTCACCGGAGAAGATAACCCTTCTCCATTGTGGGTTGTTCCAGCCTACATGGGCACGGCTGAAATCCATACGAGCATTCTTGTGCGCTGGCTGAGTTCTGGCTTTTTTTTTTCAGGCACTCTTGACTTAAGACCTGCAAGAATGCGATTCCGGGCGGTCTGAACTGATACAGGCCGGGCTCCCGGACCCCTACTAGGATAAAGTCGGCGGCGAGTTTCTGGTCCAGTCACGAAGCGGTTTCTCGCACTGACGTTGGTGACGTGGCGATCTTCGGCCCTCGTCGTAACCTTTGGTCACCCTGAGCGTGATCTATCCTCATTACGAAAACACGCCTATTCAAATATATTGAAAATTTCACCACCAAAAAAATGCAAATTTTCAGATAAAAAAATCCTGATATTTTTCATATTTCTGATCAAAACATACATTGTGGGTACTCGTTAGAACCGCCTCAGCGAGGCGGTTCTAACGAGTACCCACAATCTATGTTTTGAGCAGAAATAAGAAAAATAATGTATATCCCTCTAAACCCCAGTTTTACTATATAAAAATTGGGTTTAAGGGAGTCAAAGTTATATAGATGTATTTTTGTGATGTTTAACAGTCCTGTTTGCCTAAAGCGCTGTCTGATCCTGTTAATGGTCTGATGGCTTGTCTGGAACCATCTCGCTACTTCCCGGCTTCCCATACCCGCGTCTAAGCAGCCTTAGGCTCGCGCCCGGTCGGTTTCACTTAGCTTATTGTATTGCCCCCTTCCCCCCCGATCCCCCCTTCCCCCCACCCCACCTCCTCTCCTCTTGTTACTGAATTCGCTATATTGTGCAGAATTTGGGGTTTAAACTTTAAAATTTCTAAGAACATGATTTGCATGATTGTGAAAGTGAGTTGTTTTTAGTGTTGGGCCAAAAATGCACGAAATGCATGAAACCTTGGTCAAACTGCTGCCTTGAATACAATGAAAAATCATGCATTTGAGGTGAATTCTGGCCTTTCAGTACATCGACTGCATGAAATTAAAAGTGAGATGGTTTACTGCTGCAAGGCCATTAGACTATGGATTTTTTATTGACGATTGAGTGTTCGGAAATCACCATAAACTGTGATATGCAGAGTTAAGAGCTTTGCAATTTTTGCTACTTTCTGTCATTTTTTTTGACACCCCACTGTACTTCAAAGCTTTGTCACGCACTGTTGATTTTGCTGATGTTTACGTTTTTCCACGTTTTGAAAGAGCCTTAAGTCTGAACAAAATGTTTCAGATGTCGACATATCCATATATACTGCCCTATGCCCTCGCGAGCATTCTAAGCAGGCCTTCCTAAGTAGAAGACAATACTTGGTGCTCGCGGGGATCGAACCCGCTACATCTCGATCTTGAGTCCGATGCTTTACCATTGCGCCACAGCGTTCCTTAAGCAAGGCACTTTATCCAAATTGCTTAGTACTGTACTGATTTGTACCCAACCCTCGTTTCAAATTTTTTTTGTTTTTAGCCCATTACCACTGCCTGTCCCCTCCTCCCTCAAAACCTCCCCCCCACCCCTCACACACAGCATGCACAAATGATTTAATATCTGTTAGACGGCAATACTTTGATAATGCATGAATATAGGGAGAAAATATACTGAAAGGAAAAAGAAACGCAGGGTAGAGTTCTTATTTTAACCATTGTTTACGGTGTTTACTATAGCCATACACTTTTACAGATTGTCCTGTGAATGTGAACCGCGGGTATACGAGTCTTTGGTCGATGTGCTATCTACCCAGTGTGTGAAATCATTCAACCATGCACTACACAGTGCATTGCACGGACAATACGGAAAGCCAAAATTTCGTGCAAAACAAGCATTTTTAAACCTTCAGCACAAGATTTCCTCACACCATTTGGTACACTTCAGCGATACACAACGCTCTTCGATTCTTTTACCGATTTTTCTTTTCATTTTTACGCTACTTTGAACTTTTTTTTCAATCATGGTACGATTGACTGATGTTCAGAGGGGTAGGGCAATTGCGTTGCTGATGCAGGGTCAGAGGCAACAGCAAGTTGCCAATCATTTTGGGGTTAACGTCTCAACAATTGAACGTCTTGTTAGACGTTTAAGGGAGACAGGGCATTTAGCAGACCGACCGCGGTCTGGGCGTCCACGCGTGACGTCGCGACTTCAAGACAGGACAATCCGTCTGGCACATTTGCGGAATCGTCATCTCACTGCTACCGAAACTGCCCTTAATACAGTAGGTACGCATAATCGACAAATTTCTCCGAAGACTGTTGGAAGTCGATTGCGTGAGATTGGTCTTCGAGCTCGTCGTCCATACGTTGGTCTGCCTCTGACCCAGGCACGTAGGTTGCGTCGTATGGCGTGGTTGACGGCGCATGCGCCCAGGCTATTTCCGATGAGGCAGTGGAGACGAGTTCTTTTTACGGACGAGTCTAGGTTCACTCTCTATCGCGCAGATGGTCGACGTCGTGTGTACCGACGTCGCGGAGAACGCTTTGCCGACGCCTGTGTTGTCGAACGGGATCGGTTTGGGGGTGGCTCCGTTATGGTCTGGGGAGGCATTGCTCACGGGATAAAATCACAGTTGATTATTGTTGCGGGCAATATGACCGCAGTAAGGTATAGGGATGAGATCTTGCGTCCTGTTGCAGTCCCGCTTACAACGTAATCTGATTCTGCAGCAGGACAATGCCCGACCACATGTTGCCCGAGTTTGCAGGATTTCCTGGCAAACAATAATATCGCACCACTAACATGGCCACCGTACAGTCCAGATTTAACCCCAATAGAGCACATGTGGGATGAGCTGGACAGAAGGGTTAGGAAGCGCCGAAATCCCCGCCCCCGCCCCCCCCCCCCCCCCCCCCCAGCAACTCTCGCACAACTAAGGAATGCGTTGATCGATGAATGGAATAACATCCCGATGCGAACTGTCAATGCTTTGGTTAACTCTATCCAAAGGAGAATTAGGGCAGCAACGGCAGCAAGAGGGGGGCACACCCGATATTGATTTTCAGTTTGATTTTGATTTCAAGATTTGGGGGGTAGCTACCAATGAACTTCAATAACTCGAGACTTGTTGATCACAAACCAATGAAATTTGGAACTTTTGTTCCATACATGTACCGTTTTGTAATCATAGTAAAATGTTTAACAAACTTTTTCAAACTTGAATGAAATTTAGGAATAAAATTTCCCCTTCGTTTCTTTTTCCTTTCAGTATATATATGTCTTTGAAGCTATCACGATGTTAAAGAATAATTGATTTTTTGTTTTAAAGAATAAGCCAGAATTTTAAAGAAACAGAATAATTGGCTAAATTTTCACTGATTAGAGAATTTCAGACCCCCACCCTCCAGACCTACATAGATAGATAGATAGATATCTACACGATGCAATAGTCCCACATTACATAGCCTATGACCACTGAAACTGGTGGAATTTTAGATACATGAGCTGGAAATTTTCAGGAAAATAAGTGAAGAATCTGAAGCCATTTCACAGGATTTTTGACACAAAATTAGGACTTGGGGTAAGGAATTAGGTGTAAAACTTCCTAAATTGTGAAATTCCAGGGGAGCGATAATCCCACCTTCTTTTCGAGGGTGTTGGTGTGGGGGGGGGGGGGGGGGGGGGGGGTAATCCCAGCCCACTTTTGGAGGAAAACATTGATAGATGCATAACTCAGCTGTAAGGAAGATAAATATATTCTAACCCTTTGTAGACTGAGAGAACTCCCCCACACTATATATGTGAAGATTCTATTTTCGATTTTAGGTATGTCAGGCTATGTGATTTACATACTCCTAGAGAAAAAATGGTTGAACTGTTTGCAAACAGTGGAGACCTTGATCAGACGCCGCTGGGTTTACAGAATAAAATGGGCTAAAATGTACGGCTATTGAGAGCAATGAACAAATGTACTCAAAATTGAAAATAGCTGCAGTAGTGTGGATTTTGTGGGGCCAGACTAGCTATATGTAGTTCCACCCTCATATAAACGTTTGAAAATCCCAGACTGGGCGCAGTGAATACAAAGGACCAGAAATATGGACCTCACTACACTGAGGCCTATTTTCTGAAAAAAAAAATTTCAAGTTTATCTGGTGTCCCGGAATTGGCCAGACAACGTAAAAGGCTAATATTAATTTTATTTACTTCTTTAGAATCCTGAAATAGAGTCACATGATCCTTATTCTAAGATAACATAGAGGACTGGCACTATGGCTGAAGAAGAAGATGATAATGGTCCTACAGAGGAGACAGCTCAGTTTTTTCCACCAGAGTTATGGGGACTGGATTATCAATTTAATGTATACAACAAGATGTACATCAGAGACATTCTACAGATGAAAGAATATCAAATGTTTCCTGGTAAACTTTGCATACCATTACGAAAACAAGCCTATTCAAATATACTGAAAATTTTACCATCAAAAACTGAAAAAAAAAAAAATAATAAAAAAATAAAAAAATAAAATAAAATAAAAATTTCTATATTTTTCATATTTCTGCTCAAAACATAGATTGTGGGTTTTCTACTTCTAACGAGTACCCACACAATATATGTTTTGAGCAGAAATAAGAAAAATAATGTATACCCCTGCAGTGATTTTTTTACCTGCGCATCCTGAGTCCCATACTCATATTTTTTGCTTTGGGACTCACATTTTAAATCTCAGTGAGTTCCTGGACTCACAAAATCATAGCAGAAAGTTCTGTAGTGGATGCAATTATTTTATAGTAGGACTCTCTTTTTAAAGCCCAAGCAAGTCGTGGGACTCGTAGGTATAAAATTGTAAATAAATCACTGGCCCCTGTAAATCCCAGTTTTACTATCTAAAAGTGGGGTTTAAGGGGGTCAAAATTATATAGGCGTGTTTTCGTGATGCATATCGGGTTTACTATGTTTTCTCTTAACATTGGGACACCTTAACTATTTACCAGATTTGTCAAAAGCGTGAACAAGTCTACATAATTTATTACCTGTTGATGTGTCTAAAAGCTGCTGTATAACTATGCTGTATGACTAGCAAACAGTGTAGACCCTAATCAGAGGTCACATTATGCCTACACTGATGTAGGTCCTCACTGTTTGCTAAAGCCTGTCTGTCGCAATATTGTCAATGTAGGCGAAATATGATATTTTGTTTAATAATCCAATGTGCTACTAACTAAAATAAAGAATTTGTTTTTGGAAAATGAAGGAAAGTTAAAAAAATACCATTGTCCTGCTGAACCCGGATGTGCCCTGCTTTTGCAAACTGTGTAGATCCAGATCAGAAGCCAACTGAACTGGATCTGCCCTGTTTGCCATTAAGTAAGTGAATTTATATCAACAATCTGTATCAAGTAATCTGATTTGCTGAAAATTAGAAATGGGCGCGGCATCTTAATTTATTCAGCAGACAAGGGTTAAAAAAAACTGATGTCTGCTTATATTTCCCATGATGACATGGGAAAGAAATAATCGTTTTAAATGTATTTAACTAAACACTCATTCTAACACTTTAACAGAATCATGTTTTACCTTCTCACTGTCATTTTTGTTTAATTCTCACATCTAACTTAAAGGGGAATGATACACCTTAAGTGGAGTTAACATACACCACAACCTCTTTATAATACTATTGGGTCCATACCATAAACCGTGTTAGTTAAACAACCGTGTTATATCCAAACAAAGTGTACAGATTATATTGAAAAATGACCATTTATGGTCATTTTTCAATATAATCTATACATTTTTGGGATCCATCTTTGAACCATGCTATATACAAAACCGTGTTATAACGAACCGTGCTATAAAGAGGTCGTGGTGTAAATTGTTTGCCTCTGAAAAGGGGTCTACTTCAAAAGAAAAATATTTCCATTAGAAAAGACCCCTTTTAAGAAAGAGTGGGTATGCTGAATAATCACAGGAATCCTGTTAGAGTAGACCCCTTTTCAGAAGGGGTGGGTATACAGATTAAGCAAGCAGGAATCATTTTAGAGTAGCCCTTTTCAGAAAGTAGCCCTTTTCTAAAAGGGCAGGTATGCAAAATAACCAAACAGGAAATCACAGATATTGTCTCCTTTGTAAGAATGGTGGAAAATCTACCAAGTTTATTTATTCCCCTTAATTTGTAATTTATGAGCATAGCACATTGTCCGCATGAAGAAACTTTGCATCCTTTGGCTATCCAAAATGCGCCCAGTGAAGACTTATCGGACTGCGCGAATGCACAAGCTGATCGGGTGCACATGTCCGAATGTACTTTTTCTGACGATGTGGCTAATTTATTTTCAGGTGCATTCTCATACCAGAATCACCCAATATACAAGGTCGACGTGATTGGCGTTGTTGTCCGTGTGACTGAAAATTCCAAATGCTTCATCTATGCAGGTACTTGTGTTTCCTTTCTGTTGTAACGTGTTGCTTTTTTGAAATGATAATTCAAATCAAATGATAATTCAAATCAAACTCTAATGCAACCCTTAACACGTAATGGTTTGAATATTGTGCAAAAAAGGTAAGAGCAAAGTCCAGGGAGTGCCACAATCACAAGCCGCAACCCTTTCAAAATACCTAGAGGAAGAGGAAACAGACAAAACCAAACAAGCGCAAATCGAACAAACGTACAAAAAGCACTAATATTAGCTCTCTCTTCCCCAAGCGAGGTAATCGCAATGCTAAAAGGACTGAAAAAACAACAACAACACAAGAATAAAATAACACAATGCAAGACTTAAAACAATTTGCCTCGTAGAATGAACCACAAAGCAACAAAGTAAGACAAACACCGGGACCACCGCCTTAGAACGGTCAATAGAATAAACCGCGGGGGATGGGGGTTAAAGCACCTTTACAGCTAGCCAACATCTTCCTTGGTCCCGATACTACTCTTAATACACAAATACTGAAAAATTTGGCTCGCAACACAGTAATTGCATCAAAGCGAAAGCATAAAAATCAAATTAATCACTATGATAAACAAAGACAAGTACTCTGGCTAATTCTACTGTGTGCCAGAGAAAATGAAAACCAATAGTTGAACCACGCCAAGTAAATTAGAGGTAGAGTTTGAAAATTGTAGCTCAGTGAGTGCCAGTCAGACCCCAAGGTTATAAAACTTTTTCATGCTCAACTCAGCTGAGCATGAACTTTTCTCTGCTAATAAATATGAAAATGCCAACTATTGTTGGCGTTTTCATATTTAAGAGCAGAGAAATTTTAATGCTCTGCTATGTTTAGCAAGAAACAATTTGCAATTTTTAGTTATTTGAGTTTTTTTAGCAGGACGAATTTCATGCTCAGCTGAGGTTAGCATGAAATAAGTTTAATAATCTCGGGACCAGAGCACATGAGTATCAGAGCTGTAGTTTAAGGGGAACGGATACTCTTTCAGGGGCGGTAACATAGTCCATTCGGGAAAGGCATATGTTCCCTTTGAACCACAATGTGAGAATATTTACCTTCGGGCATTTGTGCCTGGTGAAGAATCAGATCAGCCTGCATGTCCAAGCAGTCTGATGAACGTCATCACAAACTGCCTTAAGAAACATTAGATTCTTGGCTATCCAAAGAACGCCCAGCTTGATTGATTAGATTACACAGATTTATCTAAGGTTTTTTGGGGCACACATGTCCAAATATTCATTTTCTCGTGTTACGCCACAGTTCTATTTTTGCAGCAAGTAAAACAACATATATGTATTGTGTGCACCAATATTGAGGGCCTTTATGAGGTTTTGCTTTGTCACTGTCAGATGAGGCCCTTGCAGTTTTGCCAGTAAATAAAAGTTACAAAGCATCACGAAAACATACCAGTATATTGTTGACCCCCTTTAACCCCAATTTGATATAGTAAAACCGAGGTTTACAGGGTATACATTATTTTTTCTTATTTCTGCTGAAGAATATATATATATATATATATATATATATATATATATATATATATATATATATATAGAGAGAGAGAGAGAGAGAGAGAGAGAGAGAGAGAGAGAGAAAGAGAGAGAGAGAGAGATTGTGGGTACTCGTTAGAACCACCTCGATGAGGCGGTTCTAATGAGTACCCACAATCTTTGTTTTGAGCAGAAATATGAAAACTATCAGAATTTTTATCTGAAAACTTTCAGTTTTTTTGTGGTGAAATTTTCAATATATTTGAATAGGTGTGTTTTCGAAATAGTCTGCCTTTGGAAACGCCGAACACATAAAAAACGAGAATTGAAGTCTCGGTTTCATTGAGACTCTTCAAATGATAGCAATTTAGTTTACAGGGCTGTATACACATCTTAGCCCCAGCTTATATCTCATACCAGAATCACCCAATATACAAAGTAGAACTCGATTTTCCAACATTACGAAAACACGCCTGTTCAAATATATAGAAAATTTCACTTCCAAAAACTGAAAATTTTTAGATAAAAAACTCTGATATTTTTTCATATTTCTGCTCAAAACATAGATTGTGGGTACTCGTTAGAACCGCCTCGGCGAGGCGGTTCTAACGAGTAACCAAAATCTATGTTTTGATCAGAAATAAGAAAAATAGTGTATACCCCTGTAACCCTCAGTTTTACTATATAAAAGTGGGGTTTAAGGGGGTCAAAATTATATAGGTATGTTTTCGTGATGAGGTGTCAGAAAGAGTTCCATGATCCCAAGGAAAATACAAACTGCACTATAGTGAAGTACACAGAGATTTTGTATGGCTGCTTTATTGAATTTAACACCAGCTGCTGTCATGTCGAATGAACTAAACAATCTATCGATTGTCCAGTTAAAGTCTGCAGTAGCCAGTGTTTGGATGTGCAAGCTGATCTGCATTTAAAAATCATATCACTCAGCAAATACATTTTGAAAGCCAGTATACAGGAGCCATCACACCAGTCGGTTTATTGATAAAACTATACGCCCTGGTATGCAGAGCAAACTTCTCGTATAATTTTCTTTAGTCTTTCAAATGATCAACATAGTGTATAGCCATGCGTGGCGTTAGAATGTTTCTGAACAAGATAATTTTAAGAGGATTATATCCCCCTCCACTTTGTCCGTGTTGCTGTGTAGAAGCAGTGTTGTAGGGGTATTAATCCACGTCATTATTCAGGTTTCACTCGAAATGTTGTTTTCAGGCATAGTTGGAAGGCAAATACTCGGATCAGCCTGTGTATTTATTCTGTCTACTTACAGAATCAATGGTAACTACTAACCACTACGAAAACGCACTTATTCAAATATACTGAAAATTTTACCACCAAAAATGAAATTTTCAGATAAAAAAAATCTGATATTTTTCATATTTCTGCTTAAAACATTGATTGTGGGTATTTGTTAGAACCGCCTCCACGAGGCGGTTCTAACGAGTACCAACAATCTGTTTTTGAGCAGAAATAAGAAAAATAATGTATATCCCTTTAAACCCTAGTTTTACTATATAAAAGTGGGGTTTAAGGGGGGGTCAAAATTATAAAGGCATGTTTTCGTGATGCTGTTAACTATATATTGTATCATCCGACGGCAGAGATCCATTGAGAATGCACAGGTTGATCATATTATTGAACACATGCATTGAACACGTGCTAGAGGCACCTTTTTCACTTGACAGGCCCAGTTGTTAACACGCAGAATGTGGTACTTTTGTCAGTAGTTTCTTCTCTATCCAGTGTTTCTGTAGTTGAAGTGTAAAACCCTGGTCAGATTGTATGATGTACAATATGCAGGCTGTCATGGGTCTTTATGTCTTGCATACAACTGACGTTCTCTTTTGACACATTTCAGTTGATGACGGTACAGGAGTAATCCCTTGCTGCTGCTGGAAAAATAGCTTTCAAAAGACCACAAATTTAGGTAAACAAAATAAAACTTTTGGCAAAAAAAGGTATTCAGAAGAAAGTGCTTGAAATTTAGGCACCTGAAAGAATGTTGAGAATTTCAGGCACTTCCCTACCGAGTAGATGATAGAATTAGAAGCACAAGAAAACAAATTATTATAAATTATCAAAATGTTCTGACCATATCTACAAATCTGACTAATACATATTTGCAGATGGATTTGTTCATTTTCAAATGTGTTTGGAACACATATAGACAAATGAAAAAACAATAATCATCAGTTTAAGGATATTTTCACAGTTTATCAGGTGTGATTATTAGAGTTAACTTCAAGTTCATACAAGCTGCATGAGCGGTGGAAAAAATTATATCATAATACACACTAATCACAACTGTAACAGACATTCTTTTTTTCATTTCCATTTTCAGCTTTTATTTTCTCTGAATAATAATAATAATGAAATAGAATGTCAGCTTCTGCAAATTTATGTTTTTAAAGCTGAGAGCTACAAGTGAAAGTGTCAGAAAGATTTTTAGTATATAATAAAAAGTTGACTGTTGAAAAATCCTGTCGAATGCCTGAAAATATGATATATAGTAAGTTGTGAATTTATATTTTTTCGTCTCCAATTCAGATCCTGCAGTAGAACTGAAAAGTCTTCCTGCTTCACTAATTAAAAGGGCAGAAGAGTTGACTCTTGAAAATGAAGATAATCTTGAAGGATACTCACTAGGAAATGCAATACATGTGAAAGGAAAGATCAAGATATTCAGAGATTTCAAAGAAATAGTTGCTCTGTATCATGGTATCCTTTTTGGAAATCATATATGTATAGAATATAGATTTTTAGATTATAGATTTATAGATAATAAAATACCTGTACATGGGTTCTGGCCTTCTACATTATTATTTCGCCTAATTACATCTGTAAATTGACCTTGTATTATCAATATGTACAGTAATTACAGAGTTTTCACTGCTTCATGTTTACGCTGCACTTTAAACAATAGAAGTTCGTGTGAGAATGCATGTTTCTAGGTTTTAAGTTTAGTTTAACTGACTTCTGCATTATCCTTTCATAACGAACATATTTTAACTAAGAGTCAACTTATTTAACCTTACAATTATTTTAGAGAAATTAGATAGTCCAATGTTTGAAGTTATGAGAATCTGTGAATTGCCAAACATCTACACACAATTTTACGATAAACGCTTCCAGCTTCCATATAAAGTCCAGGAAGCTTTGAGGGGCAGGCAGCAGGGGACTGAACATGGATCAAAAACAGAGGTAAGATAGAATTGATATTTATTAGCCTAAGACTTCGATCAGACAGTGATTTATTGTGCCACCTTGCGAGAAAAAAGGAAGGATCTTCGGACTTTCTGTCGAATCAGTCTTTCAGTCCGAATGCCTGGCCGTTGATCAAAACCACATGTCTAGTTCTTTGACTGAAGTGTTGACTACAGCTTTAGCGAACAGTATAGGTTCAGGCTCACCTGAATCTATGTTGTTCCCATATACTATACCGGCTCTTTTCCCATAACACAACACAATTAATGTGACAGCGGGATGTGTAAGAATTGTCCTATATTTTGTGTACAGCCACCACAATTACATTTGAGTAGTGATGTATGTGATATTACGCAAATACTCACCAATGCATGACACCAAACATCCCAATAAATAGCGTTTACATAAGCAAATGCGTTAAAGTATTTACAGATTGCTTTTGTCATAACTCCAGGTAAGGCGCTATTTTCAACCAAAAATATTGATATATTTCTTATTTCTCCATGAAAATACATGTCGTAGGTATTTATTAGAAGGCCCTCGTTGAAGCTCTCCTACTTAGTACTTGCTATTTATATTTTCATGAAGAAATGAGATGCAATCTTTTGTGCCAATATTATCGAGCTAACGGATAGTATTTGTAGTTCATTATGTTCGCATGATTGTATGTTCCAAGCTACTCTTTTGATTTGCGCCGGGGCGAGGCATTTCCTACAAGATTACATGTACGCCAAGCGAAGACACATATCAGCCTGAGCATCTGCACAGACTAATCAGAATCTTCGCTGTCCGCTTGAAGACGCTTTGGATCATTTGCAACCCACAGAGTGCCCTATGAAGACTCAGATCAGGCTGCCTGGATGTGCAGGCTGATCTTTGGTGGGTGCCCATACATCTTGTAGGAAATGTTTTATCTGGCTCGAATACGACACAGTATTAGGTAGTCATGGACAACATTTTGTATGGCAGATAATGCAACTCCTAAAATGCGTAAGATAAGAGAAAGGAAAATCTAAAAAGAACTCACAAAAGAACGAAAATTGGAGACTCGGTTTATTACCTCTCTTCATATGCAGCTTTGGGATTATTGAGCCCTTTTTGGTTACTTCGAAAATTACATACCGCTTAAGCTGGTGCTAGGGGCTATGCAGCCTCGCAAACTACATAGCTGCATATGAAGAGACGTAATAAACCGAGTCTCCGATTTTCATTCTGTTGTGAGTTCATTTTAAATTTTCCTTTCTGCTATCTTACGCATTTTAGGAGTTGCAATATCTGCCATACAAAATGTTGTCCATGGCAATGAACTTTATAATATTGTGTCGTATTCGAGCCAGATAAAACATTTACTACAAGATGTATGTGCACCCACCGAAGACTCAGATCAGACTTCACATACAGGCAGCCTGATCTGAGTCTTCATAGCGCACTCTGTGGGTTGCAAATGATCCAAAGCCTCTTCAACCGGCTTAAGCAGTATGTAATTTTCAAAGTAACCAGAATGGGCTCAATAATCCCAAAGCAAATAAAAGATAATCTACACTACGGTGAAGTGCAGGGAGATATTTTACGGCCACCACACGGCACTTAACACTAGTTGTAGTGAAGTAAAATGAAAATCTAAAACAAACTGCCTTTGGAAACTAAGAATACACAAAAGAAAGAAAGTCAGAGACTTGGTTTTATTAAGTCTCTTCACATAGCCTGATTATTAATTATGGAAATATGATAAAGGAATAGGTTTGTTTTCTCAAATATTTTATCAATGCCATAGTAATATTAAAATGCTTCAGCTGCATGACAGCAGCATATGGTAACCTTAAAATTCTTAAAGTATGAATGTGTTGATGCTGTTGTATTATGCTTTAAATCTACAGGCAATTTTGTGTTAGTTCACTGTTATATGGATTTGTGAACATAGAACTTCTGGTCAGTGTCACATATTTCAAGAGCATCTCTTTGGCTTGGCCCGCTGTGGTTCAACTATTGGTTTTCATTTACTCTGGCATACAGTAGAATTAGCCATGAGTACTCGTCTTTGTTTATTATAGTGATTAATTTGATTTTTATGTTTTCGCTTTGATGCATTGACTGAGTTGGGAGTCTTTATGCGAACCGAATTTTTATGTATTTCTGTATTAAGAGTAGCATCGGGACCCAGGCTGAAGTTAGCTAGCTGTAAAAGTGCTTTAACCCCCCCCCCCCCCCCCCCCGGTAGTTTACTCTACTGACCGTTCTAAGGCGGTGGTCCCGGTGTTAGTCTTACTCTTTGTTGCTTTGTGGTTTATTCTACGAGGCGATTTGTTGTATGTCTTACCATGTGTCATTTTGCTCTTGTGTTTTTCAGTCCTTTTCAGTCCTTTTAGTGCTTTTCGTACGTTTGTTCGATTTGTGCTTGTTTGGATTTGTCGGTTTCCTCTTCCTTTTGGTGTCTGGGAAGGGCTGCGGTTTGTGATTGTGGCACTCCCTGGACTTTTCTCTTACTATTTTTTATACTGTATTTCTGTGTTATTTTTTTGTCGCACCTGTGTTAGCATGGGCAGCATAGGCGTGCAAGTTTCCGTCGGCTCATTCCTTTGTCCGTGTACGTACTTATGTCCACTCTAGCGTTCACCCGAAAAGT
Source organism: Anodontia alba (assembly GCA_964016985.1). NCBI lineage: Eukaryota > Metazoa > Mollusca > Bivalvia > Lucinida > Lucinidae > Anodontia > Anodontia alba. The sequence continues at coordinate 85,447,313 of OZ024825.1, read as the reverse complement.
CTACAAACTGTAAAACGTTACAGTTAGTTTCACTTCGCTGATTGTTTTGTGTCACTGAGCTGAACAAGGGTAACAATTCTCACTACTCCCGTGCTTGTTTTCACGTATTAGTATGCAAGTGAACACATTTTATTATGCATAAACTTCCATGAAGTTCTTTATTTACATTTGATAATTAAAGTATTTGTGTAAAAAAAATGCTTTTGAATTATTTATCTTCCATTCAGTAATATAAAAATATAAAGAACCTGTTGATGTACTATTATTCCTGTATTCCAGGGTAGCCTGTTGATATACTATTATTCCTGTATTCCAGGGTAGAATTATGTCTGAGTTGAAAGAAGTTATTACGAAACAACTACAGAAGGCACCAGATATCATTGAGGTGACAGCAGGTCATCTTCTTAAACTTAGGAGTGTCCAAGAAGTTCTCTCACAGAACAAAGACAAGGTACGACATATTTTTCCTTGATCATATGCTTGTGAAACAAAGTAATGCATAAGGCTCTTTACCATAAAAGAAAGAACAAATAAGAAGTGGAATCAGGTTCAAATGAGCTTGGGTACAGCAGTCCCTACAAAATGGCATGTGCGCTCAGCAAAGACGCATATCGTCCTATAGTCTGATCAGTCTTCATTAATCACTGTATGGATAGTGAATGATGCAAAGCTTCTTATTGTGGAAAGAGAAGACTAATCACACTGTGTGGACGCGCAGGCTGATCTGAGTCTTCGCAGGCCGCGAGCGTCATTTTGTAGGAATCGCTAAGCCCTGGCTCAAATGTTTTCTCAATTCTCTGTAATCTCACACTGCACATGGACAAAGGAGTAGCTGCAAGATCTTTCAACTTGTTCTGTGTGCATACACGGAACTAGGCACATGAGTGTATGCGCAGGCATGTGTCCATGCATGTGATCATTTCTTCAAAGTAGTGGGAGAAAACTGGGTTAAATCTGTTTCAGGCTATTACATTTATAAAAGGTGAATTCAACATGTTTTAGCCGCAACGTGAGAAAACATACCTTTTGATGTGTGCCCAACAAAGACTCAGATCAGCCTCTGCATCCGCACAGTCTAATCAAAGTCTTTGTTGGCCACAGGAACTTTCATCCTCGGCTATTCAAAAAACGCCCAGTGAAGGTTCTAATCAGACTGCGCGAATGTGCAGAATATTCACGAGCATTCCGGAGGTACTTTTTCTGGTGTTGCGGCTCTTAGCGACGTCTTGAACTAATGGTTAATTTTGCTGAAGTTGATAGCAATATTAATGAAATATATAGCGGCATTCACAGGTTACACATTGAAATGTCAACAAGGCTGGATTTTAAACACTGAACGGATTTATTTAACCATATCATTTACCTATACCATGTTAATTAAGCTTCACATTTTTATAATACTCTAGGCTCTTGTGTCTCGCTTCTGTTGGTGTGAATATCGGTGTAAAATGCAGCATTTCCTTAGCCTTTGTGTTTTTGAAGTACAGGTTCATGTTGATATACTTCACACTGTATGACTCAGTTGGCAGAGTTATCTTTACCAAAGGAGATGCAAAGTTTACCACCATTTCTGCCAAAACCAGCATGTTATAAACCAGAGTAAATGGAAGTTTAAATGACGATAATTTAAATCCTCTCACTTCTAGGTAAGGTTTTAAAAATTGAAAGGTACTTTGCACAGGCGTGTCATCTGGAATAAAGTAGTATTGACCGCCTACTGATGGTCGGTTGTAAAGGGCTCTGTCGGCACATAGGAATGCCCAGGCTGTATTACCGACGTATACTGGTTGAAACTTTGCAGTGCCATCACCAACTTGGATCAGTGTATTTCCAGACTTTGCTGCATTTCTTAATCCGTTAATGACGTAGTGTGGGTCTTCTTCGCCGTACATGACATTGGCGCGTAAGGACAGGGTTTTCAGAACACCTCCTGAAAATATAAAAGAAAAACGAATGTAATGTTCCTGCCCCCTTCAGAAAAGAGATCTATTCTAAAATGATAGAATCTGCTCATAATGGGAACACGATTTTTCCATGTATAATAGATTCCTTTTCAGAAAGGGCCTTGGTGTGCATGAAAGCAAAAAGGAAGTCACAAAAGGTGCCCCTTCCTTGTGAAAATGACGGAAAATAGATAAAATAAATCCAATATATCCAGACCCCTTAATAGCTTGGTCTAGTATGTGTGTGCATACTCCACACACGCACAGGATTGACTCATTACTGTTCGTTTATGGGAAACATTGGATCATTATTGTTTGTATATAAGAAAAAGTGAAAAAATATTGGCTTTTCCTACAAATATGACAGAAAGAGCTCACCAGAGCCGAAGATTCGGGGTAGCTTAAGGATAGGCAGTAGTCCGTCGTAGGTGTCTATGTCTGCGTAGTGTGCATCATCAACGTTTTCAAACGACATCTCCTCTATAACTGCTTCGCCAGTGGAGCCTCCATAGGGTTGGGGAACTAAAGTTTTTCATAAGGTCTGGCTCACATGCCCAAGATGGCTGTCACGCCTATATATGGTAAAAACCCTTTAAAAAAATGACTGATCATCTTGAAACTTTAGGATGGGGGGAACAACATGTTTTTTTAAGGTCTTATTCACATGATCAAGGCCGTCACGACCATATATTTTAAAGACCTTTGAAAATCTTCTCCGGAACCGAACGACCGATGACCTAGAAGCTTAGTATACAGCATTTGTGTCTCGGCCCCTATCGATTTTTTTTAAATGATGGCCCTTGATCGACCTTAACCTATTTTACAGCAAGATCAGATGTGTTCACTTAGCCTTTTGTATGGGAAAAAAAGACGAACTAATAGATTTTCTCATTCTGTTGTAGTCTATGACATCAAAGTAGATTCATGCAATCAGCTCAGTGAGCTTGTTTAGCTGCCAAAGGTCAAGGTCATTTACTGGTTTTTTGTCCTGGGTGCCTCTGATTCAGTATTTATAACTTCATCTGCACTAAAACTGCCGAGGTAATTGAAACCAAATTACATGTGGAGCCTTAATGGGATGGGCGAATAAAAGTTTGTGCATGAGTTCCGGGTCACATGACCAGGATGGCCACCATGCCTATACATGGTAAAAACCTTTAAAATCCTCTTCTCAGGCCGATGATTTTGAAACTTGGTGTGCATTGGGGTCTGGCTCTACAAATTTTATACAACTGATGATCTTTCGTTGCCCATGACCTATTTTTAGTCAAGATCATCTTGGGTGGCTTTGGCCTTTGTCTTGGAAAAAAGCACAACCGTGGCTTTTCCGAAGCTATTGTAGCTAATGACATGAAAGTCGATTAGCCAATCATCTAAATGAACTCTATAAATACCAGTGGAACTTGGTCCTTGGTCCCTTAGATTCAGAAGTTTTAAAGAATTCGCTAAAACTGCTTAGCTAATTGAAACCAAATTGCATTTAGAGCATCATTTGGGTTAGGAAATCAAAGTTTGTTCTTATGCTCTGGTCACATGTCAAAGATGAATGTCATGCCCATATATGGTTAAAGGATTTGAAATTCATCTCAGGAGCTGAAATGCCGGTGACTTTCAAACTTGGTATGCAGTACAGGGCACTCTGGCTGTACCTAGTTATTTAAATGATGACCCTTGCTTGGCTTCGGCCTAATATACAACGAGGTCAATTTAGGTCTGTTAGAATTTTGTATGGCAAAAAGGCAAAACAGTGGGTATTTCAGCTCTGGTCAGAGGGAGCTGATAGGATAATCAGTAGTCCATTGCCCGTCATTGTATCGTCCTCACCAATACTTGAGCTCTGGTGAGCATAGTGGCCCATGGGCCTCTTATTTTCAACATGCAATGTACCGTCTTTACTTGTTGTTCCATTTGCTCTCAGCACCAGGCATTCAGCTTTATATTTGGACTTTGGGTATCCAGGAAACAGGTATTGTTCCGGTGGTGAAGTGTTTTCTTCAGTTCCCTCTATAATTTCTTCATGACCAATAACCACATCTACAGTACTACAATATATTAGTCGGGACACATTCTCCTGTTCACAGGCTGTGATGATGTTATTGGTACCTGAAAAATACATCTATATAATAACCTTGTATTTGCAGCTGTACAAATACTGGTTAACCGCTTAGAGGAGTAAGCCTGCCCTGTAAAAGTATAGTTAGGTAAACTGATCGCGCTCGACATGACCCCAATGATTTGACTGGGACAAAAGCCTCAGCACAAACAAACAAACAAATTAACAGGGTCATTCTCAACATTTAAACTGTTTACCTTTCTAGAGGGACTAGCATTGCTTAATATTACTAACAGTATGATAGGCAGAACTTTATATGTCACCCAGTGAGGCCATTTCAGAAATTATATTCAAGATATAGCAAATGGTTATGTGTATGACCAGAGGATAAGGGTATGTGAGGGTGGGGGGAGGGGGGTGGGTGGGGTATTTGATGAAAATTCCGGGAGACTTTTACTGCAGTTCTTCAAATAAAACGTATGTTGCTGATACTCAGTAGTACAGCGCTCATAACCAATCATCGTTATTTTACCTTGATGTATGAGCCGCATATATCGGTCGCAACGTATGAAAACGTACTTTCTGGCGTGCTCTCTACGAAGACTCAAATCTGCCTGCGCATCCGTACAGTCTGATCTGAGCCGTCATTGTCCGCATGAAGAAACTTTGCAGTTTTGGTTATTGAAAATGCACCAATGAAGAATCGGATTAGACTGTGTTAATGGGCAAAAAAAGGTAAGAGAAAAGTCCAGGGAGTGCCACGATTACAAGCTGCAGCCCTCCCCAGACACCAAGAGGAAGAGGAAACAGACAAAACCAAACAAGCGCCAATCGAACAAACGTACGAAAAGTACTAAGATTAGCTCTCGCTTACCCAAGTGAGGTAATCGCAATGCTAAAAGGACTGAAAAACACAAGGACAAAATAACACAAGGAACACTTAAAACAAATCGCCTCGTAGAATAAACCACAAAGAAACAAAGAGTAAGACCAACACCGGGACCGCCGCCTTAGAACGTTCAGTAGAATTAAGTTGATCTAAATGAATCTTCGCTGGGCGCATATGTCCGAAGGTATTTTGTCTGACATATATTTCACGTGTCTAATTCTGGTCAGTTTCTCATAACAATTAAGGTGAGCATAGTGGCCCATGGGCCTCTTGTTTTAAACATGCAATGTACCGTCTTTACTTGTTGTTCCATTTGCTCTCAGCGCCAGGCATTCAGCTTTATATTTGGATTTTGATAGCCAGGGAACAGGTATTATTCTGGTGGTGAAGTGTTATCTTCAGTTCCCTTATAATTTCTTCATTACCAATAACCACATCTACAGTACTACAATATATTAGTCGGGACACATTCTCCTGTTCACAGGCTGTGATGCTACGGGCTTGGCAGTTTCACTATATTTGTAAAGGGGATGGTCCCAACATCTCATATTCTGCTTTTTGCAATATTTAACCATACAGAAACGGTAAAAAATAATTAATAACAAACACGCAAGAGGTACACATCTCTGTTTTCTGGCAACTCTTGTATTATATTATTTACATTGTTTAGTGAAATCTAAATTCAGTCATTATCCTGTTGTAAAAACTAACAGAGAAGTTGTTTATAGTTATCATTTATCATCGTCATCTCATAGAATTGTGACTAAATAGCAGTATTTTATGATACGAAAAGAGTAAAATTAAAGGGCTGTATAGCAAATTACATGCGGCAAATGTGTTCATACAAGAAGATATTTTAAGAGATTATTAGCATAATATAATGAAGTGAAATATTGTTCCCTGAAGTAGGATAATATTCAAATAAAATATAATAAAATACCAAAGTACTGAGAGTGCTGATGAGGACGGTTGCTGCAATTCTATATATATCTAGCACTGATTTAGATTTACGCTGAAATTAAAAAAAAGCAAAAACAAAAACAGATATAAAGTGTTCAAATTTATCTTTGAAAAGTAATCTGAGATCAGAAAACCAGATATGTGCCACCAAAGAGTTCAAAATGAAAAACAAAATACCTAAAAGACTTCTATCTAACCGTTTTTAATACTTGATATCCACCTTTAGTGTTAATTTTTTTTCAGTGTCAAAAGTCTTATGTAAATTGTAAAACATATTTATAAAGTCCTTTTCCGTACCTGATAGCCTCTTTACGGTCCTTTTTCGGCGGAAAATGTCCTTTTCAGTGTTTAGCAGGACCGTGCCTTGGGTTTCAATTTTTACCCAACGCTGTACATTTGGCGTCATTTACTGGGAGTATTCATATTCGTCCGCCGATATTGTACTCAGTATGATTGAATCTTATTTGTTCATGACGTTTTCTTTGTTTTTGTTTATTTATTCGCTATTTATGAGCACCAGGGTTTTTGAGGCTTACATGTTTGAATGCAGAATGTAGCGTTACCAGCGTTAGCAAAGACCTACGTGTTAGGTAATTATTAGGTTGGTAGCAACAGGAAAACGGATTGTCGAAATGTGGTATGTTAAATTCGTTGCGGTTTGGAAACCGCCCCCAATAAGAGAATTGTAACCACTGTGTTTTCTACGAACATATGAAAAAGTTCAGGAAGTGCCCTAGTCACAAATCTCCGAAGACAAGAAGAAGAGCGCCTGAAGAGGTACAGCCACAGTTGTGTTGAGGTTTTACGGCCCAGTCAACCCAATGGGGTCATGTCGAGCGCGGTCAGTTTACCTAACCACACGTTTACTGGGCAGGCTTAGTCCTCCAAGCGGTTAACCAGTATTGTGCACATTCTTTCGCCAGAAACTGACAACTGCCCTTCTTGAATCAGCGGAAGGGAGAGAATGACCGTAGAAAATATTTCATGATCAATCTCCACGAAAGAATGTTGCCGACCTCGGCGGGGGTCGAACCCGCGACCTCCTGGTCTCCAGTCGGACGCGCATCCAACTGCGCCACCGAGGCCGGCGATGGTACAGCCACAGCCAAAACACATTACTAAATAAGTAGAATGTCTTTCTTGACCTGGCACTGCATACAAAAGTCTTTTTTTTCTTGTTGCAAGCGACATCGAAAATGAATGAAATAATTTCTATAGCTGGTGAAATAAAAGAAATAAATACCTTGAACGTTGACTCGTTGCATCGCACCATAGTCAGGAAATGTGCCGTAACTTATGAGTCCAGCGATATGGTAGACGCTAGTTACCCCCTGGCAGGCCTTCCTTACCACATGGGGATCTGTAATGCTTCCAACAACACTTGTCACTGGTTTTCGGTTTTCGTGACCTGGTGAAGAAAAATAGAAACACCCAGACGGTAAGTATGTACGCCTGACAAACACAAAATTTATTCTTGACACGATCACACTAAAGTAACCTACCAAGTAACATTCTGACAGCTTTGCGTTAAAGATATATATGTATGTCGGTTTTGATACTTGAAAACAGAATTATTGCACAAACTGAGTATGTCAACAAACGAGGTAAAACTCCATTGATCTTGGTATAATACGTTTACTTTGCTGTATTTTTTTCGAGGTGTTCATTCAAATTTGTAAGTAAGTTACTTAATACTTTAACAGTTTTTGTCTAAGCTTGAATTCGCAGCTCTCGCTGTAGTTCGAGGCAACAGCGTTGTGAGTGGCGTCATAATGACGTCATATCAAATATTAGAGTATCTGTCTTGTTGGCTGTAAAAGCCCTAAGCAAAGTTTTGTAACAGACAACATTCTATTTTTTGTTTATTTGCAGAGAAAATAAGTCTGGACGTTTCATATGAAGACTGAATTCCTTTGGAAAATGAAAACAAAATCAAACTGTCATTTAATGTATTAAAGTATTAACTTTGTTTATCCTTGGAAGTTTTAAAAAGATTATCTCTTCTGACACAACTTTATTTACAACTATTTGTGACATTTGAGGCCGTTTTTCTTATAAGGTGTATATAAGACAGTGATAGCCTTAAAATTGGCCAGTTACTGTGCTAATTGTCAATATGCTTTAGCATAGCTAATAAATCTGTTAGAGGATAGTGAATGTGCTAATTAGACTGCACTTATGTAGAGGCTGATCTGCATGTTCCCTGTCTTCATGTGTACGCCGAAGACACCTTCTTGCGCAATGCAGCTTCTTTGGTATTGAAACGCATTAACCCATTCATGGCTAACAACTTTGCTGCCGTCTTAATTGCGCGACCACGGGGTGTGTCGAAGGCTTAACGAAGGCTCAGACAAAAAAACAAAAATCAAAAAACTTTTATCGTTGGTTTGTGCCTGAACTTATTGCTGTGTATTGGTGATAACCGTGGCTTTATGGCTTTATTATTCGGGCCCTCGTCTGCGTTTCATCGTAGTGTCAAGAAGTTGATTTATTTATATGAGCCAGCGCATGACAAAACCTACGATAAGACCTGTGTGACCAGAAAAGACTCAGATCAGCCTGTACATCCACTTAGTATGGCAGTGGTTCTTATTCATCCCTCTTTGGATAATCCGGATGCTGTAGAAGGCTCATGCGATCAGTGAAGACTCTGATCAGACTGCGAGGATGCGTTGGCTGATCTGAGTCTTCCCTGGTCGCACAAGACTTATTGTAGCTTTTTTCGTGCGCTGGCTCAATGTTTTCTGTGTTGAACCAGTGATGGGTTAGGAGACCCCTACGCATAAATTTTATGTAACTGGAACTGTATTATGATTTTGTGCAAGGGCTTAGCGCTTGTAAAGTCAGGTTTAACACAGTGCAGAACCGAAAGCCTAAAGTGTTTGGGATCATATGTGACGAGATTCTGTATAGTGACTATCTGTCACTCGGATCAAACAATTGTGTTTACACAGTAAGTCAAGCTGGGGCTGGTCATTTATTTTGATAGTTATCTTAGAATCCCTTTATCTAATTGTATTTCAATATACATGAGACATATCAGACACATGGACGTGCGACATGTACATTCCTTAGAGCAATGGGAATGTCTTGATCATTTTGCGTGAAAAATTGAAATGATTGATGGACACAAAGATATACCAGGCTTATTGCATTAGCGTGCATGAAAGTGTTCTTTCCCGATAAAAAGGTCTGTCCATGTAGCCCCTTCCTGTGTTTACGAGGGTCCTGCAAACAGTTTTGTCACTGGTTTCGGATTATTTCAGTGCTACGTATCAAACATATTTTTTATTACAAACCTTCAAAGTATTCCCCCTTTACTGAAACACATTTTTGTACAACATCTTTTTCGAACTTATAGTTCTTTTGGCGATACATGGGCGTTTTTCATCTTTTCGCTTCCATTGCTTATTATCAGCCCTTCTTTGTGGCTCAAACATGTGCACCCAGGTTTCATCACCTGTTAGCAAGTTAGAAATAACCAGACTATTACAGCCTTTGTACGTTTTCAAAAGTTCCCGGGCACATTTAAGGCGTTGTGTCATTTGCTCCTCAGTGAGCAAATGAGGTACCCACCTAGCGCAAACCTTTCTCAGGTCCAAACGCTTCTTCAGAATTGTTTGCACACTGCCTTCTGATATGCCAGTACAACTAGCTATATCTTTGACAGGCAATCGCGCATCCTGTTCGACTACAATCTTTACAGCAGCGATGTTAGCCTTGGTAACAGAGGTTTTAGACCGTCCAGGACGGGTATCATCAAAAGAAAATTTCCCAGCTTTAAAAGCTTTAACCCACCTAAAAACTGTGCGCATTAAAATGGTCTGAGGTCCATATATACCACACAATTCATTAAATATCTGCTTTGAATCTATATTAAGCCTAATGCGGCATTTAATATAGCTACGAATTTCAGTCTTCTGGTCCACGTTCCAATATAACAAATAAATTTGGTCAGTGTATACTGCATCTATTTCAATTTGAAATAACTCCGTCATTTGAAAAGCAATTTGCACGAAATAAACGGGTATCGTTAGCTATTCAACACACCATTCAAGTGCAGTGAAGTATTTTAAAATATATCTGGGATAAAACTAAGGAAGCCTATTAGTGACAGAACGAGTTTTTTGCACGACCCTCTAATCAGCTAGTTCCAAGTGTGACTCCGAAAGGGATTAAACTATCGAAATTCTTTGTTTTACAAACTGTCAGTGTACTGTCACTTGCAGAAGCATTTTTGCGATTTGTACAGTCACCCGAGACGATTTTATACTGTCACTTGAATTGGTTTTAAAGCTACTTCGCTGTTGTGAGAGGGGAATTTCGCGAATATGCAGCAAAATTGTATTTGCATTGACTCAGTGTATTGACCCACATGATGGACGCAAAGAAAACGAAATCGATATAGAAAGTTTTATTGCATATCTGTTGTGTCCTCTGAAAATGGATCACCTTCCGCTAGTGTGACCTCATAATCTGTGGACAAAGAAAAAGATAAGCCAGCGTACCAAATGCATATTGAACATACCATATATACTAATGTATGCTTTGTGACTACTGTTAATGGTTTTTCGAAGATTACTCGAAGTATACGTTGAGAATGAGAAAGTATTTTGAAAGTATAATCCGTGAACACAAACCTTCAACTCAGCCAACTGTTGACTGGAATCTGAGGTTTTGGCCTCTGGTGTTTTGTGACATTTGCAGCTAATTTTGAGCATCAATGATATAATATAAACGAATAAAACAATGGCGGAAAACAAGTAAATAAGAATTCTTTTGAACTTTTACTATATACATATAGAAAATCCCTATTAAAGGCTGATTTTGGGCATAATGTCGTTATTTCTCAAACGATTTCAGAACTGTTTGCGACACATGTTGCGAAAAATGTTTCACTTTTTTGATGTGAAAATATTTTGTGATTCTCAAAAATAATTTTCAGATAATTCCTGAAAGAAAAAAAAAACTATTCAAAGAGGATGAAAAGTACACAATCATTGTGTTATCGGTTGACTTATAATTTAATACCCTCAGACATCTTTGTTTTATTCTGTAAGATATTCGACCTACTAAGCCCCCTGTGCGCTAAACGTTTTCGAAAATGCCTTAGAGGTTAAAATTTCGTCCATTTAAGCGCACATGTCAACTGCGCGCTTAACGTTTTCGAGAATGCCGAAAATTAGGAGTCAAACATACATCCAAATAAGCGCACATGTCATAATTCACGCAACTTGTGTAATGCTTGTATCACGCCAATAAACACAATTTCGAAAGACGCATCATGTACTTGTCTACAGAAGAAATAAGCTAAAGCAAAGGTTTATTATAATATTAGCGGTATGAGGGAAATATAATTAAAGCCGTCTCGTCTAGATGCTTGCGATACGACAAGAAAGTTTGGAGATCACTATCGGTGCATGTGTCTATGTAGTCATTTAAAATAACCTAACAAACATATTTAGCTCAAAGAAATAGAAATATGCTTCTAGATTTGCCTTTAAAGATAACCTCAGTGGGATTCTCAGTATCCCATTGAAGTTTCGAATTATAGCAACTGAACCCAACATTTTGAGGAAGCAACTCCCCAATCCATTTTCTAAAGATCTGGTCAAACAAAGTCTCATATTCCTTCAAATAAACATCTTTGTGTTATATATCCTGTTTCGTTCTTAATAAGCCACAGGCCTTTCAAGTCACTGAACATCGTAGATCTCAGGTGACTGTACAACCGCTGTTACAAGTGACTGTTCACATTTCTTTTCTCGAAGTGCCATTTTAAACGAATGATGAGGACTATTGCAGTCGACAGTGTTACCAAACCTCAACATGATTTCACAAAAAAAAAAGATAGAAATAACGAAACTTTTTATACATTTTCCGTTGAGAGAACAACACTTTAATGCTGAGTAGTTCAAGAAAAAGGGAATTGGTCTGAGACAAAATTATTTGTACTTTAGCACGTCAAACTGATAAAGGCATCCCCGTAGCTCTAAGGAAGCTTCACAGCACATGTATGTGTTCCTGATATGGACACACATAAAAACAAATCATTTGATATGAAGATTTTATGAAAACTATCAAAATGAATTTATAAACTTAAAGTGTACTTACCGTGTCAACCCTTTGCTTATACCCAGGTGGCAGATTCTCTCTGAACAGAATCTCAAGTCACATACAATCGCAAACACCGTACACCCCCGGTCCTACACTGTGTTTAAGAGGCCATTCGTTTTATTCTTGACCACTTCAAGACTTAATTTCTGTTGCATTTCATCTTTGTTTTTTTTTTCATTTAGAGCTCTATTTTAATGTTTCATTTCATAAAAAACTTTCTTCTGTGCCTTGAAAGGGCTTTTTCCGTAACTGTAGCCTTGCCTGGGTATGTCAGTGCGTCCAACGGCGAACCGCGGAGCGGTTCGGCGTGCAGACACACTACTATAGACTATCGATGTGACCAGTGATGTGTGTGACCAAAAATGTGATGGTCCAACAAACGGTAGGTGGTTCGGTGCTTATCCAGAAAAGCAATAAGCGATCCCTGATTTGGTAGAGACTATATTGACACGGCGGCCATGCCGATAATAACAACAAAACAACCAGTAACGCCAAGTATTCCAATTGCAAGGGGTAGAATCACGAGACTTATGACGTCAGCCTACAAAATTTGCGATCAAAGCCATTTTGAATTTTGTCTCCACTTCGAATTTGATTTCTATCCAGTCTCCGTCTATTTACAAGCTAAGCATGATTCGTTGTGTGCATAAGGTACACTTTGATGTAAACTTTTAGATAACACATAAGACTTTACGCTCTTTTCACGTGATAATCTGGAAAAAAAAAACTTCGACACAATAATGTGTTTGTTCGATCGGTATGCTGTTTTTTTTTTTGTTTTTTTTTTTGTTTTTTTTTCATAATATGTATACTCGCAAAAAAAAAAAAAAAATAGAAACGAGACCAAAAAGAAACAGACAAAAAACACACAAACGGTCAAAAATCCTGAAGCAGTAAAATGGATTTCAGGTAAGCGAACGATAGTGTATTGTCGTTGTATCTGTCACCGGCATAAACTAGTTTTCGGTATTCGGAAAGCATGGCCCTGCCCATCGGGGCCCGCGAAATAGATGGGCTGCCTAAAGCCTTCATGGCAGAGCTGCTAGTAACTAAGCAGGAGCCGAATTCATGTGATCGGATCGAGTAAAAGTCCCACAAATTCGGAGGCAATGTCTCTGAACTACTGAAATATTGTTGACTTGGATGTTATATCACAATTCATGCAGTGGATTCAGAAGTCAAGTGTGGTCTGAAATCAAATTCAGTTAGATCTGGCCAATCACCTATGAAGCATATGATGATAATTTGGACGCTTGGTTATAGGTAGCACCTGTTAAATTCATATTATTACCACAACCTGTCTGTAACTTTATGTTTGGGATAAAAAACAAACAACGTGTTAGCTAAACAACCATGTCTTATCCAAACCAAAATGTATAGATTATATAGAAAAATGACTATTTTCTGTATGATATATACATGGTCGTTTTTCTATATAATCTATACATTTTTGTTTTGATACAAATTTTTTATGGTCCGTCTTTAAACCGTCTTATATCTGAACCGTCTTATAATCAACCGTCTTATAAAGTAGTTTCAGTGTATCTGATTGCAGTCAGATCCACATTTTAGTTTTTTGGTTACCAACCTAGTTTATTCCTGTACTCTTTAAGGTCAAGGACTCTAATTTCTTTGACGTTGTCGGCCGCTGTTTGTAAGAGGCTGATAATGTGCTGTCCTAGAAAACCTGCTCCTCCAGTAACTAGTACAATATCTCCTTCGCTGTCAGGATTTAGCTGTTTATTGGCGAGATTTAGCGGTTTATTGGAGGGGTGTAGCTGTTTGTTGGCGGTTTCCATGATACCGTCTGTATTCTCAGTATGCCTGTATAAATAAGAATATACACTTAACGTAATCACCCTAAGTATGGGGCAGACATGCCTTAGCAAACCTTTACCCTGAGTTTTGGGATAGGCATGCCTGAGCAAATATTTACCCTAAGTATGGGGTCATACATGCCAGGGCAAATATTTACCCTAAGTACTGGGACAGACATGCCTGAATAAATATTTACCCTAAGAATTGGGACAGGCGTGCCTGAGCTAATATTTACCCTAAGTATGGAGTCATACATGCCTGGGCAAATATTTACCCTAAGTATTCGGACAGAATTGCTTGAGCAAATATTTACCCTTTGTACTGGAGCATACATAACTGAGTAAATATTTACCCCGAGTATTAGGACAGACATGCCTGAGCAAATATTTACCCTAAGAATTGGGACACATGCCTGAGCAAATATTTACCCTGATTATTGGGACAGACATTCCTGAGCAAACATTTACCTTGAGTATTAGGACAGACGTGCCTGAGCAACTATTTACCCTAAGTATTGGGACAGACATGCCTGAGCAAATATTTACCCTGAGTATTGGGCCAGACATGCCTGAGCTAATATTTACCCAAGGTATTGGGCAGATATGCCTGAGTAAATATTTACACTAATTATTGGGACTGATATGCCTAAACAAATATTTACCGTAAGTGTTGGGGCAGACATGCCTGAGCAAATATTTAGCTTAAGTATTGGGTCAGACATGCCTTAGCACATATTTACCCTAAGGGTTGGGACATACATGCCTGACCAAATATTTACCTTAAGTGTTGAGACAGACATGCCTCAGCAAATATTAACCCTGAGTATTGGGACAGGCATGCCTGAACAAATATTAACCCTAAGTTTTGGGGCAGACATGCCTGAGCAAATATTTACCCTAAGTATTGGGGCAGACATTTCTTAGCAAATATTTACCCTAAATATTGGGGCAGACATGCCTGAGCAAATATTTACCCTGACTATTGGGACAGACATGCCTGAGTAAATATTTACCCTAAGTATTGGGACAGACATGCTTGAGCAAATGTTTACCTTTAGTATTGGGACAGACATAACTGGGCAAATATTTACCCCGCGTATTGGGACAGACAGGCTTGAGCAAATATTTACCCTAAGTGTTGGGACTGACATGCATGAGCAAATATTAACACTGGGTATTGGGCGAGATGTGCCTGAGCAAATACTTACCATAAGTATTGGGACAAACACGCCCGAGCAAATATTTACCCTAAGTATTTGGACAGACATGCCTGAGCAAACAGTGTAGTCTTAGATCAGACTCCGCATAAAGAGTCAACACTGTTTGCCACTTATCCATCAGTTTTTAGCCATATCAGAAGGCAGTCCAGTCGACTTGTTCAAATTTAGGGCAATTATTGTAAGGAATTGTGGTGTCCCAATATTTAGGGTAAATATAGTAGCATTACATACGCAAGCTGTATAGAAAGATCAAGTGTACAATCAGATCGGAGGACGCACAACCGGGCTTCTGATTGGGGTCAACAGTTTATCACTCACCCAGTAGTGTATTAATATGTCAAAAGGTAGCCGAGTGGACTTTTTTTTTCAAATTTTAGGGCCAGTATGATTAGGAATAAAGTTGTCTAGATATTTAGAGTATATACGGTGTATTAAAATTAAATTGTGTAATGTCCATTACGTTAACCCTTAAACTGCCAATCACAACTATTGTCGTCTGCTTTGTCTTCTGCTAGTTACTTTAAAAGTCACTTCTGCAAACAGTGTGGACCCAGATCAGACTGCTCCTTTAGGAGCAGTCTGATCTGGGTCCACATTGTTTGCCTGTATGCGAAAATATGTTTGAAAAGTTTGCAAGAATATTCAGCAGACGACATAAACAGACGACATTTTCAGATGCAGGTTTTCTTGGCGCTTTAAGAGTTAATATACCAATGTAAAATCATGACCTCTAATCATAACTATATATAAGCCAGCTATTTAATGCTTGGCATGATGGATAAAACTTTCAGAAGACGATATTTTGAAATTTTTTTCCCCAGAAAATAGGCTTTGGCATTTCATGCAAATTAGACAGTTTGCTTGTAAAATGTAAAAGCCTTTTTTCCTTGGAAAATATTGTCGTCTGCAGATTAAACCCAGAGTTTATTGAAGACTAAACAAAAAAATGTTGATTTATTTGTCGCGCCTGCTTTTAGCATGGTGCGATATAGGGATCCGTTTTTTTGTCCGTCCGTTCGTCCGTCAGTCCGTCAACATTTGCATCAACCCTAACTTCCAACCCTAATGTTCATTGCCCAAGAACTACAGTGATACTTGGTATAAGCTTGCACTTAGGGATGACAACTCAGACAACAGTATCCATATTTGGCCTTGACCTATATTCCATGGTTCAACGACTTTGTAAATTTGCGTGGCGCGACATAGCCTTTGGGGAATTCATGTTTATTATTTTTCCGCAAAACATTACGTTCTGATCACTCAGTTTCCAGTGGCGGAGCGAGAAGGGAATTATTTTTACGCACGTCTAGGAAAAACCTTGAAAACATTTCCTAGTATCGCTTCCAAAATAGAGGCTACTTTAAAAGGAAAGAATTTGCTCCCAGAGGGAGCATAGAATAGCCCCTATTTTGGAAGCGATAAACTATTTCCTTTTAGAGCAGCCCCTTTGATAAAAAAGCAAACTATTTTTTATATAAGTCGATGTCTTACGTACATGTATGTTACGCAAATGCATAATGTGCGTAATCAGCGCTACGCACATGGTTTCCCATGAGCACCCATGATGTCTTTGTGAAGGAATCAGAAACAAATATTTATCTAAATACCTTCTTATCTGGAGCTAAATAAGCCATGAAAGTTTCACTGTATAGGTCGATAAGAATTTACCTGAAGAAAACTGTGTTCGAAATTTTAGAAATCTACTTTTTGCAAAACTGCTACTGTTCGAGATTTTAGAGCATTTCCAGAAATTATAGGTGTTCGAAATTTTAGAACATTGACCGTAATACGAGAAATAGGGAATTTTGGTTATTGAGCACATGAAGGTTAATTTATGCAGTTAAAAAGGTTGCAAGAAGTTATTTAACCCATTTATGCCTAATGGACTCATCTACCTCATCTCTTTAGACTGGTCCTTTTCCACTTGGAGTGTCTGGTTTGTTTTTAGTATTATCATTTATTATAAAATTTCCTGTACTGAATGGAAACAGTGTAGAACCTAATCAGACGCCGCGTTCTGCGTTGAAAAATCTGCATCCAAACTACTACCCTATCGATTTTGCATATTTTGTAGTAATCTTTACTATGGGAAAAGTGAAAATATTCGATATTTTCAAAACCAGTGACTTGAACAAAACATTTTGTGCATAGGTAGTTACAAAAAATGGTTTCATTAAATCGTGCTAAAAGTTTGCAAATTTACTTCTTCTGTAAAAAGTATCAGTCAAAAAAAAACAAAAAAAAAAAAAAAAAAAAAAAAAAAAACAACAAAAAAAAAACACCGTCTTTCCAAAGGATGTCGAGAGGAAACTAATTAACTCTTTCACTGCCACAGTCGATAATAATAGGTTTTTTTGCAAACAGCATAGATCCAGATGAGACGGCTCAATGAGCCATCTCATCTGGATCTACGCTGTTTGACATTCAGTCTTTCAACTTTACATATAAACATCTTTACAAACGATAGTTTATTAAAATAAAAAAGCAGACGACAAAAGTCGTCTGAAATTTGGCGCCGAAATAGTTAAAACCGAATCTGCTATTTTCGTTTATATGATACGTTTCTTGCTTCCAAAAGATACATTTTTTTACGAACTTGTACATTCAGTTGAAACTGTGAATCTGCTTTGGAACATCTCCGGAATATTCTGATCAGACTGCGCCGTGTGCTATAATAGATTGCAGTTTGTTCGGCACATCCAGAGTAATATTCATATTTTTTTGTATTATTTTTTAGCGCTAGATAAAATACCGTATTCTACCTAATTACCGCACATACCCCTATAAGCGCATACTTCAGCCAGCAATACCATAATCTCCAGATTTTAGCCAGTGTACTTTTTTTTTTTTTTGTCTACTTCTTTATAAAGGCATATGTAAGGGGCACTCATTTGAATTGCATAGATTTGTCGATGCAATTCAGATGAGTACCCACAACATATGCTTTCATATAGAAAATAGAGAGAAAAAAAACATAAAAATATCGCACAAGCACCATTAGATAAGATATTTGCCGATCTTGTTTTTTGAAGCGTACTTTTATTGGGTGGATTCATATTTTGCTACAAGTTTTCCCAGAATTTTTGAAAAAACATAAGTGCACAGTGCGGTAATAAGGTCAAATACAATAAGTATTTTTCCTCCATGAAAATGTATATTGTAAGTACATCACGAAAACATACCTATATAATTTTGACCCCCTTAAACCCCACTTTTGTATAGTAAAACTGGGGTTTACAGGGGTATACATTATTTTTCTTATTTCTGCTCAAAACATAGATTGTGGGTACTCGTTAGAGTACCCACAACCTATGTTTTGTGCAGAAATATGAAAAAATATTTTTTATCTGAAAATTTTCAGTTTTTGGAGATAAAATTTTCTATATATTTGAATAGGCTTGTTTTCGTAATGACCTGTTTATAAGCACCTAGAATATAGTGATTTCGTTTTCTTCTGCAAAAAGAAAATAGATAGATAAAAATAAAGAAAAAAAGTAAATAAATAAAAATAAAAAAACGAACAGGAAACAAAAAAAAAAAGAACAACTTTTTCTCAGAAAAAAAAAAAAAAAAATAGTTTTTTGGCTATTAATATTATATTGAGATATGCAGATATGTAGTGGTAGTTATTTCCTAAATAATAATTTTAAAAATAAACGAACATACCTTGGAAAATTGAGAACAGTTGTTGCTATGACAGTACATCTAGTTAACAGCAAGCGCATTTTTGCCAACTAATTTCTATTGATTTCTGTCTCAAAGAGACTTTAGTCTCAAATTCCCGCAGCTGCTAGACGCTAGATCACCAATAATTGCTTGTTTGACATATGCCGATCTTTGCGATCATAGTAAGTAGTGACATCCGGTTCATTTGAACCAGTGCGGCGGAAATCCAACAAATGCATAGCGCTTAGTATGTTGGGAACTATACGCTAACAAATCTATGTAATTAATGTGTACCCCACTTCCCACCCCCCACCAACCGACCCCCTATGTTCCTCATACCAAAGGAAGGACAGCGCTAGTGGGTAGATTGACTCTGAGTGTAGGCTGGGAAAATAATCCTTAGCGGGAACTTAAAAATGTTTCATTTAACCCTCAACTTCCAATAATTTAAGCAAACAGTGCAGACCCTGAGCAGACGCCGAGTTCTGCACTGTTTGCCAATGCCCCGTCTAGGTTTTACAGATAACCCTTGATACACACACTGACGTCACAGTAACAAGGATAACGCGGCCATAAATAACCGTTACCTGGATTTCGTACAAAAGGTTTGATTTCATTGGTCAGTGATAATCACGTGGACAACAACCATAAGGAAATTTCGGTGTAGGTATACTGCGAATCGAGTGTAAACAATCGACCCAATTATGGAAACAGGGGTATTTAGGAGTTTACATTTTTAGAGGGAATTTCATAATTTTATTAATTCTGGCAACCTTTCTGACTGCATAAATGTGTCTAAATGTTCATTTCTCATTTCCCATATTATATGGTGAAAAAGTCATGGCTCACATATTTCAAGATAAAAGAGGTAATAAAATAAATAAATATTTTTGCTTATATCTTCATAAAAACGCATTTTGTGGGAAGTCGTTAGAAGCGTTCCAGCGATGCGTTTCTAACGAGTACCCACAGCAGGTGTTTTTGTGAAGAAATAAAAAAAATATCAAATTTGGTTTAAAATATACCGCATTATATACCTAAATCTAAATACCGCACTGTGCGCTTAGAATTTTCGAGATTACTGAGAACTTGTAAAATATCCATCTTATAAGGACTCTAAAAAAATCATGAGCGACATTTTTGTCTGATTTTCTTTATAAAGGCATATGTTGTTGATACTCATTTAAATCAAGTCGAGGCAGTTAAAATGAGTACCAACAACATATATATATATATATATATATATATATATATATATATATATATATATATATATATATATATATATATATATATATATATATATATATATATAGTACACGAGCTGTAATTTGAAGACTACGAAATTGCTTTACTGTTGGGTTATAAGGGTATGTGCGGTAATTAGGTCGAATGCGGTAGCTTATCTAGACATGTGGCTGAGAGGTCTACAGTTAACAAAGGTATAAGCCGAAATTCACTAGTCTGGCCCAGAAAACTTGATACCAGCTGTTTTCAGTTTTGTAAATGCGTTCATTGCTCTCGTAGGTCATTATGTCCCGCCGTCCCCACTCCCCCTTCCCCCCCCTCCCCCCCCCCCCCCCCCCCCCCACACACACACACACACCACCACCACCTAAGGAGAGGGGGCATATTGTTTTTGTTTTTATTTGTGTTTGTGTGTGTGTGTGTGTGTGTGGAGATCCCGTTTGCGTCGGCCTCGCCTCGGCGTTACACTTTCTTGTCTGCCAGTGGTTGGATTCTTACCAAATTTTCATGGATATATAACAGGGACAGAAAAAAGAACTGATTAGATTTTGGTG
Source organism: Anodontia alba (assembly GCA_964016985.1). Lineage (NCBI taxonomy): Eukaryota > Metazoa > Mollusca > Bivalvia > Lucinida > Lucinidae > Anodontia > Anodontia alba. The sequence goes on along the minus strand of OZ024825.1, from coordinate 85,426,846 downwards.
ACTTGACCTAATTTTCAAGGTCACAGCAGTAGAGAAAACTGAAATTTCTATGAAAAAAATAGACATAAAGTGACGATGGCAGGAGATAGCGTGACGGACGGACGGACAGACGGAGGCGTTCACAATATCCCCATCGTTTTTGTTTTTGCTTTTTAAAGTGTAGGGATATGTATTTCAAAATGTCGTCTGCTGCAGTTGTGATTGGCGCTTTAAGCTGTAATACAGATACAGTTCCAGCGGTATACAATTGTTCGGTCCGCATAGGAGTTCTCGAACTTATTTGTGAATCAACACTGAAGTAGAATCTGAAAGGAATGACCATTGAGAGCAATAAACACACACACACAGACGGCCTTTGTGGCTCAGTCGGGTGCGCGCGTCCGACTGATGATCTGGCGGTCACAGGTTCGACCCCCGCCGGGTCCGGCATCGTTCTTTCGTAGAGATTGATGATGAAATATTTTCTACAAAGTCATTCTCTCCTTTCCGCTGATGCAAGAAGGTCAGTTGTCAGTTTCGGCGAAAAAATGTGCACAAGTACTGGTTAATAACTTTGAGGACTAAGCCTGCCCAAGACAAAGTGTGGTTAGGTAAACTGACCGCGCTCGACATGGCCCTACTGGGTCGTGAAACCTAAACACACACACACACACACACACACACACACACTAAACTCGAATTTCCTGAAGTGTTCATGTTTTCTGGGCCAGACTAGCCAGTTTAGGACAGAAAGGCCCCATCAGTGGCCCTCATAAGTTTTGCAAAGCATGAAAAGTACTTTTTTCAGTGCAGTGATGAAACAGAGCTGAGAACTCGAACTGTACATTTACTTTAAGCACTCCCATCAAAGATATCTTACCGCATGGCGTGGCTTATGGGGCATTAAGACAAGAGTGTCAGGAATCATATTGTGAAAGCTTGGCATTAGAACTGTTTTATCCTAAGCTCCTTTCCTTTCTCTGTAGGCTTTGGATCATACGGACCTTGATAGGAAAGTGTATCTGACAACTCTCTTTATATCGACACTCGATACAACGACAAAATTCTTTAAAATGACAATTTGAATGTCACAAAACCTTCGCTCAAGAGGTGACAGTTAATGAGAAATTATGCAAGAATATTGCATTAAAACTTCAAGCAACATGTGTTTTGGATATTTGTTAGAATCGCCTCGCCGAGGCGATTCTAACAAATATCCAAAACGTATGTTCTAAGGTGAAATAAGCATAAAACAAGGTCTTTCTTACATATCATTATGTCCATTAAGGATTCTTTACAACAAAGAATTCATTTTAATGGCAACATCTTTTGGAACAAATGCTGTCGTTATAACGAGGGTTCACTGTATCTGACACCTATGCAGTTGCGTAGTCTATATTTTCTCTGGCTTCTATACTGAGAGAAATACATCTGACATTTTTAATGGTTATGATTGTTTCCCTGGCAAAAGTATTCCAAGACTGTTGATCACATGTAAATATTTTAACATGGAGAAAGCGATCAAACTGGAACAAAACAGTGATTTAACGCACGTTTTACGTCATATCAATAACTGCTTGAATGTGATTTATTGATCATTTATTGACGAAGTATTTGCAGTTTGGTCCAAGATTTTTGAACAATGTATTATTGACTTTTTCTCATTCTTGATTGCTTTGTGAATGCCATTTTTTACGCCGTCACAATCGCATTCACGTTTTTCAGAGCACCAATCCTTTAGCTGACAATACTTTGTTGCTGTTTACAAATGTGTACAGCGCTGCAAATTGGTTGTGGCGCAAGATTTGAAAATGAAATAGCACATCAAAAAAACTTTCTCCTTCGACCTTAGCGTCTTTGAAACCTAAAATGGTACACTTACTCACAAGAAACAGAATAATTTCCCATTAGTAAGTACGTCTGAAATATACGCTAGTTTGTAAAATATTGCTAAATTTATTTTCCTCAGTATATTTAAAGAGCTTAAAGGGACTGAATACAATTGGTAGATTTTTTACAACGAAACAAGTCTTGTGACGTTCTGGTTTGCTTGCCAGCACACCAGGTCATTTCTGAAAAGTGGCTACTTTAAAAAGAAAGAATTTGCTCCTAAACGGCGCAACTATTTCCTTTAACCTTCCTGCTCAACACGTCATGCCCTGTCTTAGCAAACGGTGTATATTCAGATCAGTTGTCTTCTGAAGAAGCCAACTGATCTGGATCTGCACTGTTTGTCATGAAATATGTGCTTTTCTATTAAAAACCCGGATCAAGTAATCTGATTGGCTGTAAATTAGTATTGGGGGTGGCATCTTAATTTATTCAGCATGACAATGGTTAACAGTAGACGCCAGGCAAAACACTTTGACAGAGTTTTCTCCCCTGAAACTCCGCTTTACTTGACGCAGCCAACTGTCGATTTTGTTTTGTAAACTGCTCTGAAGGAACAGATTAATTCGACCCATCTCATATTTTGAATAATTACACGAAATAAACACCCCCCGAACGCTTAGTCCAGTTATGTATAAAATAAACATTTAGATACCCAGAACAAATATCAGGTTGGACAACATACGTCACAGTCACGTGATTTTTATGATAATGGACACAGACTTTCGAGAAGAAATCCCCTTGCTTCGGGTAAGAATATTACCTCGTGTGTTGCACACACATTACAGAGCTAAAAACCGTAAAAAGCACTTACCACGTATTGATTTCTAGATTTATTTGCATATTTCGTCTTTTCATGAACTTCAGCCGTTTACAAGATTATTCAAGAAAACACTGACTGAGTTGGAGAGCTTCTATGCTAGCCGAAAAATCATTTTGAACCTAAGGTGAAGATTTGGTACCAGTAAAATCGATCTGAGCCCCTGGTAGTTTCTGGGTCGATTGTTTACAATCGAGCCATAGTATGCAAACGTCAAATTTCTTAAGGTTGTTGTCCACGTGATTATCATTGACCAGTGTAATCAAACCGCGCGTTAGACGAAATCCAGATAATGGTTATTTATAGCTGCGCTATTCTTACCGTTGTGACGTCAAGAGTGCTGTTGCTAGATGGTTATCTGTAAAACCTGGACTGGGAGATTTGGGACATTGTCAAACAGTGCAGACCAAGCTCAGACGCCGCATTCTGCGGCATCTGATAAGGGTCTGTACTGTTTGCTTAAGTTTCAGGAAGTTAAGGATTGAAGGTAACAGTCTTAAATCCCCGTCCAGGACCATTTTCCCAGGCTTCACTTAGACAATCGACCACCAGTGCTGTCAGTGCTTTGATTACTACCGACCGTTATATGGCGGTGGATCCGAAGTTGTTTGTTCTTTTGTTGCGTCATGGCTACTCACTGCGGGACTTTTTCGTATTTTGTCCCGTTCGTTGTCTTGTTGCTATATTTTGATGGGTTCTGTCTAGCATTCTGATAACCTTGTTGGGGAAGAGACAGCTGGTTGATTTGCATATCTTTAGTTAGTGGTTTGTGTACAGTCTGAGTTTGTTTGCTCTTCCTCTTCAGGGGACATTAAAGGAGGAGTATTTGGTGATAATTCTGGGGTAATTTACTCATTCTCCATAAAACATATGTTGTGGGTACTCATTAGAAGCGCCTCAGCGAGGCGCTTCTAATGAGTAACCACCACATATGTTTTCATGGAGAAGACAAAATACCCCAGAATTATGGCCAGATACTCCTCCATAACAAGTCGTCTGCTTTCTGTGTCGCTCTTCCTGGTATTTACCTCGTAACCCTTATCATGCTGAATAAATTAAGATGTCACACCCACTTCTAATTTCCAGCCAATCAGATTCCTTGATCCGGGTTTTTGATAGAAATTTACATATTTAACAACAAACAGTGCAGATCCAGATCAGTTGGCTTCTTCAGAAGCCAACTGATCTGAATCTACACTGTTTGCTAAGACAGGGCATGTCGTGTTCAGCAAGAGAAGGATTAATTAAAAACTGACGGCTACATGGAACCCACACTTCCGTCTGCCTTAACACCGTTCTGTGAGTGGCGTGATAGAATGCATTTACCCTTACCAAGTTTCTTTTACACATATGGTACTAACATGCCACTATATGGACCGCAACGTCAGAAATCGTACCTCTGACATGTGAGCCCAACGAAGACTCAAATCAACCTGCGCATCCGCACAATCTGATTAGAGTCTTCGTTTTCCATCTGAAGAATTGCGTTCTTGGTTATCCAAAAAGCACCCAGTGAAGAGTCTGATCAGACTGCGCGAATGTGCAGGTTCATCTGAATCTTCGCTTGGCGCACATGTACGTTACTTGACATTGCGGCTTATACAACAGACATATTCTTTTTTCTGCATTTGATACATTATACCTTTTTTTACTTAGGAGACATATTGATGATAGTTTAATGAAAAGTGGAAACAGCTCCCAAGGGAAATAACTTGAAATGTTAACTTTAAACGAAACTTGACATTGAAACGTTTGCCTTCCTTCTCACCAGGGATGCGTTTCTCATTTGGACCAAATTCTTTTTAATAAGGGTAGCTCTATTTTTGAGAGATTTCAAATACTAGGGAGGACCCCGCCCCCTTCTCTGCAAATGTCATGTTATTGAAAATGACTGCAAAATCTTTCAGGTGTATTCATTTATTTGACATAGCACGTGCTTCTTTTCCGCAAACATCCTATCTTAAGGGAATGAAGACACTTTCAAGGGAGGCAACTCTTTCCACCATTTGTTTTGCCTCTTCTGAAAAAGGGTCTCTTCTAAAAGGAAAACACAAATGCTTCCCATGGTAGATTCCTTTTTAAAGCAGATTGCATTGTAATTCAGAGGTCCTTAAACGAAAAAGGAGCTAAATAAGGTGCGTTTATTGTTTCAGAGCTTTGGTGATGAAGAGAAGCTGGGAATGGTACTTCATACTCTCAACCTGATAGAAGATGATGGCCAGTTAACAAGGAGATGTGATCGGCGTATGTTCTACGAGGTGCTTATATAAAGGAGAACCGATACACTGTCAGGGGAGGCAACTCTGTCAAATGTTATTGCCTCCCTTCTGAAAAGTGGTTTACTCAAAAAGGTAAGAATTTGCTCCTAAGAGGAGCAAATTCTTTCCTTTCAGAGTAGACCATTTTCAGAAGGAATCTGGTTTGCAGGAAAGCATACAGAAGTCACAAAAGTTGTCTACCTTGGACATGATCATATAAAATCTACCAAATGTATCCAGTCCTCTTAAGTAGAAGTAATGTATTTACCTCATCTCTAGTCTAATAAAATCAAAACTAGTATATGGCTGGTCACAGTTGAAACGCGAAATTCACCAGATCAAGGTAAGTAACTGCTATTGGGAAGCCGATGACAGTTTTGTAGTGGTGGTCTTCGAAAGGTTATTGTAGTGACAAATATGTAGCATATTTAGTTTCGTTGTATGTTTTGAGACTTACCATATTTGTAATGTCACAGCCCGAAGTCACAGTAATAGTTCGCTTCCATAGCGTTTTGACTGCTGTCTCGCTGAAATGTTACGTCTCAGAAACGTTGCGGCTATTCCCCCCTAATATTTTTATGCTGTCACCTAGATGTTTGTTTTAAATTCCAAAAGGAAAGTTTGCGCAGCAGATTTTTTTTTTTTTTTTTTTTTAATAATAAAGAAATCGAAACCACAATCTGCATTTGAATGTATGCATTGCCGATATGCGGTCAGATATATGCTTGATTTTCGGCTCAGATATAATCTGATATTTTTATTATTACTTATTTACTTAAAATATTTAATGATCAACACTGGACAAGTTGAAAAGCCGTTATCCAGGACAATTCGCAGCCACGAAGAACAGCTTTCCCAATAGCACCGAAGGAAGAATACTTGAACAGATAGTGGCAAAACAAAACAGCAGAATTGAAATAACCGACGTACGAAAAATATAGCCTGGGATGTAAATACGTCACGAAAACATGCCTATATAATTTGACCACCTTAAACCCCACTTTTACATAGTAAAACTAGGGTTTACAGGGGTATACATTATTTTTCTTATTTCTGTTCAAAAACATAGATTGTGGGTACTCGTTAGAGCCGCCTCGTCGAGGCGGTTCTAACGAGTACCCACAATATATGTTTTGAGCAGAAATATGAACAATATCAGAATTTTTATCTGAAAATTTTCGTTTTTTGGTGGTAAAAATTTCAGTATATTTGAATAGGCATGTTTTCGTAATGTATTGTTTTCTACTGTAAACACATTGGGGTCAAACAGTAATGTTTTCTTCTTAAACAAACTTTGGTCAAACAGTTTTATTCAGTAGTTTGCGATAATTCATATTTAAGAACTATTCTGATGTAAACTAACGTGAAATAATTTTACACATCCGTTAAACAGAAAAAAAACAAAACCGATATTGTTGGAACAGAAACTGAGCATTGTATTTAAATTTCAAGGTCTCTTAAACACGAACTCTTTGTGATAATTGCTTTATTAGTTAGATAAGGAATTCAGTGATCGTATGAAGGCTTATATTAACTGCAGGGCGAATGCATAATGTTCCTGGAATTTGTAATTTTGTATTTGATAAACAACAATGCGCGCACGCATGAATTTTGTATTTGAGAAACAACTCCTGCTCGCACTCATGTACCCTTTTTCCCTCCCACGGAGGCTTAAATTTAATGTCCGTCCGACTGGAGACCAGGAGGGCGCGGGTTCAACCCCCGCCGAGGTCGGCAACATTCTTTCGTGGAGATTGATCATGAAATATTTTCTACGGTCATTCTCTCCCTTCCGCTGATTCAAGAAGGGCAGTTGTCAGTTTCTGGCGAAAGAATGTGCACAATTAACCGCTTAGAGGACTAAGGCGGTTCTAACGAGTGCCCACAATCTATGTTTTTGAGCAGAAATAAGAAAAATAATGTATAATCCTGTTAACCCCAGTTTTACTATATAAAAGTGGGGTTTAAGGGGGACAAAACTATCTAGGAGCATTTTCGTGATGTGGCACTTATTGCTAATTTGAATGGTTTGGAGCAGAAAGGGTGAATTGTTTGTAAATTGCTTCATACCATTTTCAGAGTTTATTCCACAAATCCAAATTAGAAGACCGGGTATTGCAAATGCTTAAGACTGAATGCAAGAAACCTAAATGTAAGTATGCTTTCGACACAAAGTTCATAGCTGAGTCATGTTAGTCAGTCAGTGAAAATAGAATTGAAATTTCTAGGAAAGGATACAATCACAAACCAAAGTCTTTCAAAGACATCGATTATATATAACAGTTAGGCATATAAACAAATAAGCAGAGAACGAAACCATTGGACAGTAATCAACAAATTGACCAAAGAGGAACGGTAAAAGAAGACCCTCTTGGACAATTCTCGTATTTGAGTCGAACGGGCGCATTATAAATTTAGAGGGGTGTTATAAAGAAATTGACTAAACCCCAGGGTTCATACACGTCAGGGAAATGTCAGGGAAATTTAAATTTTTTCAAGGTCAGGGAATTGTCAGGGAATTCTGTGATGTGTCAGGGAAAAATGAAATTTTGCAAAAATGTCAGGGAAATGTCAGGGAATTTTACATTTCAGCCTGATGAAGCTGGGTGTTTGGTCCCGATGTATCTTTTTTTTGCAAAATTCATAAAATTTTGGGCTCCAGTACTGTCAGGGAAATTTGAATTTGTGTCAGGGAATTGTCAGGGAATTTTGGTCAGTCTTGCATGTATGAACCCTGAAACCTTTCATCCCTGAGTTTCTGAAGTGGTCTTCCATCCTTGTATTTGGAATGTCCACTGATGCAAACAGGAATGTCAGTCTTAAATCCAAAACAGAAAGGCAAACAGTGTAGATCCTGATGAGACGGCTCGTCACGAGCCGTCTCATCTGGATCTACACTGTTTGCACAGTGGTCTGCTTGGCTGAAAGGATTATGGGAATACACTATCAGGGGAGGCTAATCTGTAAAATTTGTTTTCCTCCATTCTAATAAAAAAGAATCGACTTTAAAAGAAATAATTGGCTCCTAAAAGGAGCAAATTCTATTCTTTTGTTTTTTTAGCAGAAACGTATTTTAGAAAGAGTTTTGCTTTCAGGAATGCAAACAGGAAGTCTAAAAATTTGTCTTCCCTTTAAAAACGCGAAAATCTACCAAGTATATCAACTCCCCTTAATTGGTTCTGATACTGTATATTGCTGATTTCATGCTGGCAATGTAGGCCCTTATCAGACGCCGCCTCATTTAGCCCTGGTCTCTGTCTGCATTTAATTTCAGCGCTCATTTTGAGACGCTAGACGTTAATCGTTAATGGATTATAACTGGTTAACCCTTAACCCTTTGTAGACTCCCCCACACTACATATATTGGAAGAGTCCAATTTCAGTTTTAGCTACGTCCGGCTATGATGTTTAGATATTCCTATCTGGGTCTGCACTGTTTGCCATTTACCATTTTAGGGGTTCCAGACTATAGTGAGTTAAAGCGTTACAGCTGCAGCAGACGATTCACATGGAGTGTCAAGTCTTATTTCCTCTGAAAAATAGTAATGCAAAATAAGAGTGTCGTCTGCTAGAATTTAGCTTAGCACTTTTAGGTTAACATCAGTTGACTGCGCTGTCTGCACATTTGCAAGGCTTTACCTGCGTTTACCTGAACAGGGTCAGTCTTCTCTGTTGATTAACAAATCAAGGCTTCTTTTCAGTAAATCAACGCTAATTTATTATTTAATAATTACAGATGTAGAGAAAGGTTGCCACTACATGCATCTAATGGATGAACTACACAAGACTTTTCAGTATGGAAAGATAAAGAAATCATCCCTATTGTATTGCCTACAAAAGCTTGAAGAGCAGAGTGATGTTATACGGACTACAAATGCCCATTATTTAGCGTGCACTATTTGACGGAGCGGTATCACAATGAAAGCTGCATTGGCCCATATGCTTACAGCAAAGGAACAGCTCAGATGCTCACCCACCCAGTTTGCTTAGGGTTTGCGCCTTTTTGCCAGCTTGCAGCCTTCATTTAGATCAACAGCAGAAACCGGACTCAGACAACGACATTTTGTGGGCTGATTTAGTCTTCGCTGTTTGAAATAAAGAAGTGTGTGTGTGTGTGACATTCTCATTACTTTCTACATAGGAATCACTCAATTCTTATCAAGTGATTTTATGATTTTATTGATTAATGCTACACACAAACTCTTTTTATCCGTTCTGTGGACTACAATCTCATTATGTTGACGTTGAGAAAAAACGAAAACGCCAAAAAGTGATTAGAACTGTGTGTTTGACCTGTTAACGTGCATTACTTATGAAGTGTGTACTTGTGTTGGTTGTTAAATTATGACGTTTAGCCATATGCAATGGCCGCAGAAATCAAATTTTGTTCTTGTATACGTGTTAGATAAAAACTAACGCATAGTCAGTGGTTTCTTGCTAGTTATAATGTTACAACGGCTTATCTGTCTACTCTGCTTTCGACATATTTCGTTAAGCCGTTTGTTTTTATAAAGTTTTGCCACGGATTAATGTGTGTGTGCGGGGGGTGGCGGGAGGAGGGGGGGAGGTGGGGGGGAGGTTTGGTGAGGCAAAGGTGTCGTGTATCTTGTGTCACCGTGGCGTCCAACTGATATTGGCTTACAGTTGGGCAAGGCCTGCTATCCTTGATGCAGGTATGGGTAGAGAGGGAATGTTTTTGTTTCTTCTGTGTCTTCACTTTTATTAATTTTCCTTTTTCTCTCCTGTCCCTCTCTTTCATCTCCTCTACTGTCCCTTCTATCTCTTATCTCCCATTTTCTGGGAGAGGACACAAAATGACCCACAAGGGCTGACGTGTCGTTAAACCCCAACACAATTAATCAAATCACGATTTAATGTAAAATTCTAAAAGTTTGCCTTTGGAAACGAAGAACATACGAAAGAACGAATATCGGAGTTTCGGTTTTATTAAGTCTCTTCCTTTGCATCAATGTAGTTTGTGAGGCTGCATACGGCCTCTAGCATAGGCCTAATCGATTTTCAAAGTAATCAGAATGGGATCAATGATGGCAAAGGAAATAAAAGTGCAACTTGCATTATGAAGATGTACGAGGAGACGTTTTACGGCCGTCACACGGCACTTAACACCAGCTGCAGTGAAATGAAATAAAATCTAAAAGATTGTCTTGGGAAACAAAGAACACACAAAAGATCGAAAATCGGAGACTCCGTTTTCATATTGCAGCTGCGATGCTTATACGTACCTAGCATCATCTTAATTGGTATTCGATATTCAAAGTAACCAGAATAAAACATTTTGTCATAGCTACCTGTGCAACAACAGTTTTATTCTATTCATTTGTTTAGTATAAATTGGAAAAGTTTACTTCTCCCATATTAAAAATAGCTTCAAACCATTCAAAAGATCATTTGCATAGGTAGTTTGGTTGCAAGTTTTCAATGAGATCCACTCGCACTAAATTTCAGAACTTCCATAATGTCATTATGGGGCGTCAATAAAAAAATTCGGCGAGAAACGCAAAAAAAATCTATATTCTAATAATTCAGTTTACTATAACGGTTGCATGGCTCAGACCCGTTTTTGGCTGAAACATTAATTATACAATAACAGTTTGAAACCCGAGAACAGAAATATAGACAAATGGTCCCAACAGATATTTGCTAGTGCTCATTACGCACATTACATGTGCAAGAAAAATAATATTATTTGCAATAATGAAGCATCAAATAACAAAATATTTTGCATCTCTACCATAGGAGCTACTCTTAAATGAATTTATCCCTTTTTTTCATTTAGAGTAGCCCCTACAATCTGCCACGCCTTCAAACAGTTATATGCAAACATATTTTTCCAAGAAAATATGTTGACAAACTGGGCCCAGTTGTTCAAAGCTAACGATGTCGTTAGTTAACGATTTGTTAAAATTTACATGGAGTGATACGCAAATATGTTGTAATTTTTCGCTGAAAAAATGTGAGTAGCTTTTGCAGTGCAAAAGCTACTCACATTTTTTCAGCAAAAAATATCAGAATATTGTATATTGAATCTGCTAAAACAGTTAACGAAATGACCCTTAACGAGCTCGTTAAGCTAACGTCGCTTCGAACAACTGGGCCCAGGCCGCTAGGAAATATAAGTTTATTTAGATTCCCATCATAGGTTTTAATTCTCCAAAATAGTTTCTTTATTAATTTAGAATCTGTGTACCCATACATTTAGATATCCAACAATGGGAGTTCTATCATAGATGAGTCAAATGTGCAGTAAGTATTAAAGAGTAAGTATACAGACGTCCTACGTTATGCTGTTTAACAAAGGTTCAAAAGGATCATTTAAACCACGTTTTATTATGAATTGGAGGTAATGCATTAATATTGATCTATCTAAATTAGTAAATTCCTGCCTCACCGCCGTTAGAAAGCACACATTTATATTCAACGAAGTAGTTTTTGAAAGATTGTCACAAACAAGATTGTGTGGAATCGCAAGTTGGTCAGCTTTTTATGTGGAGATTTTCATATAGTTGATTGTTATTGTTTATCGTTTTCCTAAATTTTCCGATTTGTCATGTTGTGTTTACCGCACTTATTCTGAATATTCTAACAGGTCTGCATGTGCAAAGATGTTTGGCTTAGACTAAAGTGCTTCTCGTGGGTTGCACAGCTTGCCGTATGATATGGCAAGTTGTTCAGCCCGCGAGAAGCACTTTAAGATAGATTAAAGTACTTCTCATGGGCTACACAGCTTGCCATATGATAAGGCAGGCTGTTCAGCCCACGAGAAACACTTTAATCTAAGCTTATTTTGTTTTATATCGCCCTGTTGGGAAAGCGCCGTATGATATAGCAAGCTGTGCAGCCCGCGAGTAGCACTTTAATCTAAGCTAGGTTAAAGTGCTTCTCGTCGGCTGAACAGCTTGCCATATGATAAGGCAAGCTGTTCAGCCCACGAGGAACACTTTAATTTAAGCTTATCTTGTTTTATATCGCCCTGTTGGAAAATTGCCTTGTTCTGAAGTTTAGAATAAGGACGATAGGGAATTACTATGTATATAGCTGTTTAGGTGTAAAATCGCCTTGTTCTGAAGTTTAGAACAAGGACGATAGGGAATTACTATGTATATAGCTGTTTAGGTTTATTATAGTAACTTATAATCGAACTTAGTGGGTCGAACATCTTTGGGACTATAGCCGTTATTCTAGAAATTGATAGTTTGAGCCACTGAATGTTAATCACAGCGCCAGCTCAGGGGGAAAATGGGGATAATTTAGGGATGTCATCTTGATCTTCTATAAATAATTTTACGTTGAGTGTGCTTATGACAATCTCCTCGACAATGCGATTCTAAAGAGTACATACAGCATATGTATTCATGATAAAAAAAGAAAGTTTCTCTGAAACATTCCTAATTGTTTTTTTTTTTTCCTTCAGTTATCGAAGAATTTCCTGGGGACTCAAAAACAAGTTCGAATCAGCCACGGAAAACGAGTCATCGGTGTTCGGGTCATTGAAATTTTACTGTTTGTTTACAGTCTTTATGACCAGTGAAGCGTGATGACACAACTTTCATTTTTTAATTCATGTCTTGTGGTTTGGCTGACATTTATTATAACGTCATTTATCTTAATGTTCATAATTCTGACTCTACCATATTTATCCTAACATTTGAACAATGTCTTTGAATACTTGATGTGTCTAAAAAGTTCTTACGGAATAGCAGCCATTGCCGACCAAGATAAGAATTCTATATACACTGTTTACTCAAATAAATTTGTCCAACATATTTATGATAAATATGGAAATTTACCACAATAATAAAGAAAATCAGCATACATCGGTGGGTGTATTGCCAAACCCAGAGAAACGATAGGCAAAAAACGTAATCTGTGTCAGTATCTTCCACTGCTCGTTAACAGCAGCATCAGAGATCAACTCTAATGCACAACCAGGACTTTAGTTTATAGCTATATGAATCACAATAGTTACTTTTTATAGATTCTGAAACAAAAATGCAACGGCATGAAACAAAATACATTACCTAATGAATGTATAATTTATTTCAAACAATGAATAACTGATTGCAAACTGTTAAGTGTAGTAGCCCATTAAAGCGCCAATTACAACTGCAGCAGACATTTTTTCAGAGAAAACAAGCAGATGATTCACGGAGAAAAGAACGAAAATCGGAGTCGGTTTTATTAAGTCTGTTAATAAGTAACCAGAATGGGCTCAATGATCCCAAAGGCAATAAAAATATAACCTGCACTATGGTGAAGTATCAGGAGAGGTTTTACGGCCGCCACACATATTTCCAAGACTTGTTTTCTCTGGAAAATAGCAAAAATAAAAACTTTAGAATGTGGTCTGCTACAACTTTGCTCGACGCTTTAAAAGTTTCATATTCCTCAAAATAGATTTTTTTTTTGTCCAAGAAAGGTTTAATAAATTAATGTACAGTATAACCTAAATGGCTCGAACCCGGGTGGCTCGTTTACCATGGATGATTCGAACTCTTTTTTCAGTCCCTACAAAATCCTTCCAATAGCTCAAGAAAACAAATATTTAGGGATTTTTTTCTTATTTTATCATGGAATTGTATGTTGTGTGTACTCATTAGAATCGCCTCATCGAGGCGATTCTAATGAGTACACTCAACATACAATCATTGTATAGAAAATCGAAAAGATTACCCTAAATTATCGCTATTTGCTTCCTGAACTGGTGCCATGATTAACCCTCAGTGGCTCGAACTACCCATATCTCAAACAAATTTCCATGGTCCCAAAGATGTTCGAGCCATTGAGGTTCGACTGTATAAGGTATGACCATGATCATAAAATGTGGCATCTGAAAGCCTGTAAAATTTCAGTTAGTCTCTTGTTTTTAAACTGGATCAAAAATGAAATGATTTTTAATCATATCTCCGAATTAGTGTTGGCAACATTAATTCAGAGATACGATCAAAAACTTCATTTCAGTTTTGATACAAACCAAGAAAGAGACACTAGCTGGAATTTTACAGGCTGTCAGATCCCACATTTTATGATTATATTAATACCATAATATCAATTTATTAAAATAACAAAATGTTTATTTTTGAGGAATATGGAGCCTTTAAGGCCGGCTAAAAAGTAAAAGTTACAAAGCAGTAACTACATCAAACATTAACAGTATCTTATTCCTACAAAAGTGTTTGTTACATAATCTACCATACAACCCGTAACTTCATTATAGTCACTTCATCATATTCAAACTAAGACTGATCTTTTGATCTTAAAACGTGCAATACATTTCTGACATATGCTGAAAGTTTTAAGGTGTACGACAGGTCTGCATGTCTGAAGCATAAAACAATGTAAATTTAGGCAGTAGCGGAATATGACGGTGGTTTTGTCTAACACTGTTGCGACGGAAAAAAAAAGACAACTGAGTCTTTCCAAATAACCTACAACCTAACAACATATGCGACTTGCGTCGACTCAGATCAGCCTATATATATATATATATATATATATATATATATATATATATATATATATATATATATATATATATATATATATATATATATATATATACACATGCTCAAGATACTCGACACATGCCTGCATCTGGATGCAGTGAACTGTATCTGGCCTTAACTATTTTTCATGATTCTCAGAACTATTTTTTTTCACTCGCTGTGTTTAAACCATTGTCGAGTGGACTCTTCTACATTAACTCCTTGGACCGGTTCTTTGGACTGGTTAGTTTTGTTGTTACCATGTTTTATAGCAGTTTCTGTCCTAAATGAAACAGTGTAGATCTTGATTAGATACCGCGTTCGGCGGCGTCTGATCTGGGTCCAAACTGTTTGCCAATGTCCGTTTTAGGGGACGCTAGGCATAAATGGGTTAAATCAGCAGCTCAGTAAGCAGATGGGATAGGCTCATAATACTTGGTTCATGCTTGTATCTAAGGTAAAGGCAGCAGCGAACCTTGTCCGATATTGACATGTTCTTTATGGTTCACTGAACACTCATTTCCAACAATTGTGTTTAGGTTTATTTCTCAATAACGCCTAATTCTTTATACTTGGAGCAGAGTTGCATCTGGACAAGAGCAGCTGAAGCCATCGTCAGTGTTTGACATGGTCTTTTTTCTTGTTTCACTGACTTCGACAAATTACTGTTTGTGCTTTACTGACATCATCGATTTTATGCTCACCTTTGCATTTAAGGGCATTTTTAGCAACAACAATAGCTTGAACTTTTATCACTGTACCACAGATGCATCTGTAGTGCATTGAGGCCAGTTTCATGTAGAAAAATGACTTTAAAACTTAGGATTATTAACAGTTTGTATGAGGGTCACTGAAGAGGCCTAATTGGCCAAAATTAGCAATTTGCCACAAGTTGTTCAAAACTAACAATGTTGTTAGTTAACGTATCGTTAAAACTTTGATCATTAAATATGGCATGTATGCTAATGTTTTTGCTGAAAAAATGTGAATAGCTTTTGCATTTGCAAAAGCTACTCACACTTTTTCAGCAAAAATACCTGTGAATTAGATATTGCCATTTTGACCGTTAACGAGCTCGTTAAGCTAACGATGCTCTGGTCCAGAATATGACACCAGTTTTTTAGCTCACCTGAGCAAAAGCTCAGGGTGAGCTATTGTCATCACCCTATGTCCGTCGTCCGTCGTTCGTCGTCCGTCGTCAACAATTAGTTTGTTAACACTCTAGAGGTCACAGTTTTGATCCAATCTTGATGAAACTTGGTCAGAATGTTTGCCTCTATGAAATCTAGGTCAGTTTCGATACTGGGTTACTTGGGGTCAAAAACTAGGTCACCAGGTCAAATCAAAGGAAAAACTTGTTAACACTCTAGAGGCCATAGTTTTGACCCAGTCTTGATGAAACTTGCTCAAAATGTTTGCCTCAATTAATTCTCGGTCAGGTTCGAAACTGGGTCACTTGGGGTCAAAAACTAGGTCACCGGGCCAGATCAGCAGAAAACCTTGTTAACACTCTAGAGGTCACAGTTTTGAAGCAATCATCATGAATCTTGCTCAATATGTTTGTCTTGATGATTTCTAGGTCAGGTTCGAAACTGGGTCACTTGGGGTCAAAAACTAGGTCACCGGGCCAGACCAGCAGAAAACCTTGTTAACACTCTAGTGGTCACATTTTTGAAGCAATCATCATGAATCTTGCTCAATATGTTTGTCTTGATGATTTCTAGGTCAAGTTCGAAACTGGGTCACTTTGGGTCAAAAACTAGGTCACCGGGTCAAATCAGCAGAAAACTTTGTTAACACTCTAGCGGTCACATTTTCGAAGCAATCATCATCAATCTTGCTCAAAATGTTTGTCTTGACAATTTCTAGTCAAGTTCGAAACTGGGTCACTTGGAGTTAAAAACTAGGTCGCCGGGCCAAATCAGCAGAAAACCTTGTTAACACTCTAGCGGTCACATTTTTCAAGCAATCATCATGAATCTTGCTCAGAATTTTTGTCTTGATGATTTCAAGTTAGAAACTGGGTCACCTGTGGTCAAAAACTAGGTCACCAGGCCAAACCAGCAGAAAACCTTGTTAATACTCTACCGGTTACATTTTTGAAGCAATTATCATGAATCTTGCTCAAAATGTTTGTCTAGATGATTTCTAGGATATGTTTGAAACTGGGTCACGTGGGGTCAAAAACTAGATCACCTGATCAAATTAGTAGAAAACCTTGTTAACACTCTAGCGGTCACATTTTTGAAGCAATCATCATGAATCAGGCTCAAAATGTTTGTCTTGATGATTTCTAGGTCAAGTTCGAAACTGGGTCACATGGGGTAAAAAACTAGGTGACCTGGCCAAATCAGCGTAAAATCTTGTTATCACTCTAGCGGTCACATTTTTCTAGCAATCATCATGAATCTTGCTCAAAATGTTTGTCTTGATGAGTTCTAGGTCAAGTTCGAAACTGGGTCACTTGGAGTAAAAAAACTAGGTCACCGGGCCAAATCAGCAGAAAACCTTGTTAACACTCTAGCGGTCACATTTTTCAAGCAATCATCATGAATCTTGCTCAGAATTTTTGTCTTGATGATTTCAAGTTAGAAACTGGGTCACCTGTGGTCAAAAACTAGGTCACCAGGCCAAACCAGCAGAAAACCTTGTTAATACTCTACCGGTTACATTTTTGAAGCAATTATCATGAATCTTGCTCAAAATGTTTGTCTAGATGATTTCTAGGATATGTTTGAAACTGGGTCACGTGGGGTCAAAAACTAGATCACCTGATCAAATTAGTAGAAAACCTTGTTAACACTCTAGCGGTCACATTTTTGAAGCAATCATCATGAATCAGGCTCAAAATGTTTGTCTTGATGATTTCTAGGTCAAGTTCGAAACTGGGTCACATGGGGTAAAAAACTAGGTGACCTGGCCAAATCAGCGTAAAATCTTGTTATCACTCTAGCGGTCACATTTTTCTAGCAATCATCATGAATCTTGCTCAAAATGTTTGTCTTGATGAGTTCTAGGTCAAGTTCGAAACTGGGTCACTTGGAGTAAAAAAACTAGGTCACCGGGCTAAATCAGCAGAAAACTTTGTTAACACTCTAGAGGTCACATTTTTTAAGCAGTCATCATGAATCTTGCTCAAAATGTTTGTCTTGATGATTTTTAGGTCAGGTTCGAAACTGGGTCACCTGTGGTCAAAAACTAGGTCACCTGGCCAGATCAGCAGAGAACCTTGTTAACACTCTAGTGGTCACATTTTTCTAGCAATCATCATGAATCTTGCTCAACATGTTTGTCTTGATGATTTGTAGGTCAAGTTTGAAACTGGGTCATTTGGGGTCAAAAACTAGGTCATCTGGCCAAATCAGCAGAAAACCTTGTTAACACTCTAGCGGTCACATTTTTGAAGCAATCATCATGAATCTTGCTCAAAATGTTTGTCTTGATGATTTCTAGGTCAAGTTTGAAACTGGGTCACATGGGGTCAAAAACTAGGTGACCTGGCCAAATCAGCAGAAAACTGTTAACACTCCAGAGGTCACATTTTTGAAATAATCATCATAAATATTGCTCAAAATGTTTGTCTTGATGATTTCTAGGTCTAGTTTAAAACTGGGTCACTTGATATCAAAAACTAGTTCACATGGCCAAATCAAAGGAAAACCTTGTTGATGCTCTAGAGGTCACATTTTTGAAGTGATCATCATGAATCTTGCTCAAAATGTTTGTCTTGATGATTTCAAGGTGATGTATAGTTTTCTGTCCAGTGACTCTCTTAAGTTTTTCCATTTAGGTCAGTTTCTCAGTAATTATTGGTCCTACAGAGTGATATTTGGTACTTGTGAAGTGTTTGTGTTTAGGTTAGTTTCTCAGTAACTATTGCTCCTACAGCCAGTGATATTTAGTACATGCGTACATCTTAGCATGGCCTCTGGAGTGGCAGTCATCCATATTTGACCTTGTCCTTTATTTCACAGTCCATTAGACATGCTACATTGTCTTACTTGTTAATATAATCATTTTGAACTTTGATGAGAATGTTTACCTTGATCAGTTCTAGATCAGGCTCTCAAAGTGCTATGTTGCTCAGGTGAGCGTTACAGGGCCATCATGGCCCTCTTGTTTCATTTTTTGTGAGTGTGTTCATTGCTCTCAAGACTCATTCCTTTTAGAATCTGTTTGTCTTCACTACAGCTGGTGTTAGTGCCGTGTTGCTGTACTTCACCGTAGTGTAGTCTTTATTTTCTGGTCCTTTCTGATCATTGTGCCCATTCCGAGATTTTTGAAAAATTATATGAGGGTCACTGATGAGGCTTAATTGACCGAAACTAGCGTGTCTTGTCCAGATATTATAGCTTTTTCAGTTTTGTGAGTGTGTTCTTTGCTCTCAAGGGTCATTTCTTTTAGAATCTATTGTTTTTTTGGTTTTTTTTGTTGTTTTTTGGCTGGAAAAAATGAGTAGCTTTCACATTTTTTCAGCAGAAATATCTATGAATTAGATATTGTACTTTCTAGAACAGTTAATATTTTGACCACTAACGAGCTCGTTGCATCTGGAGGAGAACAAGTTCATTCACCTCTCATTGGCTACACCTGTAATTCATGGTTCAGCCATAAATTTGTCCTGCTGATTGGTGGAAATTTTCATTCATTTCCCGATGAAAAAAAAACATCTGATGTCCCGATTGCACTACATGTACTTGCGGTAAAACCAAACACAAGAGGTGCCACAATTCTCCGATAATCTCACTCACATTCGAATAATAAAACTAATAAAGTAATTATTTATTGGCTTTATTGGTCTTTTCTTGTGTATCTAAAATAAAAATAACATATATCTTAAACTTTTTTGTTTTTAATTCTCCCACTAACACAAATTAAATATTCTTGCGCGCACCGACCTGCCACTTTAAAGACAAAAATACGATGCTCCTAACTATTTATGAAAATTTCAAACAGAACATTAATTAAAAAACGAAGGACGCTATCGTGCATGAATGCGTTACGCGCACTATGTATAGAGTTCTTCCGTTTTTTTCATTCATGGCTCGATGAAACGAAAAACATTTAAATGACTTCGATTGATTTCTCATTACTATAATGGCTACGATCTTGATATTGGAACCACAACTGCATCTGTGGAAGGGCAATTAATATTTGATCCGCACTGTCGGAAAACATACCTTCAAATATGTGCACCCAGCGAAAATTCAGATCAGCCTGCGCATTCGCGCAGTCTGATCAGAATTTTCACTGGGTTCATTTTGGAGATCCGAGGCGGAAAATTGTTTTTCGTGCGGGCAACAAAGACTCGGATCAGACTGCGCGGACGCTCAGGCTGATTTGATTCTGCGTTGGGCGCACATTTCAGAAGGTACGTATCCTCACGTTGCGGCTTAATGATGTTGACCTAATTTCGTGGTTCACTGATATTGACTATATGTTATTAACATCTATAAGGGTCGTGCTCTTGGCCATTGCATAAGGATCGAGTTAGTAACTAACAGACAGTCGGTTTGGCATGATCGAAAATGTTGAAATAGTGGCATAGAAAATAATGTATTCTAGCACTTCTTGTTCTATTCTATGCTTCTTCCGTTTTCACACTCCGAGTTTTCCTTATGCTGCGCTATCTGAATGGCTGTGGCAACCTTTAAGATTTTAATTTATTTCACTCCAGCTGGTGTTATGCCACGTGGCGGTCGTAAAATGTTTCCCTGTACTTCACCAATCTGCAGATTATATTTTCTATTGAACCCATTCTGGTTATTTTGAATATCGAATACCACTTAATCCGGTGCTATGGGGCGTGGGAGTTATGCAGCCTCGCAAACTACATTCCCTGCTAGCATTCTTGATAAATCTACAGCTGGCCGTTATCGGCCCGTCAGCTACCCTGACGGGCCGATAACGGCCCGCTGTAGATTTATAAAGAATGCTTGCTGGGTTGCTGTATATGAAAAGACATAATAAAACCGAGCATGGTTTCCGTTCTTTTGTTCGTTCTTTGTTTCTCGTTTTTAGATTTTTAGCTCTCCTGAGCTTATAGTATAGGCAGGTTCCGTCGTCCGTCTTCAACACTTCAAACATCTTTTACTCAGAAACCACTTGACCATTCAAAGCCAAATTTCATATGGAGCCACAGTGGGTAGGGGGAACGAAATTATGTTTGCAGCATCTGTGTCACTCCACAACCAAAAGCCCAACGGCCCTGGAGCTTGGTATGCAGCATTCGGGTTAGGCCCATTAAATTTGAAAAAAAAATAATAACCTGGGATTGACCTTGACTTTTTTACGGAAAGATTTTTTTTTTTTACATACTTCTATAGGTAAAACCTTAAAAATCATCTTGTCCGACTGAAACTAGAACGCCCGAGCCGTTGATATTTAGTATGTAGCTTTATCTTGTAGCTCTCTTCCAAGATTGTTCTTATTACAGCCCTGGGTCAAAAAAATGGCCCTATCCCAGGGGACACTTGTTTTACATAGACTCGTATAGAAAAAAAAAACTTTAAACATCTTCTTCTCTGAAATTAGACGGTCCAGGCCTTTGATATTTGGTATGTAACTTCATACAATGGAGCTCTACCAAGAGTGTTCAAATTATAGCCCTGGGGTAAAAAATGGCTCTGTCCTGAGGCCTACTTGTTTAACATAGAATTATAAAAAGAAAAACTTTAAAAACCTTCTTGTCTGAAACTAAAAGATCCAGGCCTTTGATATTTGGTATATAACTTTATCTAACAGGCATCTACCAAGAATATTTGAATTATAGCCCTGGTGTCAAAATGGCCCTGCCCCCAGGGTCACTTGTTTTACATAGACTCGTAAAGGGAAAAATAAAAAGTATATATTCTGAAACTAGAAGGCCCAAACCTTTGATATGTGGTATATAGCTTCATCTAATAGACCACTACAGAGATTGTTCAAATTATAGCCCTGGGGTCAAAAAACAGGACCCACCCAAGGGTTCACTTGTTTTACAATAGTCTCATTTAAGGAAAGAAAATAAAAATCTTCTTGTCCGAAAACTAGAAGGCCTGGACCTTTGATATTAGCTTCAGCTAGAGGGCCTTTACCAAGATTATTCAAATTATGGCCCAGGGATCAAAATGGCTCCGTCCCGGAGGTCACTTACTTCACATAGACTCGTATAGGGAAACACTTAAAAATCGTCTTGTGTGAAACTGAAAGGCCTTAGCCTTTGATATTTGGTACTTAGTTTTATCCAATGAACCTTTATCAAGAGTGTTCACATTATAGCCTTAAGATAAAAAAATGGCCTTGTCGCAGAATTTAGGGGAGGTATATCATCATATCACAAAAGCTTTATTTTTCCCACCTGGCAGTACATATTTTAAATGTTAACTTTGAAAAATTAAGGAAAAAATGTTGCAACAGCACAACGCGCAAAAAATGCCCTTTTTTCAGCACATCTAGCTAGTTTTCTCGAAACCAGATGGTTGCAGATACCCACAACTATATATGTACATGAAGGTTATTCAATTGCGGATCCAGCAGTTTAAAACTTATACTTACCTAGTTTGATTACAGCTTTTTATGTTCCTATAAAATAGCTCAACCACAAAATCCCTACTTTATTGTGTTCTAGCCGATAAGAATATCTTGAGCAGTAGGAAGAGTTCCCAGGGGTCATTTATTGTACATTTTTTTTAAATCTTCTTGTGTGAATCTAGCATGCACAGACCTTTGATATTTGGTAAGTCACTTTATCAAAGCAATATTTTATGTAAAGTTTCTGTTTTGACGAATTAAAGCTAAATTCCATACCAAGTTACTGTAGGATACAGAGACCAAAAATTGTTCAAACTATACTGGCTACCATACATATATGTTCCATTCTTTAAAACTGTTACGATCAGCTTGCTCAGAACAAATAGTCTCAGGTGAGCTTCTGGGCCATTGGTGCTCCGGTTATTTTACTTCTTTGCAGCGAGTGTTTCATGCGTGCGGCGCTCACT
This sequence comes from Anodontia alba, assembly GCA_964016985.1. Taxonomy (NCBI): domain Eukaryota; kingdom Metazoa; phylum Mollusca; class Bivalvia; order Lucinida; family Lucinidae; genus Anodontia; species Anodontia alba. The sequence goes on along the minus strand of OZ024825.1, from coordinate 85,404,417 downwards.
TCACCATAGTGCAGCTTATATTTTTATTTCCTTTGGCATCATTGAGCCATTCTGGTTACTTTGAAAATGGAATACTGCTTGGCCCTTGTCATGCTGAATAAATTAAGATCCCACGCCCACTTCTAATTTCCTGCCAATCAGATTACTTGATCCGAGTTTCTGATAGAAATTCACATATTTAATGACAAACAGTGCAGATCCAGATCAGTTGGCTTCTTCAGAAGCCAACTGATCTGGATCTACACTGTTTGCTAAGATAGGGCATGTTGTGTTCAGCAAGAGAAGGGTTAAGCCACTGCTAGGGGTGGGGGGGGGGGGGGGGCTTATGCAGCCTTCCAAACTACATTGCCGTATACGAAGACACTACATAAAAAAGAGTCTCCGATTTCCGTTCTTTTGAGTGTTCTTTGTTTCCAAATGCAACCTTTTAGATGTTGATTTTTATTTTAATGTAGAAATGTCCGGTTGGCCGAGTGGTTAATACTCCTGATTGCGGATTACGATGTCCGGTGTTCGAAGCCCACTAGAGACTGTATGAAACACATGACTGTACGACGTTTTATTGATAAAGCCTTTTATTATCGCCTCTTCATTGTCCCGATATGACTTGAGTAATGTTAAGAGACGTTAGAAAATGTGCTTTATGACTAGTGTGTGCAACTATGCCTGCGCATTTTGCATACATTAATGCATTTCACAGTATTTTCTGATTCTCTCGAGGACAGCGAAGGCTCTGATCAGACTGCGCAAATGCGCAGTCTGATCTGTGCCTTCGCTGTCCTCATATACAATAAAGGTCCTATTATATATTGAAGAAAACTATAAGTATAATTGACAATTTGCATAATATTTACACAACTTACGGAATACACATGTATGCTGGTCGCTTTTGACAGGTATTATGCGCCTTGGTTTACCTGTGTAAACTTACGTTCAACGTACGTAAAGCGTATTCTTATTGTCAGTCGGATGAAGCGGCGTGATTGATGTAGCATGTCATTAGCTTAATGACATCCATGTATTGAACAATTGTTGTGGTTTTTCTTGTGTTTTCACTGCAAAGCGGATGTGAAAGGACAGTTTTAAGGCTACATTTCTCAATTATTACGAAGGACCGACTACATTAACATTTGTGTTGATGTTTGTTTACGCCATAATATGACTGTATTTATAGTCATGTAATTAACATTAATTTGAGTACTTTGCTATGGGATACACTATGACGAAACATTACGGAACTTTTTTCGAATGGTGCGTATTTTGATTCTAATTATTCAGCACTATTTTACATATGGTGCGTGACAAAAAGTGCACTTATGCTTACGATGGCTATGAATAACCAGATCAGCTAACACTTCCGCGATGTCTGACTAGGGCATTGTCTGCGTAAAGAGAAATGCAGTATTTGTAACTCAAAGATTTGTATAGAATGATAAACTGTGCATTGCGATGCCAACTGGAACAAAATCGAACAAAAACTAAGAAAGTTAATTATGTTTAATCCATTGTAGTCTGGAGACCCCTAAACGGGTAATTGACAAACAGTGCAGACCCAGATCAGACGGCGGAGAACGCGGCGTCTGATCAGGGTCTCCACTGTTTGTAAATAAGTTAGCCTTTTTTTTTTCTCTAGGAATATGTAAATCTCATGGCCAGACGTACCTAAAATTAAAATTGGACTCATCCAATGTATAGTGTTGGAGAGTCTATTCAGTCTACAATGGGTTAACTGTTGTCAAGGGCGCCGCCATTTTGAATATTTAATCAGGTTCTAAATGTTTTTGAATAATAAACACAATCATTCTGACAGAAAGCATTGCGGTTGCAAGTTAAATCACACAGGTCAAGAGAAACGGTTTTCATAACATCTTGAGCCAGTGCACGACAAAACCTACAGTAAGACCTGTGTTACCAGCAAAGACTCGGATCAGTCTGTACACCCATCCAGTATGGCAAGGGTTCTCGTTTATCCCTATGAATAGCCAGAAGTCTGAAGAAGACACGTGCGATCAGCGAAGACTGATCAGACTGCGCGGATGCGCAGGCTGATCTGAGTCTTTGCTGATCGCACAGGTCTTATTGTAGGGTTTGTCGTGCGCAGGCTTATTAATATAAATGTAACAGATTGGTGTAAATATTATTTATTTTGGTTTTGAATGTTTCATCGAGGGTTTATGAAGTCATAAAGATTGATTTAATATTCAAAATCGCAGTGCAATATGGGCTATTTTTAAGTCTTCAAATGTCTACAACTTCCATATTGTCCGTGCGAAGGTGTCGTGTATCTTACGTCACCCGGGTGGTCAACTGATATTGGCTTACAGTTCGGCAAGGCTTACTATCCTTATGGCAGATAAGGGTAGAGAGGGGAATGTCTTTTTTGTTATTTTATTTCTGCTTCTTCACTTTCATTCTTGCCCCTCTTTCTTCCCTGTCCCTCTCTTTGATCTCCTCCACTATCTCTTATATCTCTTTTTTCTCCCTTTCTCTTGAAGACGACATAAACTGACCCACAAGAGTTGACGTGTCTTTAAACCCCAACACAATCAATCAGTCGTCAAGCTCTTCCATTTCGGGATCATTTCATGTGCCTTTCCCTTGAATAATTATTGTTTACAGTTGAATATTTATTCTTCTGAGCAGAAATCGACCCAGTGTTGTGCGACTCGCGTCATCTGATCAGACTTCGTTGTCCGCATAAAGAAACTTTGCATCCTTGGCTATCCAAAATGCGCCCAGCGAATCTTCACTGGTTGCACATGTCCGAAGATATGTTACCTGACGTTGCGCCTCATGAAGGGACCTTCTTTGTTTGTTTGTGTTGAGGTTTTACGGCCCAGTCAACCCAATGGGGTCATGTCGAGCGCGGTCAGTTTACCTAACCACACGTTTACTGGGCAGACTTAGTCCTCTAAGCGGTTAACCAGTATTGTGCACATTCTTTCGCCAGAAACTGACAACTGCCCTTCTTGAATCAGCGGAAGGGAGAGAATGACCGTAGAAAATATTTCATGATCAGTCTCCACGAAAGAATGTTGCCGACCTCGGCGGGGGTTGAACCCGCGACCTCCTGGTCTCCAGTCGGACGGCGCATCCAACTGAGCCACCGAGGCCGGCATGGACCCTCTTTGAATAGCCTGAAGACTGCAGAAGGTAAGTGCGATCAGCGAAGCCTCGGATCAGACTGTACGGATGCGCAGGCTGATCCGAGGCTTCGCTGATCTCACAGGTCTTATTGTAGGCTTTGACGTGCTATGTAACCTTCAAAACCTTTAAAAAACTTTAATTTTACTGAAATCCTTTAAAACCTTTAATTTTGGCTGAAAAAGCTGTAAAAACCTGTATTTTGATGAGATATTTGGCAATTTGTAAATGCAAGAGAAGGTCGGAGTAAATATGTAGCATTTCGTTACAAGAAATTACAGTTCTGTTACTTAGATTGATATGTTTCTAAACAGAAATGCAAGTTAATATTGTCATTACCATTTAAAGATGTCAGATTTTCTCTGCAATTTTTCTTCCTATTTTGCTTGAGAGGTGATGATGCGGAGTTCTTTTGCTTGGGATCTGCCAAGAAATTTAACCATTAAATGCTCTTTATTTTGTACAGAATTTATCCTGAAAAACCTTTATTTAGTCGAAAATAGCCTATATAAAAAGCCTTTATATTAAAGAGAGACTGCTGGGGGACGGGAGGGGGAGGGGTGTTGCTCATGTACTGTAACCTATACCTATTAGATGTACAGTAAATTTCCGCTATTAAGACCAACTTTGGTACTGCCTAAAAGTGGTCTTATTAGTGGGACGGTCTTATTATTGACTATAGAACAAAGTTCCAGAAAAGGTACTTTTTTTCAACCACAAAGTACTCATATTTTTCTTATTTCTCAATAAAAAGTATGTTGTGGCACTCATTAGAAGCGCCTCGGCGAGGCGCTTCTAATGAATACCACAACATGTTTTTGTGGGGAAATAAGAAAAATATTATGCGGATACACCCTCTTATCTAGAGCTATGCAGAATATTAGATAAATAAAAAAAAAAAAAAAAAAAAAAAAACATTTGGGATTGGCAAAAGCTAGTCGTAATAGCGGAGCGGTCTTATTTTCCAGTGGTGTCCTAGTAGCGGAGCAAAATACGTATACACGTGATGACATTTCTTTTTTAGGTGAGGTAAAAAAAAAATAAGTAACCAATTACTATTTTGTAAAGAAATACATAACAACAAGTATTATTTGTTATTATAATTGCAGTTTTTCTTCAACAGAAAATGTGTTAGTTTTGACAGGTTTTGAAATTCTGTAGCATCATAGACAGGTACGACTAAGATGAACATTAGCTTTATTTTCAATAAATTCCTGAAGATTTTGATTAGTTAAATACATACAATCATAAGAGAAAAAAATCTAAAGAAGGACCAAATGTGGATTTTGATAAAACCAAATATAAAATGTGAACACTAGACTTCCAAAGCAAAAATCTTCATTTTCTTATATTTTACATAGTGGACAGTTGGTTATCGAATTAATAGATTTCTAACTATCTAAACAGAATGAAAATCTAAAATTGAATCAAAGACTACATTACAGATAGAAAATGAGAGTCTCGGTATTATTTGGACTCTTCATAAGCAGTAATGATCCCAAAGGAAATAAAAATACAAACTGCGCTATGATGAAGTCCGGGGAGCCGCTCTACCCGCTACCCGAATGGGCCTTCTAATGTGTGTCTCCGCTCGCCATATTCATTATAAGCTCGAGCTCTGTTTCTAGTAGCTTCGCGGTTGGATGCCCAGTTTATATGGCCAGCCATGGGCTCCCCTTCTCGCGTCGGTACACACAATTGACGTCATAGAATGCATAGCAATCGTTCTATGTAGGAGAGCACCACAAAGAGACATTTGGGAATATTGCGTGCTGGTTGAAAAATTCAGCAGACGACAATTTAAAATCCGATGCCATCTGTTGCATTTCCCCCGGACCAGTCTGTGTCGTTGTAGCCTTGAGACTAGTTTGTAGTATTTATACAGTACAATAAATCAACATTAACACAACATAACTACTTATCATATGAGTCCCAACGTGAGAAAATGTACCTGATATGTACGCCCAGTGAAGATTCAGATCAGACTGCGCATGCGCTAGGCGCTTGTTGGACAGTAAAAAGATCCAATGTTTCAGGCTGGCAATGAAGATTCTGATCAGACTGTGAGGCTGCGCAAGCTTAACTGAGTTTACGCTAAATGCACATGCACGAGGGTATATTAACACATATTTGTCTCAAAGATCTGCAAAATGTGCAGATCAAGGTCGGTCTGCTCATCCATGCAGTCTGATTATATTCTAATGAGCTCATATAACATTCCCCTCCTGTCCAAAATGGTGAGTAAGACATTACACATGCACAGGATGGGTGGACGGACAGTTTGTCTGAACTGCGCATGTTCGGGTTGTGTGCGTTGGTCGCTTGCGATGAGGTAACTTATGGCTGTATTGAACACATTATCAAAAAAAAAAAAAAAAAAAAGGAAAAAAAAAGAGAAATGACGTTTTTAGAAGCTTTATAATAAATGAGGTTTAATCAGATGGGATGATTTTATCCAGGACTGAATGCTTTATGTTTCAGTGAAAATTAAGTAAGTACAATGTATATCATAATTCATTGTATTACTGTATTTCCCTCTTTTTATAGCTTAGCTTTAGTATTGATAAACAGTATCTATAGTACATTCTTATTTGACAGCTGAGAGCTTGTTTACCTATAATAACTGTCTTGTGAATGTTTAGTCTGTATTTTCTTGGTAAGGAAAGTTGGTCGATACAACTGTTTTTTACTGGTTGTATTTCACCCTTGTCCTGCTGAACCAGGATATACCCTGCCTTTGCAAACAGTGTAGATCCAGATCAGTTGGCTTCTGAAGAAGCCAACTGATCTGGATCTGCACTGTTTGCCATTAAGTATGCGAATTTATATGAACGATCTGGATCAAGTAATCTGATTGGCTGAAAACTAGAAGTGGGCGTGGCTTCTTAATTTATTCAGCATGACAAGGGTTAAGGACAGGCACATCTGTCAAAATTGTTCTTTCCTCCCTATTGAAAGAAAGTCAATCCTGAAAGGGAAAAAGTCTTCCAATTTGGAGTAAGTCGATTCCATTTTTGAGTAGACCCTTGTTCAGAAAGAACTCATAAAAGTTGTCACTCTTGCTAATATTGACAGAAAAAAAACAACTTGCAAGTACATGGCAATGCCCTTAATACGCTTCTCTCTCTCTCTCTCTCTCTATCTCTCTCTCTCTCTCTCTCTCTCTCTCTCTCTCGAATTGTACAGGTCCACTGATATTAATGACATTTTCCAACCACCATACTGTTACATTTTCGCCTGTTTCTGATTAGAGTCTTTCAATTGAGGAAACTGAAATGTTTTATTTTTCTCCCAAGTTTGACCGCAACGCTTTTTCTTTTATTTATTTATTTATTTATTTATCTACTATTATTTGATTTCATTTATTTATTTATTTATTTGTTTATCTACTATTATTTGATTTTATTTATTTATTTATTTATTGTGAAATTATCTTGCCTGACTCCTCAGTCTGTTTCAGAACGTTGAAGCTTGACTGTCAGTGCCCCTGTGATCGGGCCCAGCATGGTCCTGTTTGTGTTTTTTTTTTTTTCTGTTCTGGCTTCAGATCCCCAATGAACCTTTGCTTAGCTTCATCACAGTGCTTGTGATAGGTTTCATTGTGATGTTTCCATCACGAAAACATACCTATATAATTTTGACCCCCTTAAACTCTGCTTTTATATAGTAAAACGGGGGTTTACAGGAGGATATATATTATTTTTCTTATTTCTGCTCAAAAACATAAAGTGTGGGTACTCGTTAGAACCGCCTCCTCGAGGCGGTTCTAACGAGTACCCACAATCTATGTTTTGAGCAGAAATATGAAAACTATCAGAATTTTTTATCTGAAAAGTTTCTTTTTTTGTTGGTAAAATTTTCAGTATATTTGAATGGGCATGTTTTCGTAATGCACAGACGAGAAAGAGGGCCCCTATGCGGACCTAACATATGTGTGTAATTTGGAGCTGCATCAGAATTAAATGTTGAGGTTTCACGCGAGTAAAGCTGCTTTAAGAACCCCCGCCACCCTACCCCCCACCCCCCTCCCCCAGTAGTTTTTATACTGACCATTCAAACTCAGTATTCTACTGACCATTCCAACCCAGTATTCTACTGACCATTCCAACCCAGTATTCTACTATTCTACTGACCATTCCAACCCAGTATTCTATTGATCATTCCAATCCAGTACTTATTCTACTGACCATTCCAACCCAGTATTCTATTGATCATTCCAATCCAGTATTCTACTGACCATTCCAACCCAGTATTCTACTGATCATTCCAATCCAGTATTCTACTGACCATTCCAACCCAGTAGTCTACTGACCATTCCAACCCAGTATTCTACTGATCATTCCAATCCAGTATTCTAATGACCATTCCAACCCAGTATTCTACTGATCATTCCAATCCAGTATTCTACTGACCATTCCAACCCAGTATTCTACTGACCATTCCAACCCAGTATTCTTCTAACCATTCCAACCCATTATTCTACTGACCATTCCAACCCAGTATTCTGCTGACCATTCCAACCCAGTATTCTACTATTCTACTGACCATTCCAACCCAGTATTCTACTGATCATTCCAATCCAGTATTCTAATGATCATTCCAACCCAGTATTCTACTGATCATTCCAACCCAGTATTCTACTGACCATTCCAACCCAGTATTCTACTGATCATTCCAATCCAGTATTCTAATGATCATTCCAACCCAGTATTCTACTGACCATTCCAACCCAGTATTCTACTGACCATTCCAACCCAGTATTCTACTAACCATTCCAACCCATTATTCTACTGACCATTCCAATCCAGTATTCTACTGATCATTCCAACCCAGTATTCTGCTGACCATTCCAACCCAGTATTCTACTGACCATTCCAACCCAGTATTCTACTGACCATTCCAACCCAGTATTCTACTGATCATTCCAATCCAGTATTCTACTGACCATTCCAACCCAGTATTCTACTGACCATTCATACCCAGTATTCTACTAACCATTCCAACCCATTATTCTACTGACCATTCCAACCCAGTATTCTGCTGACCATTCCAACCCAGTATTCTACTATTCTACTGACCATTCCAACCCAGTATTCTACTGATCATTCCAATCCAGTATTCTAATGACCATTCCAACCCAGTATTCTACTGACCATTCCAACCCAGTATTCTACTCAGTATTCTACTGATCATTCCAATCCAGTATTCTACTGACCATTCCAACCCAGTATTCTACTGACCATTCCAACCCAGTATTCTACTGACCATTCCAACCCAGTATTCTGCTGACCATTCCAACCCAGTATTCTACTGATCATTCCAACCCAGTATTCTACTGATCATTCCAACCCAGTATTCTACTGATCATTCCAACCCAGTATTCTACTAACCATTCAAACCCAGTATTCTACTGATCATTCCAATCCAGTATGCTACTGACCATTCCAACCCATTATTCTACTGATCATTCCAATCCAGTAAGCATTCTACATAAATCTATAGCGGGCCGTTATCGGCCCGTCAGGGTAGCTGACGGGCCGATAACTGCCCGCTGTAGATTTATAAAGAATGCTAGCTGGGAAAGGAGGTCGTCGTTTTCTTTGTTCGTGCGTGGCTTGTTTCGTATATGGAGTTTTTTTTTTTTTTTTTTTTTTTTTTTTTTTGTTTTCTTTGTTTGTTCCTCATCTCGCCTTCGTTTGGTGCCTCGGGAAGGCTGTGCTTCTGAATAATATTGGGTTATTGCACTTATATTGGTGAATATTGTCCTGAGTTTGGATATCGAAGGACGCGAGCTTGCGAGCGTTCGTAGATATCCCGTCGAGGGACAATATTCACCAATATCAGTGTAATAACCCTTTTTATTATATAGCTATGAATATTTATTTCGTTTCCCGGTGTTTCTAAAGTTTAAAACGCTGTTTTAATAACAAAAATGTGAATTCTACCAATGTGCGTGACAAGGTTTGGCGCGACGTCATTGCATTTCGACGTCATCAAAAGCAGTTTAATGCAACGGTAATATGAGAAGGCATCCGAGTAAATGTGCAATATTGAGTAAGCTTTTATCGCACATTTTAATCATTTAATATTTATAGCTATATAATAATGTCATTTCCTGAGTACCTTCACTTATGATTATACTGTGTGCATTTTTATTTTCAAGCAAAAACAGAAGTGAGGTTTCCCTCGAGTAAATTTGTTTAAGACCCCAGTGGTTTATACGAGTACTGCTGTCCGTTCCAAAGTAGATATTTTTATGCTGATCACCTTTTTTTTTTTAAAGGGAAAAGCAATGTTGGTGAAAAGTATACCTGAGATGCAAGATCTTGACAAAACTTATATTTTAATGCAAAATTGATCAAAATCGGATAAAAAAAAAATAAGTAAGTTATCAAAGTTTGACGATAACAAAACTGCTTTTATAGGTACCACCATTTTGAATATTTAATGAGGCTTTATGACACCAGCCTTGCGTTTCCCTTTATTTCTAGCATTGTAGTCACCCGCTATACAGCTGCCCACTTTGCTTTTTTTGTTTCATTAACAATGCGAAGCTAGCATTGTCGTCATCTTCAATGGCGAGTTTAAACGTCGAGTTGCTGGCGAGTTCAAACGTCGAGTTTCATGTCCGAATTAATGTATAAATATAACTTTTTGGTGGCAAAGTTTTAGTGTAATTTCTCATATCTATTCGAAGTTCTTCTCTTAAACAAATAGTGACCTTAGCCTATACTCCACTGTCAATTTATTTTTTGTCCTACGTGAACAGAGCATAAGCATATTACCAAGTGTCGTTGTCAGGAAGCTAAATTCATCTATAAGGATTAATAAAGTAAATAAGTAAACTCAGGAATTGATACAATCAGATCAACATCAAGCTCTCAGCATCAAAGGGAAAGACAGACAAATAGCTTTAACCATCAAAAAAAAAAAAAAAAAACAACAGATGGCAAGCAGAGTTGGCAGCCCTTTCCCAAAAAGGTGGGAACTCTGTTACCCAAACTTAACTGAATATATCTTTTACTTACATAATTGTTAAAAGAAGAAAACTAAGTGTAACACTACAGAACATTTAACAAAATGTACCACAATGTGTGTGCCGCCTTGGCACGGTTAGAAATAAACTACTTGGGACTTAAACTAGCTTTACGGGATCCCAGCCCTTGCCTTCGATTGTGGTAAAAAACTTATATTTGTTCGGTCCGCATGGAGATCTTCTCATCCATGAATTATTACGGACAACAAATAAATCACAAATAAAGCCTATAATGAAGCAAAGATGAAGACTCAATAGAAACAACGTGTTGAGACACTTAAAAGTCCATTGGGTATCAAACAACACCACTGGAATACTGGAGCAAATGAAAACCAACAGTTGAACCCCGGTGGGCCGAGAAACAGACATAAAAAGTTCCGGCCCAAACCATCTAAATGAATAGTTTTTAAGTCGGGGATATTATAGAGTCTAATCCATAAAGAGGTAAACAGTGGTCAGCCGTGATTGGGTCAACTGCTAAGGAAGCAGGCTGTTTTATGACATCAATGTTATACCCCCTTCGTTTATAACATATATGACAGTTTTACTAAATTCTTACAATTTTATACAATTCTGAATTATAAAGTCTTCTTTGTTTTCTTTTTCAGACCTCATCAAGTTTGCTGATTATTTTGAAAGTAAATAGAAGAGTTCTCGCATAGAACTTCGAAAATCCCTGGGGGAAATGTATTTTTATTACAAAGGACCTTTACAGCTCATAAGCGGCATATTATTCGGGGTACTTTCTGTTATTGCTAAAAATGCTACAAACACTACTGACACTAGTGTGCTCTGGCCGGCGTCGTTTGACTTCTCTTTTTCCCAACCCAGTGAACCTAACACGTGCAAATCAGCTGATATGTGCGGAGCAATGAAAGGGATTTGTGACCATGGTACTTGTCGAACCAGACCCTGTTCAAATGATATTTACTGTGACTGTCAAACAGGGTACACAGGAATGTATTGTGATACGCCTATAGAGAAGGCAAACAATGGCAATACTGTGAAAGGAGCTATTGCAGCTGGGAAGACGCATGTAAATGGACACATTAATATGGATAAAGGGAAAAAGCCTGTACAGGTCTCTAGCAGTACAAGTACACGTGCCCAGACGTCTACCACCGCAGCACCTGTTAATATTTCAGCGGGAGACAATACAACGGTGATTACCAAACATGTTAACCAGAGTCTAGAAACAAGTACTCACAAAGCGATAAACGTTTCAGCTGATACTAACAATCTAAATACTGAACAAAGTACAAAGCGACATACGGAAACAACAACTCGGTCCACTATTCATCCAGACGGCAGTTACATCAAAGGACCAGAATCTACTTTTGTCTCGGATAACAGACCCTTAAGTTTGGAAACAGCGAACCAAACTATCCTTGAAACGGCCAATAATCAGTCAGTCCAAAACACAACCGATACAGTCACAATTCCATCTACTATTCTAACATTGACAGGACTCACCCCAAATCCCACAAAGAAGAAAGTGAAACAGTCTGCTAAAACAGTTCAAACTGGTAAAAGTAAAAGCACTCTTAAACAAGAGAACGAAGAAAAACTGGTGAAAATTGTTGAAAGTATTACCATACATAAGCCAAAAGACCGTATAATCAGTGGGAAGAAAGGTACAGTAAATATTAAAAGTGCCTTTGTGGACAAAGGTGTTAAGAGCACTCGTGGGATATTTCCACTCAGGATAAATAATAAGGCAAAGAAAGATAAAGTGGTTAATAGTTCATTAAGCACTACTTTAGAACAAACTACCGCGAAAACCGTGCCTAAAACTGTCACTTCAAGTTCCGTAAAGAATAAGGTAGAAGCTACTACTGTTTGACGTACTCGTATTTTGACTTTAATATAGGGATCAAACATGGTTTTTCATGCATTAACATTCGCCAGGTCCCGTGGGAGGTGTTGAAAACCGAGGCCGGAGGCCGCGGTTTTCAACACCTCCCAAGGGACCTGGCGAATGTTAATGTATTGAAAAACCATGTTCGATCGCTATTATTGCATAAAAACTGAAAATATTTGCTACGTTTCGCGTTATTTCTTGCACTATTTTGTTTCGCCTTTTCACTGATGTTTCGCGAACGCAATTTCCACGGACTGTGCTCTTTCTAGGGCCACGCACTACACATCTCGTGACGGCAGCAATTATGTGGCCCCGGTACAGGCATATTGAAAGTTGCGTAGCCGTGCATTAACAGCGCGTGAATTGCCTTGTTAATATACAGCTTTTCGCCGGTTAATGCATGTCTGTTAATAACGTGCGACACTGCTTTTTATGCAATAGGGGGAACTGATAAACATTCCGGGGAGGCAGTTCTATCAAAATTGTTTTGGCTTTATTTTGTGAAGGATCAACTCAAAAAGGAAAGCATTTGCTCCTTTTGAGAGCAAAATCTATCCTTTTAGCGTAGACTCCTTTTCAGAAGAGGCTGGGTTTGCATGCAGGCAAAGAGGAAGTCTTACAAGTCATAAAATGTCTCCCGTAGCAGACATGGCGAAAAAACTACCATGTATATCAAGTCATTAAATAAATAAAATTATCATCTTTATTCCCAAACATGTCGACGTCACAATATCTATTATTGTTTGTGCTTGTAAACTGTTAAAAACAAAATGAACTCCAGCGTGAAAAATGTACTTTCGGACATAAGCGGCACGCGAACTCAGACTAGCATGAGCGTTCCGCACAGTCTTTATACTTCCAAACATTTCAAACAGGTAAAAGCAAAACATCATTCTTAAACACGAGAACGAAGAAAAAAAAGGTGAACTTGTTGAAAGTATAGCCATACATAAGCTGTAAGATAGTGTAGTCAGTGGGTAGAAAGTAACAGTAAACATTAAAAGTGGTTTTGTGGATAAATCTGTTAAGAGTACAAGTGAAACATTTCCACTCAGATAAAGTCCTCAGACAAGGTTAACCATTTATGTCTAGGGTCCGATAAAAGGGACATTGGCAAACAGTGTAGACCCAGATCAGATGCCGCAGAACGCAGCGTCTGATCTGGGTCTGTTTCTGTAAAACATATTAATAAGAACCAACCAGACATCCGTTCTATTGGAAAAAGACCAGTCCAAAGAGTTTTAATAGAAGAGTCCACTAGGCACAAATGGGTTAATTAGTTATTTATTACAACTTTAGAACAATCTTTTGCAAAGACAGTGGTGTCTTAAACTGTCACAGCAAGTTCCGTAAATAGACAAAGCTGCCACTGTCTGATATATATATATATATATATATATATATATATATATATATATATATATATATATATATATATATATATGGCAGTGGCGGATCCAGGATAATTTCTGAAGGGAGTCGATTTGATCAAACTACCGTACTAACTCTGTGTATTCGGAAGGAAAGTCCTGAGCAAACAGTGTAGACCCAGATCAGACGCCGCGGAACGCGGCGTCTGATCAGGGTCTACACTGTTTTCCACTCAACCAGCAATTTTATACACATTCATAAGAAGTACAATTGACTTATTGAAGAGAATTATAAGGTAAAGAGTAACGGGGATGAGAATATTTAGGGTAAATATGGTATCCCAAACTTATCAAATTTATCCAAAACTTCTTATGAAAATGGGATTTTTAGTTAAAAGGGGGTTTGACTGATCCCCACAAACCCTTTCTGAATCCGCCCCCGTATAGGTTTTAAAGGTTGATGCCTGGGCTACTTTAGATATAAAAGTCACATGAGCTCTATTTTTGTACCAAACTGGTTTTCCCAGCCCTTTGTTATGATGATTATATTCTTCGTAAACTTACTTCTTTTTTTGTTTGTTTGGAATACGTGCTCTGATATTCACATTTTCACGAATATATTTTAGGCATCTCAATCAGGCTCTGAAGAATCTCCAAAATTATTGTAAAAGCTGTATACATGTACATGCTTATCATATATAGAAACATATAAAAGTTTAAAAAAAAATGCAAATATACCAAAATAATTTGAAATCTTTAGATTATAATCGCTTTTTAATTAATACCATAATTGTCTCTCTTGACCTAACTTGGTTAACCCTAGTCCTGCTGAACCCGGATATACCCTGCCTTTGCAAACAGTGCAGATCCAGATCAGATGGCTTCTGAAGATCTGCACTGTTTGTCATTAAATATGTGAATTTCTATCAAAAACCCGGATCAAGTAATCTGATTGGCTGGAAATTAGAAGTGGTCGTGGCATCTTAATTTATTCAGCATGACAAGGGTTAAATAGCCTAGTTGGCAAACTACCTATGTGGATAATATTTTCTGTCATAATACTTTATTATTCGGTCTTACGTAGCATTTCATTGCACTCTAGGGCCTGCTGGATTTCATTTTAAATAACAAAAGGCAAGGTTATAGCAAAAGTAGCTCAGATGTCAAACTTCAAATAACTAGAAGTATCATCTCTGTTCCATTGTATGTTGACCTCACAAACTCCATTATTTTTATGTTTTTTTTTTTTTTTTTTTTTTTTTTTTTTGTAAAATGTTAAAATGGCTTGTCCACAACAAAAGACCTACAACGTGAGAATATAAGTCCATCATGAGTGTCCATGCAGTATAGGGAAATCTTACCAAAGGGTAGGAATTTCAACCAGGGACGAGGCTTGGTTGAAATTCTACCCCGATGTTGAGATTTCCCAATACTGTTTGGACTGGCTCATAATGGATTCTTTTTCTTCCACCTTTAAGTGGATTGTTCCTAGGACCAGCGAGTCTGCTCATGGTCATGTGAGATAGAAGTTTCTCATATGGGCAAACAACCTATCTCATATAGGAAAAGGTGGGAGAAAATGAACTTTCTGGCATAAACACCTAGTGAACTCAGACTAGCATGCGCATCCGCGCAGTCTGATCCGTCTTCGCTGGACACCCTGTAGATAGCTATGGTCTAGTGGCTTCTAAAAACGAACAACGAAGACGGTGATTGCTACGCTGATACGAGTTTTTGCTGGGCGCACACTCCTGAAGATATATTTTCTAACGTTACTCTAACTGTACATAAAATAAATGGGAAAGTGCTAATGCATAGTTGCAAAGTGATTTTTAAGCAGCGCAATATATACAAAATAATGTCAAAAGAGAGAGAGAGAGAAAAAAATAATAAGAAGAATACATGACTTACTTGCACAAAAGATATAGACAGAGTTTCTGTAATTTAAGGACATGACTATTGAATGGTACCGTATTTACCCTAAGCATGAACAAAGCCTAAACAAACAGTGTAGACCCAGATCAGACGCCGCGTTCTGCGGCGTCTGATCTGGGTCTACACTGTTTGTTACTCATCGACAGTTGTTCTTACGCATGAGCATGTAGTAAAAATTGACTTCTTCAAGATTTATGACAAATATGGTAATCACAAGGCGTTCGATTACTTAGGATAAATATGGTAACAAATTATTGTCTTGTGGGAAAACAAAATATATGTACGAATATTGTACTTGCACCTTGAATTGCATAGCTCCTCATGTTGTTATATTTATATATAACCTGAGAGTAATAAAATTGATTTGATTTGATTTGAATATACAATTACGCACATTACGCAAGTGCGTAACTTGCGTAAGAAAATATTTATAATAAAGTGGTTTTAACATAAAATATTTTACTTCTTTACCATAGGGGCTGCTCTTAAAGGGAAGAATTTGCTCCATCTGGGAGCAAATTCTTTCCTTTAAAAGTAGCCCCTTTTTCGAAGCGATTCTAGGCATAATTTTTTAGATTTTTCCTGGGTGTGCGTAAAATAATTCCGTTCTGGCTACGCCTCTGAATTATACCTGGCTTTATTGACGAATTACATATCCTATTGCTAAATGATGAAAATAAAAGGGCCATTACAGACAGCACGTGGTAAATACAGTTGTAATAAAAACTATGCGTGCTTTTGAAAGGAAATATTTGCAAAAGTATGATTAGTTTATATATGAAACGCAGTTACTAAATTTGTAAAATAATATGCTTTTAACAGGAAATAATTGCAAGACGTATGATATAAACACGCAGTCACCGTAGATCTGTCAGTGACTATTCAGAAATAGGATACAGTAGGCCCAGTTAATTGTAAAGGATGAATTCTCTTGAATGAAGACATTTAAGGTATAATAAAAATCTAAAATGTTGCCTTTGGAAACAAAGAAAACATTACCAAAAGTGGAGATTCGCTTTTGTTACTAAATGCTCTGCGTATACAGCTATGTAGTTTGCACGGCTGCATACCACCCCCTCATCCCGCTCCCCCAACCCCATCCTCTAGCACCGGTTTAATCAGTATTCGATTTGCAAAGAAACCGGAATAACCTTAATGATCCCAAAGGAAATAAAAATTAACCTACGCTATGGTGAAATATTGGCGTTCACTACGGTAAGCTGTACAGAATAATGTCTATTTTGTTTCATTTCAATCAAGAAATTTCATAAAGCTTAATAAAAGCAAACGTTAAAGAATCGCATTGTTGTTCTTTTTTACCTGTTACAAGAAAATTTATTAAACTTTAGTATGTTTTACCGCTGGTGTTTATTCTATTCATACATTTGAAAATAAGTGGGTATTTATGAAAATATTTTGATACGTAATTATTCATAAACTGGACAAATCAAAAAGAAATGATACTCGTCTTCAGTGTATTCTGTGTGCATAATGTACACGTTTTTTTATGCGTTCACGTAATTATTCACCGGCGTGCGAATTGCGCAGGTCTCTTAATATAGCTTTGGATTCTCATATATGTAGACTATTCGATTAGCTCACTAAGGACTTTTTATATTTGCCGGGATCGTCGGTTTGTGACGATCCCGGCAAATATAAAAACTCTTATAACAAACTGTGTTATTAACAGATTAATGTCTATTTTATTTTCATTTCAATCAAGAAATTTCATAAAGCTTAATAAAAGCAAACGTTAAAGAATCGCATTGTTGTTCTTTTTTACCTGTTACGAGAAAATTTATTAAACTTTAGTATACCCTTGTCCCATATCTCTAAACATGAACAAAATTTGCGCCGGTACTTAGACGTGTACGTCTAAATATTTTGTCTTGTATACAGATACTATACATTGCGAAATACGATATAAGGAATGAATATGATTTTATCGATGTACAAACGGCGGCAAATAAATTATAAACTGAATGAAGCCCAGCTTAATGTAAAGTTTGTTGGTGATTCGCGGGTGTTTTCACATCGATAAGATCCACAAAAATAATTTATTCCTTATAAATCCAACTTGTGGCACGTTTATGCTGAAAACGTTAACTGAGTAGCTCACTTTACAAAATATGCGCAAAGCAAATACTTCCACCATTCCTGTTTCGTGGATTTACAAGTATAAATGACGTTTTGAATTGTTGCTGAATAAAGCTCGAAGGACTGTTGTTTGTGAGTAATTCGCGGTCGTTTACAAATCGATAAAATCCACTTTAATAAATTTATTTTTTATGACTCCAACTTGTGGTATGTTTATGTTGAAAACGAAAGTTCAAAAGCTCATTTTGGAAAAAAAATACGGAGAGAAAATAGTTCCACGACCCCTGCTCAGTGGATTGATCGAAGTATAGAAGCTGTTTTGAATTTGTTGTTGACTCAAATTGCGCAAAATTAACGTAAAGCATTTTGAATTGAAATTGTTTATAGTTCCACATGAAGAATAAATGCACTGCATTAATTTTGGAGGATTGTCTCAATTCGACCTGTGCAGGTGATCAGTCTCTTCATAGACATTTCATTTAATGATTGCTTTTACTGCCATCTGGTCCGAAAGTGTGGTTGTTTTTCGCATTTTCATTTATTCATTCATTAGCCCACGCTTAAGCATTGAGGATATTGTAAACGCATTCGTCCGTCCGTCCACCCGTCCTTCACACTATCTCATCCTAAACCACTGGGCATAATTTAACCAAACTTGCTACATGACTTCCACTCGTGATAAGGATGTGCGAGAGCGAGTCTGTTCGTCCGTCACGATATCTCCTCCAAAACCACTGGGCGGAATTTAACCAACTTGCTACATGGTAAGGATGTGCGAGAACAACATTTGCACGGTACGTGGGGATTTTGCGATGGCGTGCCATCGACTGCGCGATCTAGTTTATCTATTTATTTTGAAAATGTAGCTATCTTTGTACAGTTATCACTTATTTTAGTTAAAAATTTGATGATCCTCTTAATTTGAGCAATTTAATAGATGTGTTTTTTTTTTTTTTTTTTTTTTTTTTTTTTTAAGGAAACCGCATTATTGCTACATAAGTAAAGGACGGATGCCAGTCTAAGCAAACAGTAATTTACAGAAGTTGACCCTCTTGTCGAGGGAAAGGTACCAGGTGTCTCCATAACCGGTCCTTTATTCACCCCTGAGTCTCTGAAATGGACTCTTCCATCTCTGGATTTTGATATTCCCATTGTTACAAATAGGGGTTTCAGTCATAAATCAATATATGACATAGCCGTTTCATTACAAAAACAAGTTAATATACCATTTTGACGCGTCGCTAAACCTAACTCATCATCATCATCATAAATCAATAACAGAAAAGCAAACAGTGTAGATCCTGATCAGACGACTCATAATTAGCCATGTCATCAGGATCTACCCTGTTTGCAAAGGTATCTGTATTGGTCTGCAGGACTAAAAGGGTTTACCAGCCTTTTATTCACCACAAGTTTGATGAAAAGACAGCTTCCACGCTTAACATACGTTTGAATGTCGTAAAAAATAATTACCGTATTTACCATAAGTTTTCGAACACTTTATCCCCTTACAATACTTCTCCTAAATTTTGAACAAGTCAATTTAAGTACATTTTTATATATCTTAAATACTTGTGGACGAGTGGCAAACAGTGTAAACCTAGATCAGATGCCGCATTCCGTGGCGTCTGATCTGTGTCTACACTGTTTGCTCATGCCCGTCTGTCCGAATACCTAGGGTAAGCCCGTCTGTCCGAATATCTAGGGTAAGTACGGTAGGTAATATTTGGTAATACATTATGGATTTATGTATCAGACGATTGTTTAAATGAGTGACAGATTGATAGCGGTGCTTTTGTAGACAATGATGCAAAAATCAAGACACACCTAAATAGTAAGTAATTATGCTTGGTTTTTTGAAATATAATAAATTAAAATTTAGCTTCAACGTTAGAAAACGTGCCTTCTGACATGTGCGCCCAATGAATTTAAGACTCAAATCAGCCTTCGCATCCGCGGAGTCTTATCATAGTCTTCGTTGTCCGCATGAAGAAATTTGCATCCCTTGCCATCCAAAATGCGCCCGGTGAAGATTCTGATCAGACTGCGCGAATGCACAGGCTGATCTAAATCTTCGCTGGGCGCACATGTCCAACGGTATGTTTTCTGACGTTGCGGTGAAAATTATTAGTTGATGGATTTTATGAAGACTTAAAAATTTTATTACATGGTATTACTAGTGTTACTTTATAATTAATTTTCATTAAACTATTGTTTTCATAACAATTAGGTCATTCTTGTTTGTTCATGGACCACTAATTGCGCGATCGTAAAAATTCAACTATATACGAGGGGCGTTCAATAACTAGTTAGAGATAGGCAAGGTTAAGGTATATAGCATTTTCTTTCCACTTTGATCTCTGTTAAATATACCTACTTATTTATTTTGCTGGATACTTATTTTAAACATGTCTCCTCTATACACGATTTTTTTTTATTATCAGAACACACACCACGAACAGAGAGAGAGAGAGAGAGAGAGAGAGAGAGAGAGAGAGAGAGAGAGAGAGAGAGAGAACGTCTTTTTTCTCTACGCAGTATAAGAAAAATGTGTTTGTTTGTAATTCTGTAATTCCGTAATTCTGCTATGGGACCACGAAAGCCCTGGTCAGAGTGTACGAATATTTAGGCTAATCTTATCTCCGCTATTCGCACAGGCGATAGGAAAACTTGTTCTGATGTAGGTTAAAGGGGAACGCAACCTTAATATAAAATATATTTCACAATATTAAGCTCTTCAGCTAAGCAAACCGTAAAAATTGATACAAGTTTGATCGAAATCGATCAAGAAATAACAAAGTTATTATTGTTTGAAGGATTTAACATGGCCGACATTGGCGCCGCCGTTTTGAATATTTAATGAAATTTCAAGAATTTTTAAACTTAAAAATTTTGCATTATTTTTTTATAACAGAAGCTTTTGGTTTTAGAAAACAATTGCTTGCCACTTTAGGAAAACATGTTCAGAAATATTAAGACAAAATATCGATCTATATGCTGTTTATTTTAATCATGCATATTCAATTAGAGCTGTGTGACGCACAAAGACTAAAAATGGCTGCCTCCATGACAGTTGGTTTTCAAATAGTTAAACTCCAATAACTTTCTCATTTGCTGGTCGGTTTTGATCAAACTTGTATCGAAATTTTCAGCTTGGAAAATTCTATCCTGATATACTTTCTTTCTATATTGCCTTTCTCTTTGATATAAAAGTGTGCATTCCTTCTTTCTAAAAGGGGTCCATTGTAAAAGGAAAGAATTCTTTACTTTTAGCGTATAGCCTTTTTTTCAAAAGGAATTGGTGTGCAAGAAAACAAACAATAAGTCACAAAAGTTTTCGCTCTTTTAAAAATTGGCAGAAAATCTAGCAAACGTGTATCCTTTCTCCTTAATGCCTTCACAATAAAGTAAATACGTATGTATCGACATGCGTCTAGGATACAAAATGTTTTGTGTCGAAGTTTTGAAGTCAGATGTCGCCCTTTCGAAATGGATTTAAGCTGTCTTGTGTTATAGTTTTGAAGTAAGGCGCCACCCTCTCAAGATAGTGCCATCTGTTATAGATTTGAAGTGAGCTGTCACCGTCTCGAGATGGATTCAAGTTGCCATGTGTTATATTTTTAAGTAAAACTACCGCCCTCTCGAGATGGATTCAAGCAGCCTTGTGTTATAGTTTTTGACAACAGCTGGTGCCCTCTCATGATGGATTTAAACTGCGATCTGGTTTGAAGTAAGCTGCCACCCTCTCGAGATAGGTTTAAGCTACCTTGTTTTATAGTTTTGAAGTAAGCTACCACCCTCTCGAGATGGATTCAAGCTGCTTTAAGCTATGATTTCTGACAAAATTTGCCGCCCTCTCAAGATGGATTCAAGCTGCTTTAGTTTTGAAGTAAGTTGCTACCCTCTCGATATGGAAACCTACCTTGCTTTTTTTTTTTTTGCTTTTGCTTTGAAGTTTTGAAGTAAGCTACCGCCCTCTCGAGATAGACTCAAGCTGTCTTGTGTTATAGTTTTGAAGTAAACTACCGCCTTCTCAAAATAAATCCAAACTGCTGTTTTGAAGTAAGTTGTGCCTTCTCGAGTTGGGTTCAACCTACCTTATTCTATAGTTTTATAGTTTTAAAGTAAGCTGTCGCCTTCTCGAGATGGATTTTAAGCTGCCTTGTGTTATAGTTTAGAAGCAAGCTACGGCCTATTCGAATTGGATTCAAGCTATCTTGTGTTATAAATACTGAAATAAGCTGCTGCCCTCTCGAGAGGGATCTAAGCTGCCTTGTTTTATAGTCATGAAGTAAGCTACTAACCTCTCGAGATGAGTTCAATTGACCTTGTTTTGTAGGTTTTGAAGTAAGCTGCCACTCTCGAAATAGATTCAAGCTGCACTGTGTTATAGTTTTACAGTAAGCTATCGCACTCTCGGGATGGATTCAAGCTGCCTTGTTTTATAGTTCTGAAGTAAGCAGCCGCCCTCTTGAGATGGATACAAGCTGCTTTGTGTTATAATTATTGACGAAAGCTGCCGCCCTCTCAAGATGGATTCAAGCTGCTTTATAGTTTTGAAGTAGGCTGCCGCCCTCTCGAGATAGTTTTAAGCTACCTTGTTATTTGCTTTGTACTATAATTGTTGAGGATAGCTGCCCCCCTGTCAAGATGGGTTCAAGCTGCTTTATAGTTTTGAAGTAGGCTGCCGCCCTCTCGAGATAGTTTTAAGCTACCTTGTTATTTGCTTTGTGCTATAATTGTTGACGATAGCTGCCCCCCTGTCAAGATGGATTCAAGCTGCTTTATAGTTTTGAAGTAGGCTGCCGCCCTCTCGAGATAGTTTTAAGCTACCTTGTTATTTGCTTTGTGCTATAATTGTTGACGATAGCTGCCCCCCTGTCAAGATGGATTCAAGCTGCTTTATAGTTTTGAAGTAGGCTGCCGCCCTCTCGAGATAGTTTTAAGCTACCTTGTTATTTGCTTTGTGCTATAATTGTTGACGATAGCTGCCCCCTGTCAAGATGGGTTCAAGCTGCTTTATAGTTTTGAAATAGGCTACCTCCTTTTCGAGACGGGTTCAAGCTGTCTTGTGCTATAGTTTTGAAGTAAGCTACCGACTTCTCAAGATAGATTCAAACTGTTTTATAGTTTTTAAGTAAGCTTTGCCTACTCGCAATGAGTTCAACCTATCTTATTTGATAGTTTTGAAGTAAACTGTCGCCTTCTTAAGATGGAGTCAAGCTGTCATGTTATAGTTTTGAAGTAAGCTACTGCCCTCTCGAATTGGATTCAAGCTGCCTTGTGTTATAGTTTTGTAGTAAGCTGCTGCTTTCTCGAGATGGATTTAAGCTGCCTTGTTTTATAGTTTTGAAGTAAGCTGCTATCGTCTCGATGTGGGTTCAATCTACCTCGTTTGTAGGTTTGAAGTAAGCTGCCACTCTCTCGAGACGAGATAGATTCAAGCTGCCTTGAGTTGTAGTTGTACAGTAAGCTGCTGTAATCTCGAATGGATTCAAGCTGTTTTGTGTTGTGGTTTTGAAGTAAGCTACCACATACTCAAGATAGATTCAAAACTGCTTTATATTTTTGAAGTAAGCTGTGCCCTCTTGAGATGTGTTCAAGCTCCATTATTTTATAGTTTCGAAGTATGCTGTCGCCTTCTCGAGATGGATTCAAGCTGCCTTGAGTTAAAGTTTTTAAGTAAGGTACCACCTCTCGAAATGGATTCAAGCTGCCTTGTGTTATAGTTTCTAAGTAAGCTGCTGCCCTCTCCGAGTACCACAAGCCGGTGCTGGGGAGTGTTGGGGGAGGAGGGAGGCGTTGGGGAGGAAGTGCGTATGCTGGCTGCATATGAAAGGACTTAATAAAACAGAGTCTCCGCTTTTCGTTCTTTGTGTTTTCTTTGTTTCCAAAGGCAACATTTTAGATTTTTATTCTACGTTAAATGTCTTCATTAAAGAGCAGTAATCTTGTTTCAAATAAACTGGGCCTACTGTCTTCTAATTCTGAATAGTTTCTTACAGATTTAGTAGCTGCGTGTTCATATCATAATTTTGCAAATATTCCCTGTTAAAAGCATACTATTTTACAGATTTAGTATCTGCGTGCTCATATGATAATTTTGAAAATTTTTCCTGTTAAAAGCATGCATCGTTTGAAATCCAACTGTATTTATCACGTGCTGTCTGACCGATCTTCATTCTTTTGTGTGTATCTTTATTTCCAAAGGCAACATTTTAGATTTTTGATTGATTACTTATTGCAGCCGGTTTTAAGTGTCATGTGGCGGCTGTAAAACGTCACCTCGTATTTAAACATAGTGCAGAGTATATGTGTTATACTCTTCGGGATAACTGAGCCTATTGGTGTTACTTAGAAAATCGCATACTGCTTAAGCCGGTACCAGAGGGCGTAGGCAGCCTCGCAAACCACATAACTGCATATGAAGAAAGTAAAACCGAGCCGATTTTCGTTATTTTTGTGCTTTTTGTTTCTAAAGGAAACCTTTTAGATTTTTTAGCTCACCTGAGCCGAAGGCTCATGGTGAGCTATTGTGATCACTCACCGTCCGTCGTCGTCGTCGTCCGGATGTCCGTCTGTCCACAATCTTTAAACAACATCTCCTCCTAAACCACTGGTGGGAATTTGACCAAACTTCACAGGAATGATTCTTGGTTGGTCCTCTTTCAAAGTTGTTCAAATGGTTTCGGTTCATTGCATATTAAGGTCACAGGAGCTAAAAATAGATTTTTAATTAAAAACTTAAAAAATCTTCTTGTCCGAAACCACTGGTCCGATTTCAATATAATTTTGCAAAAATTTTCCTTTGGTGATCCTCTACCAAGATTATTCAAGCCATTTGGATTCGTCAAAAAACATGGTCGCCAGGGGGCGGGGCTTATTTTCCCTATATATCTATATAGAAAACTTTAAAAATCTTCTTGTCCGAAACCACTGGACCGATTTCAATATAATTTTGCAGAAATGTTTCTTTGGTGATCCTCTACAAAGATTGTTCAAGCTATTTGGATTTGTCAAAAAACATGGCCGCCAGGGGGCGGGGCTTATTTTCCCTATATATCAATATAGAAAATTTTAAAAATCTTCTTGTCAGAAACCATGGACCAATTTCCATATAATTTTGCAGAAATGTTCCTTTGGTGATCCTGTACCAAGATTGTTCAAGCCATTTGGATTCGTCAAAAAAAAATGGTCGCCAGGGGGCGGGGCTTATTTTCACTATATATCTGTATAGAAAACTTTAAAAATCTTCTTGTCAGAAACCACTGGACCGATTTCCATATAATTTTGCAGAAATGTTTCTTTGGTGATCCTCTTGCAAGATTGTTCAAGCCATTTGCATTCGTCAAAAAACATGGCCGCCAGGGGGCGGGGCTTATTTTCCCTATATATCTATATAGAAAACTTTAAAAATCTTCTTGTTAGAAACCACTCGACCGATTTCAATATAATTTTGCAGGAATGTTCCTTTGGTGATCCTCTACCAAGATTGTTCAAGCCATTTGGATTCGTCAAAAAGCATGGCTGCCGGGGGGGTGGCGGGGGCGGGGCTTATTTTCCCTATATATCTATATAGAAAATTTAAAAAAATCTTCTTATCAGAAACCACTGGAATAATTGCAAGATAATGTGGCAGAAATGTTCCTTTGGTAATCCTGTACCAAGATTGTTCAAGCCATTTGGATTCGTCGAAAAACATGGCCGCCAGGGGGCGGGGCTTATTTTCCCTATATATCTATTTAGAAAAACTTGAAAAATCTTCTTGTCAGAAACCACTGGACCGATTTCATTATAACTTGGCAAAAATGTTTCCTTGGTGACCTTCTACCAAGATTGTTCAAGTAATCGTGATTTGTCAAAAAACATGGCCGCTAGGGAGTGGAGCTTATTTTTCCTGTATAACTATATAGAAAACTTGAAAAAATCTTCTTGTCAGAAACCACTGGACCGATTTCAATATACCTTGGCAGAAATGTTTCCTTGGTGACCCTTTACCAAGATTGTTCAAGCCGTCAAGATTTGTCAAAAAACATGGCCGCCAGGGGGCGGGGCTTATTTTCCCTATATATATCTATATAGAAAACTTGAAAAAATCTTCTTGTCAGAAACCACTGGATCTATTTCAATATAACTTGGCAGATATGTTTCGTTGGTGACCCTTTACCAAGGTTGTTCAAGCTATCATGATTTGTCAAAAAACATGGCTGGTAGGGGGCGGGGTTTATTTTCCCCGTATATCTACATAGAAAACTTTAATGATCTTCTTGTCAGAAACCATTGGACTGATTTCAATTTAACATTGCAGAAATGTTTCTTATGTAACCCTCTATTAAGGTTATACAAGCCGTCATGATTCATCAAGAAACAGGGCCGCCAGGGGGCGGGCTTATTTTCCCTATATATCTATATAGAAAAACTTTAAAAGTCTTTTTTTCAGAAACCACAGGTCCAATTTCATTACAACTTGGCAAAAATGTTTCCTTGGTGACCCTCTACCAAGATTGTTCCAGTAATCATGATTTGTCAAAAAACATGGCTGCTAGTGGGTGGGGCTTATTTTCCCTATATATCTATATAGAAAACTAAAAAATCTTCTTGTCAGAAACCAACAGACCGATTTCAATATAACTTGGCAGGAATGTTTCTTTGGTGACCCTCTACCAAGGTTGTTCAAGCTGTCATGATCGTCAAAAAACATGGCCGCTACGGGGCAGGGCTTATTTTTCCCTATATGTCTATATAAAAAACTTTAAAAATCTTCTCGTAAGAAACCGTTGGACCAAGCTCAATGTAGCTTGGCAAGAATGTTGCTTTTGTGACCCTCTACCAGGATGGTTCAAGCCTTCATGATATGTCAAAAACATGGCCTCCAGGAGGCGGGGCTTATTTTCGGTATATATCTGTATAGAAAACTTTAAAAGGCTTCTTGTCAAATACCTCCTGACCAATTTCAATAATGCTTTGGTGACCCTCTACCAAGAATGTTCAAGCAATCCTGATTTGTCAAAAAAACATGCCTGCTAGTGGTTGGGGCTTATTTTCCCTCTATATCTAAATAGAAAACTTTAAAAATCTTCTTGTCAGAAACCACTGAACCGATTTCAGTTTAACTTGGCAGGAATGTTCCTTTGGTTACCCTCTACCAAGTTTGTGCAAGCTGTCATGATTCGTCATGGTTATAAAATTTATACATAAAATTTTAGAGCAGTGAACTTGGCTGAAACTTCAACATTAAGTATGCAAATCTGTTTGCTCAGGTGAGCGATATAGGACCATCATGGTCCTCTTGTTATTTTGATCATATTGAGTACAATATCGGCGGACGAATATGAATACTCCAGTAAAAAGCACCAAATCTACAGCATTGGATAAAAAAGTGTGACTTAGCTGCGGTCGTAAACACCGAAAGGGGCTATCGAAAAAAAAAATAAAAAAGGACGTGTGTGCGTTTGTGTGTGTGCGGGCGGTCGTATGTGTTTTTTTTTTTTTTTGTTTGTTTGTTGTTTTTTTTTTTTTGTTTTGTTTTTTGTTGTTGTTTTTTTCAGCTCACCTGAGAACGAGGTGTTCAAGGTGAGCTATTTTAATCATCCTGTGTCCGTCGTTCGTGCGTCGTGTGTCGTGTGTCGTGTTTATGTTGTTCACCTGTAGAAGCTATAGTTTTTCTTCAATCTTCAGGAAACTTTACCAGCATCTTTGTCTAAATAATATGGGTCTGGTCGGATCAAGAACTAGATCACTAGGTCAAATTTCTTTAAAACCTTTTTCACCCTCTAGAGGCCACAGTTTTGCTTCATTCTTCATCTTGGTCAAGTTTGAATATGGGTCATGTCGGATTAAAAACTAGGTCACAAAGTCAGATTTGTTCAAAACCTTGGTCACCCTCTAGAGGCCACAGTTTTGCTTCAATCTTCATCTTGATCAAGTTTGAATATGGGTCATGTCGGATTAAAAGCTAGGTAACTAGGTCAGATTTGTTCAAAACCTTGTTCACCCTCTAGAGGTCACAGTTTTACTTCAACCTTTATAATTGTTTTACCAGTACGTTTCTTTGGGTGATATCTCGGTCAAGTTTGAACATGGGTCATGTTGGGTCAAAAACTAGGTCACTAGGTGAAATTTCTTTAAAACATAGTTAACCCTCTAGAGGCCACAGTTTTGCTTTAATCTTCATTGAACTTTACCAGAAAGTTTGTTTTGATGATATCTTGGTCAAGTTTGAATATGGGTTATGTTGGGTCAAAAAGTAGGTACTAGGTTAGATTTGTTTAAAACCTGGTTCACCCTCTAGAGACCTTAGCTTTGCTTTAATCTTGATAAACTTTTGCCAGAATGTTTTCTTGATGATATCTCGGTCCAATTTGAAAATGGGTCATGGTTGGTCAAAAATTAGGACACTTAGTTGAATTTCTTTAAAAACTTGTTCACTTGTTGTTTGACTTGATGATATTTCGGACGAGTTCGAATATGGGTCATGTCGGATCAAAACCTCGGTCACTGTGTCAAATTTCTCTAAAACTTTATTCACCTTCTACTGAGGTAATAACCATGAATCTTGCTCTAAATGCTTGTCTTGATGATTTCTAAGTAAAGCTCGAAAATGGGTCACTTGAGGTCAAAAACTATGTCACAGGGTTATAACAAAACAAAACCTTGTTAACACTGTTTTTAAAATGATCGTCATAAATTTGCTCAAAATGTTTGTCTTGATGATTCCTAGGTCAAGTTTGAAATTGAGTTACTTGGGGTCTAAAACTAGGTCACTTGGAGTTAAAAACTAGGTCACCAGGCCAGATCAAAAGAAAAACCTTATTAACTCTCTAGAAATTATAGTTTTTAAAGTAATCATCAAGAATCTTTCTCAAAATGTTTGTCTTAATGATTTCTAGTTCAAGTTTAAAATTGAGTTACTTAGGGTTAAAAACTAGGTCACAGGCCAAATCAAAGCACAACCTACTTAACACTTAGGTTTGAAACTGGGTCACTTATGGCCTATATTTCACTGTCCAGTGACTTTTAGGTTTTTCCGTTCAGGTCAGTTTCTCAGTAACTATTGCTCCTACAGCAGTAATACTTGGCACTTGCGTACATTTCAGCATGGCCTTTTGAATGCAGTCATCCATATTTGACTTTGACTTAAATTTCACGGTCCATTGACTTTGTTAAGTTTTGCGTTTATGTCAGTTTTTCAGTAACTATTGGTCCTACATCCAGTGATACTTGACACATGCATACATTGTACTTGTTATCATGACCTTTAGCGCAGTGATCCATATTTGACATTGATCTATATTTCATGGTCTATTAGGAATGCTACGTTGTCTTAGTTGTTTATGAAATCATCATGAACATCGGTCAGAATATTTGTCTTGATCATTTGTAGGTCATGTTCTCTGTGCTACGCGGGTGAGCTTTATAGTGCTATCATGGCACTCTTGCATAATTTCAGCGTAAATCTCAATCTGTTCTAGAGGCCTGTAGAATTACAGGCAACCGCTGCCATTAGCGCACTCAGTTCTTTGATTAAGTAAGCTTCCAGCCACTCAAATTGGAGTCTTAATGCAAAGAACACCCTCCATTGAGACTCACATGTTTGGTAGGAAGGATTATTCCTTCAAATGAAAGTTAAATTAACCTTTATTCTGCTGTTCGCGACTGTTTACGCTTTCGGGGGTTCGGCCTTCATGAGTGCACCAAAGGACCTCCAGAAACAAGACTTGTCCTTTAGTTTTGGGGTTTTCTGACAGGAAAGGATGTGCTTTAACACAAATTATCGTTTCACTGGTACTCATTTAGGGCCAGTCAATGAAATAATTCTTCAAACTAATAGTCAGATTTTGTGATTTTCTGAGTTTCCGGTTCTTTTTTTTTTTTTTTTTTGTTGTTGTTGGTGTTTTTTTTTTTTTTTTTTTTTTTTTTTTTTTTTTTTTGTTGATGTTTTTTTCGGTTTCTACCAGTCTGATCAAATAGGACCCTGTCCAACCACACGGACAGTTACCAAACAACCACTAGTGATAAATGTAGATGAATCAACACAAGTAAGCAAACCCTTCCTGTAAATTCCGCAATTGGCGTTAATCTCTTGTATTTTTCTTTCTTTTTTTCTTCTTCTTCTTCTCCTCCTTCTTCAGTATGTTAAGCAAACGCCGGTTTGTCATATGAAATACTGTTACGAAACGGTCACGTGATCATGGTTAATCCGCTAATAGTAAGGTTGTCTATCGTGCACCATATGTGCGAGTCTAGATAAAATGGGCCTGAGAAAAAAAAAACAAAAAAAAAAAAAACGAGGGAATAATTGTGTTAAAGTAAGGGTACAAGAAATCCCTACGCCCTACGTTGACTCAGATCAGAAGAAACCACAGCAGGTTAATGTTAACTTTAGGGAACCAGAGCCCGAGGTTATAATAAACCACTGGACCGATTTCAATATAACTTGGCAGAATTTTTTTCTTGGTGATCCTCTACCAAGATTCTTCAACCGTCATGATTTGTCAAAAAACATGCCCGCTAGGGGGCGGGGCTTATTTTTCCCTATATATCTATAAAGAAAACTTTAAAAATCTTCTTGTCAGAAACCACTGGACCGATTTCAATATAACATGGCGGGAATGTTTCTTTTGTAACCCTCTACCAAAAGTGTACAAGCTCTCATGATTCGTCAAAAAACATGGCCGCAAGGGGGGAGGGGGCGGGGGCTGGGGGGCGGGGCTTATTTCCCCTATATATCTATAAAGAAAACTATAAAAATCTTCTTGTCAGAATCAACTGGACCGTTTTCAATATAACTTGGCAGAAATGTTTCCTTGGTGACCCTTTACCAAGATTGGTCAAGCAATCGTGATTCGTCAAAAAACGTGGCCGCCAGGGGGCGAGGCTTATTTTCCCTATATATCTATATAGAAAACTTTAAAAATCTTCTTGTCAGAAACCAGTGGATCGATTTCAATATAACTTGGCAGGGATGTTCTTTTGTGACCCTCTGCCAAGATTGTTCACGCCGTCATGATTCGTCAAAAACATGGTTGCTAGGGGGCGGGGCTTATTTTCCATATATATCTATACGGAAAA
Source organism: Anodontia alba (assembly GCA_964016985.1). Lineage (NCBI taxonomy): Eukaryota > Metazoa > Mollusca > Bivalvia > Lucinida > Lucinidae > Anodontia > Anodontia alba. The sequence goes on along the minus strand of OZ024825.1, from coordinate 85,373,903 downwards.
CTTTAAAAATCTTCTTAACAGAAACCACTGAATCGATTTCAATATAACTTGGCAGAAATGTTTCTTTATTGACCCTCTACCAAGATTGTACAAGCCGTCTTGATACGTCAAAAAACATGGCCACTAGGGGGCGGAGCTTATTTTCCCTATATATCTATATAGAAAACTTTAAAAATCTTCTTGTCAGAAACCAGTGGATCGATTTCAATATAACTTGGCAGGGATGTTCTTTGGTGACCCTCTGCCAAGATTGTTTAAGCCGTCATGATTCGTCAAAAAACATGGTTGCTAGGGGGGCGGGGCTTATTTTCCCTATACATCTATACGGAAAAATTTAAAAATCTTCTTAACAGAAACCACTGAATCGATTTCAATATAACTTGGCAGAAATGTTTCTTTATTGACCCTCTACCAAGATTGTTCAAGCCGTCATGATACGTCAAAAAAACATGGCCACTAGGGGGCGGAGCTTATTTTCCCTATATATCTATATAGAAAACTTTAAAAATCTTCTTGTCAGAAACCAGTGGATCGATTTCAATATAACTTGGCAGGGACGTTCTTTGGTGACCCTCTACCAAAATTGTTCAAGCCGTCAAGATTCGTCAAAAAACATGGCTGCTAGGGGGCGAAGGGGGGGGGGGGTGCTTATTTTCCCTATATATCCATATAGAAAACTTTAAAAATCTTCTTGTCAGAAACCACTGAACCGATTTCAATATAACTTGGCAGGGATGTTTCTTTGGCAACCCTCTACCAAGATTGTTCAAGCTGTCATGATTCGTCAAAATACATGTATGCTAGGGTGCGGGGCTTATTTTCCCTATATATCTGTATAAAACATTTTAAAAATCTTTTTGTCATAAACCACTGGATCGATTTTAATATAACTTGACAGAAATATTCCCTTGGCGACCCTCTATCAAGATTCAGTTCAAGCCATCATGATGCATTAAAAAACATGACCGCTAGGAGGGACATGGCTATAAAATTTATACAAAAATCTTAGAGCAGTGAACTTGGCTGAAACTTCAAAAGTAAGTATGCAAATCTGTTTGCGCAGGTGAGCGATATAGGACCATCATGGTCCTCTTGTTTTAACTAATGGCTGCATGTTGAGTTGTAACATTATATACGTCACTGAAATGCGCGCGCTCGAATGGAAAAATCGTGCATTCGCCACTCGCCATTGTTGTTGCCGGCTTCAGCAGTAAGCAACGTAGAAGGCTTCTAACAATTTTTTTCATCAACCATATCTTTATAGATTCATTCTATTTACATGAAATCCGAGGCACCCTTTTTCTCTTTATCATGGATTGATCCATCAAATAGATTAACCATCATGATCATCTAATATATAATACATTAAACAACTGTTAAGTGTTTATTTGTGTTTACTTTGACCCCTGCGTCATTTATAACGTTTGCGAAAAAAATCAGAAGACTTGTATTTGTTCAAATTTGTTCAAATTTAAAATGAATGATTACACCTCTAAAAAAAGTTCATATTCTAATATATAGAAAAGTTTACCTCCAGAAACTGAAACTTTTCAGATAAAAAACCTATGATATTTTTCACATTTCTGCTCAAAACATAGATTGTGGGTACTCGTGAGAACCGCCTCTGTTAGGCGGTTCTAACGAGTACACACATTTTATGTTTTTGAGCAGAAGTAAGTAAAATAAGGTATACCCCTGTAAACCCCAGTTTTACTATATAAAAGTGGGGTTTAAGGGGGTCAAAACTATATAAGCGTGTTCTCGTGATGTACTGTCGAATCATGCACTGTCTGCATTGCTTTAATTTATTTATGTATTTATTTATTTATTCATTTATTTCAGAAAATAAAATGCTGTCTAATCCAATGGTATGCACTGCCTCGCGAGCGGCTTTTATTCCACGGTCCGTACATAGAAATGAATATGTTTCAATTTTATGTGAAACGTGAATTATGTAAGAACGTGTAAATAGAGACATCATAACTGTGAAAGCTAATAGAAAATGTCAACAAATGATGTATTATTGCTACTATAAATGTACAGATCTTGTCACAAGAGCAGCTTAAAATAATTGCATTGGCGTAGCAAGAACGGAAATATTTTTACGCACACACAGGAAAAATCTTGAAAACTATGCCTAGAATCGCTTCCCTAATAGGGGCTACTCTTAAAGAAAAGAATTTGCTCCCAGAGGGAGCAAATTCTTTCCTTTAAGAGCAGCCCCTATGATAGAGAAGCAAAATACTTTATGTTAATGCCATTTTTAATATTTTTACGCATGTGACGCATATACGTAATGTGCGTAATGAGTGCTTCGGATACGAATTGTGCTGCTTCAGCGGAAAAGACGTCTTCAAGTATGTACGTCAGTACATTCTGTAGTAACTAGTGTTTCTCTTAGCGGTCTGTGAAGGTCCTGATCAGACTGCCCGTCTTGACGTTGAATTAACGTTGAATCGATGTTGTTTCAACGTGTGTGCCTACTGGGGATATTCTTTTTTTTTTTTTTTTTCGTGAAAATAGGCTGACATTCCATGCAAATTGTATCCCAAGAAGACACATTGCGTGAACTGTTAGAAGTCTATTTTCAGGGAAAAATACAGAAACTATTTCAAAATGGCGTCTACTGAAAGTTTTACCCAATATGCTAAGCGTTAGTGTCCTAAACTTTGAACAAGTGTATGTCACTACCTGTTGATGTGACTGATAATTGCAGGATGAGTGACAAACAGTGTAGATCTTTTTGTTGCATCTGATCTGGGTCTATACTGTTTGCTTAGGCCTGTCTCTATCCCAGTAGGATAAAGATGCTCTAAAGAGAATAACCCTTGAGAGCAACGAACACATTCATAAACTGAAAACGGCTGAAGTGTCAAGATTTCTGGGTCAGACTAGTATGTTTCGGTAGATTAACTCTTTCACTGCCACAGGCGATAATAATAGGTTTTTGCAAACAGCACAGATCCAGATGAGACGGCTCAATGAGCCGTCTCATCTGGATCTACGCTGTTTGACATTCAGTCTTTCAACTTTACATATAAACGGCTTTCCAAGCGATAGTTTGTTAAAAAAAAGAAAAACAGACGACAAATGTCGTCTGAAATTTGGTAGCGAAAGAGTTAAGCCTCATCAGTGACCTTCACATAACTGCTGAAATGGTTGGTGTCAAGATTTCTGGGTCAGGCTTGCTGGCGTCGGCCAAGTCTGACTTCATCAGTGGCCCTCATAAAATTATTAAATCAAAGTACTGACAGCACTGGTGGGTCGATTGTCTCTGAGTGTAGGCTGGGAAAATGGTCCTGAATGGGGACTTAAGACTGTTTTATTATACCCTTAACTTCCTGTAATTCAAGCAAACAGTGCAGACCCTGATCAGATGCCGCGATCTGTGGCGTCTGATCTGGTTCTGCACTGTTTGCCAATGTGCCAGTCCAGGTTTTACAGATAACCCTCTTTACACGGCACTCTGACGTCACAGTCACGGACAAGAATAGCGCGGCTATAAATAATCATTACCCGCATACCGTACAAACGCGTGCTTTGATTTCATTGGTCAATGATGATCACGTGGACAACCTTAAGGAACTTTTGGTGTATGTATACTTTGGCTCGATTTTATACAATCGATCCAAAAACAGAATAGGCTTAATGATTACAAAGGATAGCCTATACTATAAACTAAACCATGGTGAAGAACAGGGAGAGATATTACAATCGCCAAACGGCACTTACACCAGCTGTAGTGAAGATACGGTACATTGTGCCAAAACTGTTTTTTTTTTTTTTTTTGTTTTTTTGTTTTTGTTTTTGTTTTTGTTTTTCTTCTTCTTCTTTATATTTTGTGGGAAATAGTTCCCTATAAAACTTCACCATGTCATGACGAAATTGAATTTGTTTAGAAACAATTCTATAACCACCGTATTCATCCTAAATGTTCAGACACCTCAACTCCTCACCACATTTGTTCTAAAGCTTGAACAAGTACAATTCATTACCCGATGTTGTGTCTAAAAATTGCTGGATGAGTGGCAAACAGTGTAGACCCTGATGAGACGCCGCGTTCTGCGGCGTCTCATCTGGGTCTACACTGTTTGCTTAGACCTGTCTGTCCGAATACATGCGGTAAATACGGTAGATCGAAATGACAATATGTTAATACAAATACAGATATAAATAGAACAAGAATATATTTATAGAATAAATACATAACTAGAAGCGCAATTATGACAGAACTGTCAACTGGTCTTTTTCAATATTATCATTTCTATTTGAGATAAGATATGATTAAACTGGACTTCATTTGCCAGCGTGCAAATGCTAAAGGTTGTTGAATCTGCAAAAAGCCCAGTTCCCGACCATAGACCGTTTTTATGCACTGTGTTGTAATTGTTACAACAAAAAAAAAAATTCAATGTTTTGTCCTTTTAAAATTGACTTTTCACGACATTCTTTCTTAGATATTTGTATGAAACGTATGTCCATGATGAAATTCATTCAGAAAAAAATAACAACAAAAAAAAAAAAAAAAAAAAAACGATCACCGATTTCTCCTTTTTGAACTGATTCTCATATTTCCGTACGGTTTGCTGTGATTAGATGAAGATTTCCCAAATTATCTCTTTTTGTGCATAAAGTAAGTTCGGTTCTGTTAGTCACGCCATTGAGATGTAAATGTATGAACAGATTACTTCAAATATATAAACAGATCACTTCTAATATATGAACAGATAACTTCAAATATATGAACAGATCACTTCAAATCTTTTCATATATGAAAAAAAAAACCCAAAAAAACAAAAAAAAAAACAAAAAAACTTTAGATGAGATGCAAGGAATTCTACAGCTGAAGGGATGTTACAAATTATTTTCCAGTCTGCTTCTTGTGAATAAATCTTATGAATAAATTGTATATACACAGATCTGATTCCTCCAGTAGTTCAGAGAGTGACTGTGTTCATGCCAAGTAAAATACTTTAAAGGCTCGAACCCCGATGGCTCGTTTACCATGGATGAGTCGAACACGCTCTTGAGTTCGCAGGAATTTCCTCCAAATACGATATACGGATAATTTAGGGAGATTTTCTTCCTTTATCTTGCAAATGTATGCTGTGTGCATTCATTAGAATCGCCTCAATGAGGCAGTTCTAATGAGTACACACAACATATATTTATAATATAGAACACCGAAAAGATATCCCACAATTATCTCCATTATGCCTCCTGGTATGGCACTAATAGTAACCCTCTGTGGCTCGAACTACCGCTGTCTCGAACAAATTTTCATGGTCTCAAAGGGGTTCGAGCCATCGAAGTTCGACTGTAAAATACTTTAAAGGCAGTTACTTATCTAACCCTTATTAACACCTTAGTTCCCCGTGCAAAATACATGTAGAACATGCATTATTACCCACACAACGGAAATTAATATTTTCAGGCAGGCTGCAATTCTCTGAAATTCGCAGTAAACTATACCGCTTTGCATAGACACAGCTGGAGACAGAAACCTTTCTGAGAAGTCGGCAGTCCCTCTCGGGAAAACATCCCCAGGAACATATTTTACATATACCAATATTTGCAAAGATGTAGACAAAAATTAAAAAGATAAAAAGATCGACATTGTTTTAGCTCCTATAGAAAAGAGAACACGCTTGTCCAAACATAAACAAGAGTAGGGTAAACCAATTACTACACATTACGAAAACACGCCTATATAGTTTTTGACCCCCTTAAACCCCACTTTGATATAGTAAAACTGGGGTTTACAGGGGTATACATTATTTTTCTTATTTCTGCTCAAAATCATAGATTGTGGGTACTCGTTAGAACCGCCTCGCCGAGGCGGTTCTAACGAGTAACCACAATCTATGTTTTGAGCAGAAATATGAAAAATATCAGATTTTTTTATCTGAAAATTTTCATTTTTTTTGGTGGTAAAATTTTCAGTATATTTGAATAGGCATGTTTTCGTAATGAAATAGATTATTGAGGTTGTCAAAAAATGGGAATAATGGCATAATGTCAGACATATTCGGAATGTATACACAAAAATGCAGAAAAGAAAATGCTTGTTACTAAGTAGGAACTTATTACGAAAACATGCCTATTCAAATATACTGAAATATTTACCACCAAAAAATGAAAATTTACAGATAAAAAAATCTGATAATTTTCATATTTCTGCTCAAAACATAGATTGTGGGTACTCGTTAGAGGCGGTTCTAACGAGTACCCACAATCTATGATTTTGAGCAGAAATAAGAAAAATAATGTATACCCCTGTAAACCCCAGTTTTACTATATAAAAGTGGGGTTTCAGGGGGTCAAAATTATATAGGCATGTTTTCGTGATGTGATACAATCAGATCCACATTAAATCCCTAACACCAAAGGGAAAGACAGGCGAATACAATTAAGCAGCTACAAAATGAATTGATGGCAAGCAGAGTTGGTCCCAAAAAGGTGGCAACTTTGTTACCAAAATTTAACTAAATATATCTTAAACATACATAATCGTTAAAAGAAAAAAAACATAAGAAAGTGAAACACTATATAAAAATTAACAAAAAAAAAGTCACTATTAATATACTCGAAATCACATGGTTCTTATAAATATGTATAAATACATTTGTTAGAATAATTAATGTCTGGAAATAAATATAATGCACTTTAAGCGACAAGAAAAAATATCAAGCAATATTTTGGCTCTTTAATGTCATTCTAAACATCTGAATATATTAATCATTAACGCTTGGCACGCTGGGTAAAATTTTCAGCAGACGACATTTTTTTTTTCTAGACAATAGGCTTTCATATTTCATGCAGACTGTCTCCTATGGAACAAATCCATATAATGTCAACGTGAGACTATGGCCCTCAGGAGCGTAGCCAGGCGGAAGCTATGAAGCCCGGGCTTAAACATAAATTTGGCAGTTTAACCTTATTTTCACCTCAGACGTTCCCATGGAATCAAATGGGGCGGGCCACAGTATTTTCTACAAGACCACTCCGCTCAGCATTGACTCAGATCAGCCTGCGCAAATGCACAGGCTGATCAGAATCATTGCTTTAAGTTGATTAGCCAAACATCACAGCTTTCCTTAGACGAACGCTGGGCGCATATACAATTTTGTAGGAAATGCTGTGCCTCGGCTGAAATATCAGGGATTCTATTAGCAGGCTTCATCTTCATAACGTTCCTGGGCACGCCCATGGCCCTGACGACAAATGAGGCGCAACGAGTGAAAATGTACCGTCTGACATATGCGCACACAGGCGACTCAAATCGGCGTGCACATCTGCACAGCCTGGCCCGAGTTTTTGTTTATCGCATGTAGAAACCTTGCATCTGTGACAATCCAAAATGAGCCCAGCGAAGATTCAGATCAGCCTGCGCAAATGCGCAGGCTGATCTGAATCTCCGCTGGACGGACATGTCCAAAAGTACGTTTTCTGACGTTGCGGCTCAAATGCACACAGCTAAGGCTCGGATCTGCCTGCATATGGAGTCTTCTCTAAAAGATACGAGTTTGTTCTCCATAGGAGCAAATTCTTTCCTTTTATAGGAAACACCTTTCAGATGGGGATTGATGTGCAGGAAAACAAACAGGAAGTTACAAAAGTCATCTCCCTTGTAAAGCTGGCGGAAAATCTACCAGGCCCCGAGGTTATATTTATTCATTTTTTTATTTTTTTTTTATGCTCAACTCAGCTAAGCATGTAATTTGTTCTTTTAATAAATCTCAAATTAAATAATATTTCCAAATTATTTCTTGCCAAACATAGCTGAGCATGAAAATTTCTCTGCTAATAGATATGAAAATGCCAACTATTGTTTCATATTTATTATTATTTCATATTTATAAACAGAGAAAATTTCTTACTCAGCTGATTTGAGCTCGAAAACAGTTTTATAACCTCGGGGCCTAGTGTAACCAGTCCACTTAAATCTGAGGTGGTATCGGACGTAAACAGATTATTGCATTCAAATTTGGTTTAAAAAAACCTTAGTTACAAAAAGAAATACGAGAGGAGCTACCCCCTTTGTGCGACATAATCAGTGATTTCGATATAACTAGCAGCTTGGATATGAACAAACTGAAAAAAAAAAGACTCGATGCGGTGCATTTGCATAGACTGAAAACGCTAAAAACGATTGTTAGATCATATTCTTACACGAGGCGTTGACACCTCAGCTAACGCTAACTCCGTCTAACGTCGACAGGCAATTTGTCATATGTCAAATCCGCGCCGCGCCACAAGAAAAAAATAAATATCTTCGAGGCATATGCTGACAGCGAAGGCATATCTCATCCTGTGCAGCTGAACAGTTTTATCAGGACCGTAGCTGCGTGATCATATAATAAAAAGAAAGAGAAGAAAAATTCAACGAACAGCAAAAGCTCTCCTGGGATTGCGCGTATGCAAAAGCTGACCTGGGTCTTGGCTCTCTACGCATGCTCCAAAGAACCTATTTCTCATGGCCCAGTCCATATTTTCCATATCGCACCTATATAATCGCAGGTGTATGTTCAACTAAGCTTTTGTCTAATTTGACATTAAACTGGTAACAACGTTAACATCATTAAAACAGTGTTTATTTGGATTATCCTGTTATTTTGTATAAATTTCAAAAATATTGTTGAAACATTCACATATTATGGAAAGAAGATTGGTTAATATTCAACTTACTCAGTGGAATTAAACGGAATTACTGTACCTTTATATTTGTATTGTGAAAGTCAAAAGTTTTGTATCAGTCGCGTGTGTGAAAAAAAAAAGAAAGAAAAGCTCATACATTATATGGTGACGCGTGTGTCGTTAAAAATGAAGTTTATTCAAAATTAGGAATTATTTTTTCTACGCCATGTTAGAATTATTTTATGTTGCATGTTTAGTTGAACGCCATGGACGATTTCAAAAGTATGCAGGGAAATGCTACACTTAGTAAATAAATTGTTTCAGTTTTGATGTTCTGATATTTTAACAAAGCAATACCAAAAAAGCTTGCAATTTGTAAAAAGAAACAAAACCTTTTAATCGTTTAACTATTTTAAAGCATTTTAGTTTCCAACAAATATGAGGCTGTCGTTATTTGTGTTTCAAACTGGATGCATTATAGTATCGTTTTATTTCATAAATCCTGCAATGTCAATGAACATTTGGAAGTCCATCGAACAGAAATTGTCGTGGAAAGAAAGTAATAAAAAGAATTGTGTTCCACCGTGTAAGATTTTCCATTCTTGGTGTAAAAACAATGGCAAATGTCGCGAGAAACAAAGTCCCGACTGTGCATGGTATTGTGAATGTCCCGAAAATTGTGAGGGGGTATTCTGTGAAAAGATAGTAACAAAAACAAACAATGAAGAGAAAGTTGAAGTAAAAGTAGAACTTATTAAAGAACCTAAGAAGAAAGACGAATCACCTTTTGACAAACTGCAGCTGCACGCGGCACTGGTGAATATTTACAAGAAAACAATGAATAAGCCCGCGGAGAGTCCAGAACTTCAAGAAAAGGTTGACGAAAATGTTAAAAGTAATAAAAAAGTTATATGTTCTCCTGATCAGCTGAAGAAGTTGGCAGAGAAATCAAATCCAACGCTAAGTACAGAAACAACCACAAACTCAGCTATCACAAAAGTTAACAATTCATCCACCAAGAGCACAAGAGACTCTGATATAAATACTACAAACACTACAACACTGTCACTATCGCAGTCAGACTCAACATTACCGACAACTAACACGTACCATCCCAGTTTATCAACAAGTGGAGGAAAAGCGGACATAACTACTTCCGAAAACATTCAGCCAATTGTAAATTCTACCTATATAGCAGATACAAGTAACGTATCCGATTCATATGTGACCGAGTTATCAGGTCCCAAAGATGATAACAGAACTTTACAAAATACTATAACTCGAGTATCAAAAGGTACCGATGAGTTAAAGCCAACGCCCGTTTACACAGCTACAAATGAAACATCATCATCAGCAGCAACAATTCAGCCACCTTCAATAGCGAACGTTGAAAAATTATCAGCGAAAACCCCAATGTCACTACAGCCCATAACAACAACAACAACAACAACAACAGCGTTTGAAGACAAAGCGTTATCATTATCACTATCAGCATCGACAACACAGCCATCGACAATACAAACTACAAAACATGAAATGTCATCTTTATTGTCTTCATCAACAACAAAATTACTACCAACAACAGCAACCATGAAAAAAGCAACATCAACAACTATAACAACAACAGCAGAGACTGAAAAAACATCGTCAATAGCAGCAACAACACTGCCACATCAACCAACAAAACTGAAAGACTCTTCCTCTTCGTCATCATCAGCAGCAGCAACAACAACAACTACAGAAACAACGGCGAAAACCAATAAATCACCAGCATCAACAACACCGACTTTAACAGTAACAGCAACGGAAGAAGCAGTTATAGACCATCCACTGCACGAAAATTTCACGAAGATTGATTTGTATGAACCAAAAGGCCAGTCAACTAAGCCAGTAACGTTACAAATGCTTTCAAGGGCCACCGAGGCACCAAGTACAACTACATCACCGCATGAGCGGAGCACAATGATAGTTGAACCAAAGAAAGTTTATACTTCAACAATAAGCCATGAGAATACAGGAAACAGCAAAGAGTTGCTCAATTCAGTCTCAGCGGAAATAGACAGACGCCTTACAACTAGTACATTGTCAAGTAAAGGCACTACAACGGACAACAGCAAACCGACAGTTGTATTGTTGCAAACAACATCTGAGTTCAAGAGACAGTCAAAATCACATATTGACTCTTTGAAGAGTATAGTAAATAGCCTGATTATCAAACCAACGAAAGACAAAGTAACGAAGAGAGTAACAGAAGAAATTAAACAAACGACTTTACAACCACTGGGGACAATTAAAAATAACACAGACACTTCTAAAAACAATACTAAATCAAACGAACTCAAAAATAATGACACAGTACACGACAGGCCCCTGTCGACACCAGTGCCTTTCATGAAAAACATTACTTCAGCGCCCCTCTTAACCTCGTCAACCATAACCACAAAACCATCGAAGAAAATTTACATTCCTACCGATTATGTTCTGGAACAATATTTAGTTACCACAGATGCGTCAGTAAACGAAAACAAGTCACAAGAACTTAACTATCAAACAACTTTTTCAACAGAGGCTGCGGTGCTGTCTGCAGAAAAGAATGAATTGAATCCAGCAGCAAATACTCTTGTGCCTAATAATATCTCTGCGTTAAATGCCGAAAATAAGACAGGGATTGAGTCTGGTGATATCAGTTTGTTAAACAGTTTGTCAGAAGGAACAGCAGAAAGCAGTAGCAACAAGTCAACATTTGCGTCAAAAGAACTTGCTATGTTGAAATCCGAATTTGGAGCAACTAATTTAACTGCTAGCACATCAGACTCCATGCAGTCTGTTTTATTCGAGAATGTAATAACCGAAAATCCTGACAGCAAGTCTATAGCATTTAATGTTCACAACAGTAAAAACAGTACGTTTTCACAAGTAAGATCAACTGCAGGCAATTTAAGTGCAAGCATGGAAACAACCTTGCCAGAACAAACACGTGAGGCAAGCACATCAGCGTTCATAAAAGAAAAAACTACCACAGATATGTCTTTACAAAGTGATCAATCAACTCATGGTCATTCACCGGAAATAGATGTCAGTGCTGTAGAAGTCGGCAGAAAAAGTAACGGAGGCGACGCCACAAACAAAGGCAACATCCTCCATATTGAATCTACTAACGTATCGAGTGTTGTTACAGATGAACCTGCACCTTCAAATGAGCCTACAACCAGCTTATTTAACAGTCCACAAATACAATCGTCTAACACACAGGTACAGAACAGCAGTGAAATTAAAATTACAAATGAAACAGAGACCTACACTGCAACGACGATAAATACTGGAGGTTCAAAAGTAATTGCAGGTAGCACACCCTCTTCGGAAAAGAAGCTGTCAAATGCTACAATAACTAGTGGCAAACTTATAGATGTAAATGATGAGAATGTGGCAGCAAATGAGCTGACAGAAAGTGCATCAACTTTAAGTAGCGGTGAGACAAAACTTTCAAATAAAAGGAGTTCTCCACCCGATCAGGCGTCAAATTATAGAAATGGTCAGGAGTATAATATCGACATAGAAAAACAGGCTTCCTTTAAGAATTTAGGAGTAAAAAAGGAAACATTAAAGGATGATATTGTTGAAATCGTTAAATCAGTTAATTTAATAGATGGCGAAAACATTGTAAATACAAAGGATAAACCGGCGGAAAGTAAATCAAACCGACATTCTTTTCAAACTGGAGACGAGCTTGTTATAAATAAAGTTTCATCTGCTAAAGAACAACCTAACCTGTCGCGATAAATGTCACGTGTTATTTAATATTGCCCAAAACAAAGTGATATGTTCACGCACGACTAGGGTCATACATTTTAATATGACAGGTGATTTATGCTTAGGACACGAATAGGTCGATGTGCGACTGTTAACAACGGTTAATGCTTTCCATTCATAAAACCCTTGTTGAACAAGAGATTGACATATTTCGGAGGCATATATTACATATCATAATGAAGATGGAATGGGCCCAATCACTTCCATAGTTACATGTAATCTACACAAATTACTGTACTTTGAAAGTTTATATGTACAGCTGTGGAATTAATTCTGTTTAACATTTATTCAAAACAAAGCGGTGAAAAATATGAAAGGTAGTTCATATTTGCATAATCGTGACTGAGACGTCATAATAAAAGGCCATTACGGGACTGTCTTGCAATGTAGTGTTTCGTTATGTTCAATATTTCCTTCTGTTATTTCTAGAAACAGACATAATTTACACAGCAAGTAACTGTCACTTCAAGCTGTCAGACAGTTCAATTAGCATTTAACGCAGTTATAATTATGCTTAAAATATACCAGCGGAAGTTTAGCGTTTGAGTGACAAGGTGAGAGTTAGAACCCCAATGCGCATTTGTATTGTCTGCTGAAGTTTCAAATATTAACTTGTTTCACGTGAATTTTATTACCGTCAGCTGCCATTGCCTCAAGGCTGATGCCATAAATATGTTTGACAAGACGAATCAAATGCTTGATTTTATCACCGGTGCTGAAATGTTTAAACATTTGATCCGCAGCGCACCTTCGGACAAGTACGCCGAGCGAAGATTCAGATCAATCTGCTCATTCGAGCAGAATTTTCGCTGGCTGCATTTTGGATAGCTAAGGATGCAAAGGTTCTTCCTGCAGACAGCGCAGACTGATCAGACTGCCAGGATGAGCAGGCAATTTTGAGTCTTTGATGGGCGTTACGGCTCATTTATAAACCTGCTACAATCATGGAAGAGTATGCAACATAAGTTTGAATATAAGGATCTATCATGGGTGTGAGGGGTAGATAGAAAAAAATCCGTGGTGTGAGGGGTAGATCGAAATATCCGTCCCGAGGATCACAGTCTGGCATCACGAGCCTTGCCTCGTGATGCCAGACTGTGATCGCGAGGGCCGGATTGTTCGATTTACCCCTCACACCAATCATAGATTCTTTTTTCTTGCACATCTTTTCATTTCTGAAGGTAGATTTTTAAATAATGCAGTCACTTCGATTGCTGACGATCGCCAAATTGTGATGACATTACTGTGGCGTCTAATAGCGTCATTACCTTCAGAGACGTAAACATTAACGATGGCGTATGTGACGTCCATTACAACCAGTGTATATCTAACACGTGAGAATTCTTGATTGTTATCTTACCCTGAGTAGGATAACCTAGGTAGGATTATGAGAATTTATCATGGATGTGAGGGGTAGATAAAAAAGGGTTACTGTCTTGCCGAGGTTTACTGTCTTGCCGAGTGATGTCAGACTGTTATCTCGAGGGACGGATTTTTCTATCTGTCCCTCACTTCCATGGCAGATTCCTTTTCTTGCATACCTTTCATTTCTGAAAATGGGTTTTTAATAATGCAGTCACTTCGATTGCAGACGTCCGCCATATTGTGATTACAATACCATAACGTTTAATTACGTCATTACATTCAGTGACATCAACCTTAACGATGCCGTACCGTGACGTCCTATACAACCAGTGTATATCAAACACGTTAAAATTCTTCGATTTCTATCTTTCCCACAGGACGGATAAGGGTGTGTGAGATAAGATTTGCTAGCACCGATGTAAATTGCGGAAATCCTTATCCGGTATGCAAGAAAAGAATTTCAATCCAAGAGCTAAAGCCAGGGTTTCCAGAAATATTTTTCTTACCTCTGTCTTAAAGAGAATTGATGGCCTAGCGGTTTTCAGCCATTTCTTCCTGAGAGACAACTTTTATGAATTTCTGTTTGCATCCCTTTCTGAAAAAGGTCTAAGAGTAATGGAAAAGGAAAGAATTTGATCCCTCTCGTTGAGCCAATTATTTCCTTTTAGACTCCTTTTTAGGAGGGCAACAAAACAATTTTGACAGTGTGATAGCATCTCCAGAAAGTGTATTAATGTACCTTAACTCTTTTGGCGCTAAATTTCAGACGACATTTGTCGTCTGTTTTGTTGGGTTTTTTTAACAAACTATCAATTAAAAAAAAAGTTAATATATAAAGTTGAAAGACGGAATATCAAACAGCATAGAGCCAAATGAGACGGCTCATAATGGGCCGTCTCATCTGGATCTATGCTGTTTGCAAAAGATTATTATTATTGCCTGTGGCAGTGAAAGAGTTAGAGTCTAGGTATCAAAAGTCCATATGAATAATCTCTTTAACCCATTAAAGACTGAAAAACTCTCCCATACTATATGGAAGAGTTCATTGTCGATTTTAGGTATGTCAGGCTATGTGATATAGATATTCCTAAAGAAAAATGGTTGAAAATTTTTCAAGCAGTTGAGACCCTGATCAGACGCCGCGTTTTATCAGTTTTGCAGCGTCTGATCTGGATCTGCACTGTTTGCCAGTTACCGTTTAGGGATCGCCAGTCTTAAATGGGTTAACCCATTTAAGCCGGGTGGATCCCTTTACCTCATCTCTTTCGACAGGTCCATTTCCTTTATAAGGGGCGTTTGGTTAGTTTTAAGTAGTATCATGTTTTGTAGATATTTATAAACTTACATGCAAACGGTGTAGACCCTGATCAGACAAGGCGTTCTGCGGCGGTCTGATCCAGGCGTACTCTCTTTGCCAATGTCTCTTTCATAAATGGGTTAAGAGACAATTCATTTGTAATGTTGAACCCTACTGTGCTTTCGACATCTTTCAGAAAGTCGTTTTTTTTTTTGTTTCCTTGTCCTTTTACAGAGAAAAAGTAAATTTGCAAGCTTTGGCCATGATTTAATGCAAAACTATTTGTCGTAACTACCTATGCACATAAAGGTTTATTCTACTCATTTAAAAAAAAAAAAAAAAAAAAATCAAATATTTTCACTTTTCCCATAGTAAAATGAAAGCAAATTGCGCAGAAATCTTTAGGGTAGGTAACTTGGAGGCAGATTTTCAACAAGTCAATTTAACCTCGCCCACCTCGCACCCCGCTTGTAAAATTTTTCAGAAATTTTCACAATTTTGTTGTGAAACATCAGTAATTCAAATTCAGCAAACAAAAGTACAAATATTTACTTAGTGAAGAATTCCAAAAATCACTTTACTTTAGAAATTGCATAGGTCAGACCAATTTTAGGGTAAATATTTGGAACAAAACACTGAAACAGAACAGACAAACGGTTTCTGATAAGATATATTCAGTCAGAACAAAATATTTTCATTAAAATAAAACGTAAGCAAAAAAAAAAAAAAAATAAAAAAATAAATAAATAAAACAGTCTTTCCGAGTGATGGCGAAATGATAGTAGTCTTGTACGCTGTGCAAAAAGTATAAAAGGTATAACTGTAGTCGCTAGTATACCCACCACCATGGACACCTATCCCACTCAGCCCAGACAGTCAGATAGACAGACAGAGACCCAAATCGGAAATGCGCATTCTCCATATCCGTGCTATTCCAGGAGGGGCACGTTGTTCGTTTGAACAATACTGAAGTTTATTTGTTTATTTTATGCATTATGCATTTGCTACATGAAGTTTATTTGTTTATTTTATGCATTATGCATTTGTTACATAAAATAACATTGTTTATTGTTTGCATATTAATTATACGCTTTCATTGTCACTGTCTGATGCGTAAAGCCGGATCAGTTGACAGTCTGGACTTTTTCAGATCTGTATTACGCCCTCTCAAACGAGGCTTGTTTGCACTGACGCCATGAAGTCGAAGCGACATGTCCGCAACATGGCTTGAGTATTTAACCCATTAATGCCTTGCATCCCACAAAAGGGATATAGGCAAACAGTGTAGACTTGGATCAGACGCCACAGTGCGCGGATTCTGATCAGAGTCTACAAAGTTTGCATTTAGAAAAGGACTTTCTATTAAACGTGATAACAATAATAAAAAATAAATAAATAAAAAAAAATAACCAGGCACTCTTTATATTTAAATTAACTTGTCCAAAGTTTTACGGTGGAAGAGTCCATTCGGCATAAATGGGTTATAGTTTAACCTTTAAAGCGACATTTAAATTTTATCGGACGACATTCCTTTTTTTCTATTTATTCATTCATTTATTCGAGAAAAAAGGCTTGGCATTTCATATGACTCATCTGCATAGCACACGATTCACAGGGGATGGAAAGTCTTATAGTGTCAGAAAAATACAATTTTAGAATGACGTCTGCTGCTGTTATGAATGGTGCTTAAAGGGTTAATTTTCAATATTTATAATGAACACATTGTTACTATAGTAACATGATCAGATGCTCTCTATCACATCCAGTGGATTTCCCCACATCTCCGGATTACTAGCGACGCGAGCGCACTTCGAAAACATGCCTATTCAAATATATTGACCATTTCACCACCGAAAACTGAAAGTTTTCAGATAAAAATTCTGATATTTTTTTATATATCTGCTGAAAACATAGATTGTGGTACTCGTTAGAACCGCCTCGTCGAGGCGGTTCTAACGAGTACCCACAGTCTATGCTTCTGAGCAGAAATATGAAAAGTAATGTATACGCCTGTAAACCCCAGTTTTAAAAGTGAGGTTTAAGGGGTTCAAAATTATACAGGTATGTTTTCGTGATAGTCTCTAATTGTGACCCCAGAGGAACATACACTCTACGCGATACGGCGCATAATCTCGCGTTATTGTAGAAATGAAATGTTTTATCATAAAGATTCAGATGAAAGGCTTTTACACAAATCATGAATGTTTATACCAAGAAAACATATTGTTTGGAGATGTGTCGCGCCAAGTGAAAACGTGTCTTCGAGGTAACAGCAAACAGGCTGATCTTGGTCTTAGATGTTCGCATACGCCTCAAAACATATTCGCGTGATATCGCGTCCCAAATATTGTGGATACAAGATACACATATCCTGTTCAGGCAGGATTAAGGTGCCTATAGTGTTTATATGATGTCGCGATTTTGCAAAGGGTGATACCTCTTGTAGAATAGGACGCTGACTCGTGTTTGAAGCTTTTCAGAAATGGTCTGATCATAGTATGCACTCTTCCAGTACATCCAGCAGTTTTAGACGTATGAGCAGGGGGTAAAATGGACGTTAACCCTTAAACTGCCAATCACAACAATTGTCGTCTGCCTTGTCATCTGCTTGTGATTTTAAAAGTCATTTTTGCAAACAGTGTGGACCCAGATCAGACTGCTCCTCTAGGAGCAGTCTGATCTGGGTCCACACTGTTTGTCGGTATGCAAAAGTAGGTTTGGAAAGTTTGCAAGAATATTCAGCAGACGACATAAACAGACGACATTTTTAGATGCAGGTTTTCTTGGCGCTTTAAGGGTTAACTTTTTGGATAAGTGAATTTTCACATATGTTTATAAGACACATTTTTACATGGCGCGCTGAAGGTGACATAGATGGTATTTTTGTGAAGCAAAAATGTACATTTGTGCATTTGGAGCGAAACTGCCGCGATACTTAAAAAATGTACTTTTCGGGTAAACGAGAAAAAAAATGGAAGATTCGACTTGACCTGCAGGTCATACGTTAAAGTCGCACACAATTTCTTCAAATAAATACATATATGCTACAGACGGATATTCATTAAAATCGCCTCGCATGGACGATTATATCCGATACCTTTTGTATTCGATTCTACCAGATATCATTTCATGGAGAAATTAGAAACTATGAATACTCTTTAGACATAAAATATGTCTTATTTAGAGCCGTGCATATCAGATATGCATGCAAGTTTTCATTATGCGTAATAAATAATTTATTTAAAAAAATTGCATGATTTATGATACAGAATGTGAAATTAGAACACATTGCAAATGGACGGAATTATTGTCATCTTACAAGTAATTAACACATAGTTTATGTTTTAATGATGCCAATGATTTATTGCAAAACAAGAAAATAAAATTGATGTATTGCGCAGTCAAAAGATCGGTTTGTCTGAGGTGTTTGCCACGAGCAACCACCTTGTAACATCACAGTGATTTAAATACAGTAAAACCTCGATAACTCGAGCATCGATGGCTCATTTACCTTGAATGATTCGAACTCGTTTTTGAGTCCCTACGAAATTCCTCCGATAGCTCAAGGAAACAAATATTTAGGGAACTTTTCTTATTTTTTCATGAAATTATATGCTGTGTGTACACATTAGAATCGCATTATTGAGGCGATTCTAATGAGTACACACAAATACCATAATTGCATAGAAGGTCAAAAAGACTTCCCTAAATTATCACCGTTTGCTTCCTGACCTGGCTCCATGATTAAACATTAGCTCGAGCTACCCATGTCTCCAATAAATGTCCATGGTCCCAAAGATGTTCGAGCTATTGAGGTTAGCCCATTCTGGTTATTTTGAAAATCGAATACCGCATAAGTCGGCGCTAGGGGGCGTATGCAGCTTCGCAAATTACAGTGTTGCACATGAAGAGACTCAATCAAACCGAGTCTCCGATTTGTGTGTTCTTTGTTTCCAAAGGCAATCCTTTTTGACTTTTATTTTACTGTAATTCAAGCGGTAGTTGATTTCAATACTGATCGTTCTAAGGTGATTGTTCTGGAGTCGTTGGCTATTTATAGGACACTGTGACTGTCCGCTCTGTGTGTGTGTGTGTGTGTGTGTGTGTGTGTGTGTGTGTGTGTGTGTGTGTTCCGTTTGGTTGGTCCTTTTTGGCAGGATTGAATTGGACCCGGTTGCCTCGTTTTTCGCTGGTTTGCAATTTGTGTACTGTCCGTCATAGTTCGTTGGTGTTATTAGTGGGCTATTGGAGCAGCCTTATGACAAAACAAACAAAGTGACTGTGCGCCCAGCAAAGACTCAGATCAGCCTGGGCAGCTGCCCAGTCTGATCAGAGTCTTTGCTGTGCGCTCAATGGGTAGCTAAAGACCCAAGCTGTTTTAAGCGGACAGCGAAGATTCTGATCAGACAGGGCGGATGCCCAAGCTGATCTGAGTCTTCGCTAGGCACAGATGCCATTTTGTTGGTTTTGTCATGAAATGGCTCACGTTGCTTTGGGAAAAATATTGCAATTACCCTGAATAAAGTGTTTGCTTTCCTGCACACCAGGTCCTTTCTGAAAAGGGGTCTACTCAAAAAGGAAAAGTATGAAAATAAATTCCCACTTAAGGGATTTTTTTCTGGTATCTACTTAAGGGAACAGTGTACCAATTAGGGAGGTGAGGATTGGAACGAGCAAAAAGTATACGGATGTCAAGGGCTAGATTTAATAAAAAGCTTGACTAATAGATGAGACTATTTGAATTTATTTCAGTTTTACACAAAAATATATTTTAGATAATTGCAGACCAAATTTAAATTTGTCAGTTTTATTTTTAGTGTGCTATTGTTACAAAATAAAGACCTGGTAAACTTTCATTTATAGTGTCGGTGTGTGTGTGTGTGTGTGTGTGTGTGTGTGTGTGTGTGTGTGTACTTTTCACCAAAATGAGGGTACATGTGTTCAAGGCTAGAAAAGTGCCAAACATGCTGATAGACCCATTCTGTTTAAGATACATTTTGTTGTCAGTCTAACCTTTAATATGAGACCAAATGTCGAAGTCAATGAATATAGTGAGGGTCAGAATTTAGCCAAATGCTATTATGGAAGCCTACGGAAAAGTAATTAGGCTCATAGTCCCTAAAACTTCAACCACATATGCTAGAAAACTCAGCTTGGCGTAAACAGATGACGTACACTCATAAATATCTCTGTGGCATCGTTGTTCTCAAATGTACTTAGGTACTTTTTTACTTACGTCGAGGCGCACATGAACCTAATACCGTACGTTGTTTTACATCATAATTGGCTACGTCAATATTTTTACCGTATTTTCACTAAATATTGGGACACTTTAACGCCTTACCACATACGTCTTGAAAGCTCATTTTACTACACACTGACGTGTTTAAAAATGCTGAATGATTGGCAAACAGTGCAGACCCAGATCAGACGACGCACGCTGTTTGCGTTGGCCTAGTTGTCCTTATACGTAGGACAAATCAGGTAGCAACCAAATCAACGGTGTGAGAAAAGTCAAGTCGACTGAATGATGATTTGACAGCATACATGACAATGACACGGGGTTGATTTAATTTCTTGGGTTCTGCACTAAGATTTTGAAAGGTGTTGCGTCAGTAATATAATAAAACATCGGTCAGACGTTAAAGCTAACGTATCATGCAGTAGCCGCGTCACGTCAATGTGACATTTCATGCATATGTACGAGTAAGAGCGACGGCCCTGATGAGACTGTATATCCGGGCACTCATTATGGGACATTTACTTACACAAAAAGTCGTAACAACGTCCTTTAGACTTCTTTACAATGTTATATCATGACTTCTAAATTCACGGTGTTGCGACGCTGCGACTTGCCTTTAACTATTTGGCGATGTGTCAAAAAGAACTGGACGGGTGGCAAACATTGTAGAATTTGATCAAACTGTTCCTTTTTAAGAGTTTGGTCTGCGTGTATAAGAGCAGTTTTATCTGGGTCTACACTGTTAGTTTAGGCATGCCTGTGACATAGGATACATTTCCAGTATATGTACATTCATTACGAAAACAAGCCTATTCAAATATACTGAAAATTTTACCACCAAAAAATGAAAATTTTCAGATAAAAGTTCTGATATTTTTCATATTTCTGCTCAAAACATAGATTGTGGGTACTCGTTAGAACCGCCTCGCCGAGGCGGTTCTAACGATTATCCACAATCTATGTTTTTGAGCAGAAATAAGAAAAATAATGTATACCCCTGTAAACCCCAGTTTTACTGTATAAAAGTGGGGTTTAAGGGGGTCAGCATTATACAGGCATGTTTTCGTGATGTTTTGTTGAAAATGTAAAATGTAACTGAAATGAAGTTCTTGACAAATCGGACACTTTAATGCAACTTTAATGAAAATTGAATGAAAGACGCTTCTTTTAAAAACACAACATTTACAATCATGTTAAAAATTAAATAAACGTATAACATTACCTGTATGTTTGCGTATATAGCTTCTTTGTCAGATAAATGTGAAATTTTCTTTAGAACTGCATTGTTAAGATTTTATTTAATATTTTGAACCATTATACAAATAGACTGTCTTTGATTGACTGCCCACTGAATATTTCCCATTAAACCTTATCCTGCTGTTCACGACAACCCCTACCTTTGCACCTTGAAGAAGCCATCTAATCAGGATCTACACTGTTTGTCATTAAGTTTATGATGTTGAATGAAATATTATGATGTAATCTGATTGGCTGATACTCAGAAATGGGTGTGGCTAATTAAATTATTCAGCAGGATAAGGGTTAAATATGTGTATCTAAAATTAGAACATCACTAGAGAGAATGTATTTTGGGAAAGCGTTATATAATAAAACAATTATTGACTGCCATAGTGTACATTACATCATATTCAATGGCTCAATAGTCAATAATTGTAGAATGTGTAGAATCTTATTGAGATATTCAAAATCAAAATGGTGGCGCTAGACAACAGTTATGGAATCTTTAAACCTCCTTAATTTTCTTATGTACAGTCGACTCTCGTCATCTCGAAGTCAAATGGACTATCTAAAATACTTCGAGATATCCGTACCTCGACATATCAAATTTGCAGAATTAAGGAAAAAATAATTCGAGCAACCACATTTAACAAATCTATATGTAATTTGACTTGAAGCTAGAGATATATCGAAAATACTGTGGAAAAGAGCAATTTCTCCTCTTTTTCCACAATATTTTTTACCTGTTGTTTGATTTCCATGTTTAGGCAGGGACAAGATTTTCACTTCGAGATGAGCGGTTATTCGAGATAAGCGAGGTCGAGATAACGAGATTCAACTGTATTATTGAATTTTGATCAAATTTGCATTGAACTGCCTGGCTTGTCAAGATCTTTCATTCTTTCCTCATAGAGAAGATCTTCACAGTGTATTTAATCCCCTTGAATCGGATATAATGCACACTGTTAATTATGTACAGAGAGCGCATGCGCTGGCTGACTTGATTCTGCTTGATCGCATGTATATATAATCGTATTTACCCGAATTACTGCTTAACTCCTAATACTGTCCAAAATCTGAACAAGGCTTTTTCGATACTTGTTTATGTAAACTGATCCAAAAAAGAAATGCTCTTCTCGGAACTGCAAAAATGCCAGATTAATACTCTACCTCTTTTGAAATAGAAAATTATCTATATGTGTAAGCCCACAATTTCTTCAAATTGAATGTATATTTTATACTGAGAAATTAACAATTCAAGTATACCCTCAGTTGTTCATTTAGATGCATATTTTACAGACTATAATAGTTTTACAATCTTAGGATATGCGTCTTCGTTTCTTTTGCCATTTAGTAGCGTTGCGTTTTGTTGTTTGGGTCAGTATATATAAAAAGTGCTAAATGATTGGCAAATGGTGTAGTCCCCGATCAGACACCGCGTTCTGCGGCATCTGATTTGTGTCTGCACTGTTTGCTCAACCTGTCTGCCCCAGTATTTAAGATTGTTGTGGTAATATGCATTTTGCTTAGCGGAAGTTGTCAATAGTTATATCTTGGTACACACGTGCACAGTTCTGTATAAGTTTGTTGAAATACCATGTTTACTCTGAGTATTCGGACAACTCCTCACTAATTAATCCGCCATTTTATTCCCGGTTGTATTGTCTAAAGACTGCCGGATATGTGGCAAACAGTGTAGACCCTGATCGGACGCCGCAGAACGTGGTGTCTGATCTGGGGTCTACACTGTTTGCTCTGACCTGTGTGTCCGAATATTAACGTAAATACGGTAACTCAAACTGCCAATTTGTTGTATTTTAGTATCTGTGCTTACAGCTCAGACTACTTTCTCAACCAAGCAAATGCCTGGATTCATTACGAAAACACGCCTATTCAAATATATATTAAAAATTTTACAACCAAAAAAGGAAAATGTTCAGAAAAATAAAAAATCTGATATTTTTCATATTTCTTCTCAAAACATAGATTGTGGGTACTCTTTAGAACTGCCTCGACGAGGTGGTTCTAATGAGTACCCACAATCCATGTTTTTAGCAAAAAAAGAAAAATAATGCATACCCCTGTAAACCACAGTTTTACTATATAAAAGTGGGGTCTAAGGGGTAAAAATTATATAGGCTTGTTTTCGTGATGTTCTGTTCAAACTTAAAAATTAAACTGCATAATTTCTGCAGTACTACCTGTATTAATTCTGCCACATAATTTCGATGATACAGAAGAAACAAAATTTGACCTAAGAATACAGTGCCGCCAACAGAAAGTATGATGCGACTTCGGGTTAATTTTGGTAACTTATTGATTGAATAAGATGGTTTAGCTGTAAATAACATAATTTTGCGCTCCCTCCGCTCGCATCACGAAAACATGTCTATATAATTTTGACCCACTTAAACCCCACTTTTATATAGTAAAACTGGGGTTTACAGGGGTATGCATTATTTTTCTTATTTCTGCTCAAAACATAGATTGTGGGTACTCGTTAGAACCGCCTCATCGAGGCGGTTCTAACGAGTACCCACAATCTATGTTTTGAGCAGAAATTTGAAAAATATCAGAATTTTTTTTCTGAAAATTTTCTTTTTTTCGTGGTAAAATTTTCAGTGTATTTGAATAGGCGTGTTTTCGTAATGCGCATAAAATATATTGTTAAATGTATCCATATAAACTAAAAATCATATATAGATGTAGACTTGAATATTTTTTAAAAAAAGTTGACTTATTAGACTCCGAAGACATTCGTATGGACGATTTTTTTATTTTTTTTATTTTTTTTTTTTTTTGCGTCTAAACAATCATTACGAAAACACGCCTATTCAAATATATAGGAAATTTTACCTCCAAAAACTGAAAATTTTCAGATAAAATAAAACTCTGATATTTTTCATATTTCTGCTAAAAACGTAGATTGTGGTTACTCGTTAAAACCGCCTCGACGAGACGGATCTAACGAGTACCCACAATCTATGTTTTTGAGCAGAAATAACAAAAATAATGTATACCCCTGTAAACCACAGTTTTACTATATAAAAGTGGGGTTTAAGGGGGTCAAAATTTATAGGCATGTTTTCGTGATGGTTTTGCTGTATATGTGTGTTCTAACACATCAATATTGACTTACTCAGCAAATGTCGCGAAAACAGCAACTGTCAATAGCAAAATCAAAAACCGTTAAATTGGCTATTTACAGTTGACTGTCAGCAGCCAAAAAGGTGAAAATGGCTATTTGCAGTAAAATGTCAGTAGCCATAAAAGTTTAAATAGCTATTTACAGTCAAGTACACGTATCACCTGCCGAAAACGTTAAAATGACTATTTGCAGTCAACGATCATTATCCAAAAACAAAAAAATTGCTATTTACAGTCAACTGTCATTAGCTATTTCAGTCATATTTATTACAAATTTGTTATCGAAGAATGTGGACTTTATCCCAAAACTACAAGGGCATTTTTGAGAGAGTGTGTACGTTATCCATGTTGCTGTAAATACATCACTGTGAAGACAACGCTCAAATAATAGTGGTTTGTGAGGGGGCCTGTACTGTATTTAGGTGTTCGTGAACTCTACCATATCGTATAAGCAAACTGAGCAGATACAGGTACACGTTATTACCATATTTACCAAAACTGCTCCTAAAGTAGTATCGTTGATTAACCTATTTCGGTGACCTTTAGATTGTTCTCCTGACGAAGAGATTAAAGTTAAAGATATCAACTGAGAAAGTGTTGACATCACTGAACCCTTCTGTGAAAACCTAGCATGTGGTAAATAAATGTCACTGAAACAGGCTGGTCACCAAAAAAGGTTAGTGTACGATAAATGTAGCTGGGTCTATATTGTTTGCTATCATATAGCGAAATTTACTTCACTTTTGTTCACTTTTAGGATAAAATTAAACATTTATGTCGTATGAATACTGAGGTTATTAGCAGGGGCGTGGCCAGAACGGCATTATTTTTTACATACATGCAGCAAAAATCTTCATTACGAAAACATGCCTAAATAATTTTGACCCCCTTAAACCCCATTTTATATAGTAAAACTGGGGTTTACAGGGGTATACATTAGTTTTCTTATTTCTGCTCAAAAACATAGATTGTAATACTCGTTAGAACCGCCTCGTCGAGGCGGTTCTAACGAATACCCACAATCTATGTTTTGAGCAGAAATATGAAAAATTTCAGAGTTTTTTATCTGAAAATTTTCAGTTTTTGGTGGTGAAATTTTCAATATATTTGAATAGGCGTGTTTTCGTAATGTGAAAACTATGCCTAGATTCGCTTCCAAAATAGGGGCTACTCTTAAATGAAAGAATTTGCTCAAATTCTTTCATTAAAGAGCAGGCTCTATGGTAATGAAGCAAAATATTTTATGTTAATGCCATTTTATCATGAATTTTTTCTTACGCATGTAACGCACATGCTTAATGTGCGTAATGTGCACTACGCCTACGCAAACAATGTAGATCCTTTCAAACTGCTGCTTAAGAACGGATTCTGCATTTTTATCCGACCCTATCATTTCTACCGTAGTCTTCACTGTTTGCACATATGACCTGGTTGGATGTCAGAAGCCGTTGTTACTGAACATGCTTGGTTAGTTGCTGTGATTTTTTATGAAATCCAAAATAAGTATGCGTCTGTTTTTGTGTAAATGTACCGGACACTTGTATAGTTATCATATATGTATAAATATAAATATAAGAAAAAAAAATGATGTTGTTTATTTTTGCTCTGCTGAACATAAATATTCGCCACTTTATGACGTCGCCGTTCAAATAAATGTATTCGATGTTTTCTGTAAAACTTCCTGCGCTATATTATTATGACTTCAATATTAAAAAAAAAGCCTGCAAATTTATAAAAGCAATAAATATAATTTCAAGAGGTCCATTAACATTTTACATGTAGTTGTTATGCAGCACTGTTTTGAGATCAAAGCCGAATTTAAATGCCCCTTAACCAGGGCCAACAACTTACGTCATCAACATGGTGATATGCACATAGAAGGGCCTGTAACATTTGTTTGGATTTACGTCAAAATCACGAAGAGTACATAATGCAGTGAAAAATTAATATGTATACCAAACATGTCCGTTTTAGTAATGTATTTTACCGAAAATGCGAACTAAATACATATTCTAGTTATGGTAGATACTTTGACCAATTACACTTAAATTATTAGTATTACTAAATATCAACATGGATGGTCTCAGTATCTGAATATCCATTGCGTTTCAGAAGCTCGATTCTTCAAAAGACAGCGAGTCCATATGACAGAGAATTTGGTGCACAAAATGAATATTCTGACTTTCATAAAACCCTAATTAGTTCAACAGGATTCCGTGAAACAAGTTACTGACGAAAATACGTGTCTTCATCATCGATATGATGTAGATTGTTAGTGATGTTAAAGTCAATTGAAATCTTAAATTTTGAGAAATTATGCTCATTTTAAATAGTGACAGCTACATTTCTTAAAATAATAAAAAAAAATCTCAAATTTATTTGTATATCGTGTTTTTCTTTTAGCTTTAATCTCGTATATTTTACGTGAACTTAACTTCTATGAGGTATTGTCTAGATTGTTTTCAGAAAATGTAGAAATGCATCGATTTGAACGGCAAATTCACAAAAAAATTATTATGCTCAATGACTGTACATTTGACACGCAATAAGAGCTCGTCCGCTTTGTATCTTAAGGGGATAGAGCTGCAATCAGAAGTGCAAAGTGGTCGCAAACGTTTTGCCTTGATCAGTTCCTCTACTTATGGACGAGCGCCAACAGATCAGGGACCCAGGGCAAAACGTTGCTGAATACCACGCACCTCTGTGTGCACTTGGTAAATTTTCCACTATTTTTATTAGCAAGATCATATTTGTGACGTCATGTTTGCTTTCCTGCACACCAATCCCCTTATGTTAAAAGGAAATAATTTGCTCCTCGTTGGAGAAAATTGTTTCGTATTAGAGAAGACCCTTTTTTCAGAAAAAAAAGCAAAGTTACCTGCCCTTAAAAGTATATCGGTTCCTCTTAACTAATGTACCGTAAAACCCTAAGTATTTGGACAGACAGGCCTGGGCAAACACTGTAGATCAGACGCAGAACGCGACGTTTGATCAGGGTCTACACTTTTTGCAACTCAGACACATCAACAGGTAGTAAAATGGACCTATTAAAGTTTTATGATAAGGACATATTATTGCATAAAAAGCAGTGCCGCACGTTATTAACAGCCGTGCATTAACTGGCGAAAAGCCATGTATTAACAAGGCAATTCACGCGCTGTTAATGCACGGCTACGCAACTTCCAATATGCTCATACCGGGGCCACAGAATTTCTGCCATCACGAGATGTGTACTGCCCTGCCCCAGAACGAGCATAGTCCGTGGAAAAAGCGTTCGCGAGACATCGGTGAAACGTGTCTTCGAGGTAACAGCAAACAGGCTGATCTTGGTCTTAGCTGTTCGTATATGCCCCAAAACATATTCGCGTGATATCGCGACTAAACTATTGTGGATACTAGATGCACATATCCTGTTCAGGCAGGATTAAGGTGCCTATAGTGTTTATATGACGTCGCGATTTTGCAAAGAGTGATACCTCTTGTAGAATAGGACGCTGACTCGTGTTTGAAGCTTTTCAGAAATGGTCTGATCATAGTATGCACTCTTCCAGTACATCCAGCAGTTTTAGACGTATGAGCAGGGGGTAAAATGGACGTTAACCCTTAAACTGCCAATCACAACAATTGTCGTCTGCTTTGTCATCTGCTTGTGATTTTAAAAGTCATTTTTGCAAACAGAGTGGACCCAGATCAGACTGCTCCTCTAGGATCAGTCTGATCTGGGTCCACACTGTTTGTCGGTATGCAAAAGTAGGTTTGAAAAGATTGCAAGAATATTCAACAGACGACATAAACAGACGACATTTTCAGATGCAGGTTTTCTTGGCGCTTTAAGGGTTAACTTTTTGGACAAGTGTATTTTCACATATGTTCATAAGACACATTTTTACATGGCGCGCTGAAGGTGACATAGATGGTATTTTTGTGAAGCAAAAATGTACATTTGTGCATTTGGAGCGAAACGGCCGCGATACTTAAAAAATGTACTTTTCGGGTGAACGAGAAAAAAAAAAATGGAAGATTCGATTTGACCTGCAGGTCATACGTTAAAGTCGCACACAATTTCTTCAAATAAATACATATATGCTACAGACGGATATTCATTAAAATCGCCTCACATGGACGAATATATCCGATACCTTTTGTATTCGATTCTATCAGATATCATTTCATGGAGAAATTAGAAACTATGAATACTCTTTAGACATAAAATATGTCCTATTTAGAGCCGTGCATATCAGATATGCATGCAAGTTTTCATTATGCGTAATAAATAATTTATTTAAAAAAAAAAATGGCATGATTTATGATACAGAATGTGAAATTAGAACACATTGCAAATGGACGGAATTATTGTCATCTTACAAGTAATTAACACATAGTTTATGTTTTAATAATGCCAATGATTTATTGCAAAACAAGAAAATAAAATTGATGTATTGCGCAGTCAAAAGATCGGTTTGTCTGAGGTGTTTGCCACGAGCAATCACATTGTAACATCACAATGATTTAAATACAGTAAAACCTCGATAACTCGAGCATCGATGGATCATTTACCTTGAATGATTCGAACTCGTTTTTGAGTCCCTACGAAATTCTTCCGATAGCTCAAGAAAACAAATATTTAGGGAACTTTTCTTATTTTTTCATGAAATTATATGCTGTGTGTACACATTAGAATCGCATTATCGAGGCGATTCTAATGAGTACACTCAAATACCATAATTGCATAGAAGGTCAAAAAGACTTCCCTAAATTATCACCGTTTGCTTCCTGGCCTGGCTCCATGATTAAACATTAGCTCGAGCTACCCATGTCTCCAATAAATGTCCATGGTCCCAAAGATGTTCGAGCTATTGAGGTTAGCCCATTCTGGTTATTTTGAAAATCGAATACCGCATAAGTCGGCGCTAGGGGGCGTATGCAGCTTCGCAAATTACAGTGTTGCACATGAAGAGACTCAATCAAACCGAGTCTCCGATTTGTGTGTTCTTTGTTTCCAAAGGCAATCCTTTTTGACTTTTATTTTACTGTAATTCAAGCGGTAGTTGATTTCAATACTGATCGTTCTAAGGTGATTGTTCTGGAGTCGTTGGCTATTTATAGGACACTGTGACTGTCCGCTCTGTGTGTGTGTGTGTGTGTGTGTGTGTTCCGTTTGGTTGGTCCTTTTTGGCAGGGTTGAATTGGATCTGGTTGCCTCGTTTTTCGCTGGTTTGCAATTTGTGTACTGTCCGTCATAGTTCGTTGGTGTCATTGGTGGGCTATTGGAGCAGCCTTATGACAAAACAAACAGTGACTGTGCGCCCAGCGAAGACTCAGATCAGCCTGGGCAGCTGCCCAGTCTGATCAGAGTCTTTGCTGTGCGCTCAGTGGGTAGCTAAAGACCCAAGCTGTTTTAAGCGGACAGCGAAGATTCTGATCAGACAGGGCGGATGCCCGAGCTGATCTGAGTCTTCGCTGGGCACACATGCCATTTTGTTGGTTTTGTCATGAAATGGCTCACGTTGCTTTGGGAAAAATATTGCAATTACCCTGAATAAAGTGTTTGCTTTCTGCACACCAGGTCCTTTCTGAAAAGGGGTCTACTCAAAAAGGAAAAGTATGAAAATAAATTCCCACTTAAGGGATTTTTTTCTGGTATCTACTTAAGGGAACAGTGTACCAATTAGGGAGGTGAGGATTGGAACGAGCAAAAAGTATACGGATGTCAAGGGCTAGATTTAATAAAAAGCTTGACTAATAGATGAGACTATTTGAATTTATGTCAGTTTTACACAAAAATATATATTTTAGATAATTGCAGACCAAATTTAAATTTGTCAGTTTTACTTTTAGTGTGCTATTGTTACAAAATAAAGACCTGGTAAACTTTCATTTAGTGTGTGTGTGTGTGTGTGTGTGTGTGTGTGTGTGTGTGTGTGTGTGTACTTTTCACCAAAATGAGGGTACATGTGTTCAAGGCTAGAAAAGTGCCAAACATGCTGATAGACCCATTCTGTTTAAGACACATTTTGTTGTCAGTCTAACCTTTAATATGAGACAAAATGTCGAAGTCAATGAATATAGTGAGGGTCAGAATTTAGCCAAATGCTATTATGGAAGCCTACGGAAAAGTAATTAGGCTCATAGTCCCTAAAACTTCAACCAAATATGCTAGAAAACCCAGCTTGACGTAAACAGATGACGTACACTCATAAATATCTCTGTGGCATCGTTGTTCTCAAATGTACTTAGGTACTTTTTTCTTACGTCGAGGCGCACATGAACCTAATACCGTACGTTGTTTTACATCATAATTGGCTACGTCAATATTTTTACCGTATTTTCACTAAATATTGGGACACTTTAACGCCTTACCACATACGTCTTGAAAGCTCATTTTACTACACACTGACGTGTTTAAAAATGCTGAATGATTGGCAAACAGTGCAGACCCAGATCAGACGACGCACGCTGTTTGCGTTGGCCTAGTTGTCCTTATACGTAGGACAAATCAGGTAGCAACCAAATCAACGGTGTGAGAAAAGTCAAGTCGACTTAATGATGATTTGACAGCATACATGACAATGACACGGGGTTGATTTAATTTCTTGGGTTCTGCACTAAGATTTTGAAAGGTGTTGCGTCAGTAATATAATAAAACATCGGTCAGACGTTAAAGCTAACGTATCATGCAGTAGCCGCGTCACGTCAATGTGACATTTCATGCATATGTACGAGTAAGAGCGACGGCCCTGATGAGACTGTATATCCGGGCACTCATTATGGGACATTTACTTACACAAAAAGTCGTAACAACGTCCTTTAGACTTCTTTACAATATTATGTCATGACTTCTAAATTCACCTTGTTGCGACGCTGCGACTTGCCTTTAACTATTTGGCGATGTGTCAAAAAGAACTGGACGGGTGGCAAACATTGTAGAATTTGATCAAACTGTTCCTTTTTAAGAGTTTGGTCTGCGTGTATAAGAGCAGTTTCATCTGGGTCTACACTGTTAGTTTAGGCATGCCTGTGACATAGGATACATTTCCAGTATATGTACATTCATTACGAAAACAAGCCTATTCAAATATACTGAAAATTTTACCACCAAAAAATGAAAATTTTCAGATAAAAGTTCTGATATTTTTCATATTTCTGCTCAAAACATAGATTGTGGGTACTCGTTAGAACCGCCTCGCCGAGGCGGTTCTAACGATTATCCACAATCTATGTTTTTGAGCAGAAATAAGAAAAATAATGTATACCCCTGTAAACCCCAGTTTTACTGTATAAAAGTGGGGTTTAAGGGGGTCAGCATTATATAGGCATGTTTTCGTGATGTTTTGTTGAAAATGTAAAATGTAACTGAAATGAAGTTCTTGACAAATCGGACACTTTAATGCAACTTTAATGAAAATTGAATGAAAGACGCTTCTTTTAAAAACACAACATTTACAATCATGTTAAAAATTAAATAAACGTATAACATTACCTGTATGTTTGCGTATATAGCTTCTTTGTCAGATAAATGTGAAATTTTCTTTAGAACTGCATTGTTAAGATTTTATTTAATATTTTGAACCATTATACAAATAGACTGTCTTTCATTGACTGCCCACTGAATATTTCCCATTAAACCTTATCCTGCTCTTCACGACAACCCCTACCTTTGCACCTTGAAGAAGCCATCTAATCAGGATCTACACTGTTTGTCATTAAGTTTATGATGTTGAATGAAAACATTATGATGTAATCTGATTGACTGATACTCAGAAATGGGTGTGGCTAATTAAATTATTCAGCAGGATAAGGGTTAAATATGTGTATCTAAAATTAGAACATCACTAGAGAGAATGTATTTTGGGAAAGCGTTATATAATAAAACAATTATTGACTGCCATAGTGTACATTACATCATATTCAATGGCTCAATAGTCAATAATTGTAGAATGTGTAGAATCTTATTGAGATATTCAAAATCAAAATGGTGGCGCTAGACAACAGTTATGGAATCTTTAAACCTCGTTAATTTTCTTATGTACAGTCGACTCTCGTCATCTCGAAGTCAAATGGACTATCTAAAATGCTTCGAGATATCCGTACCTCGACATATCAGATTTGCAGAATTAAGGAAAAAATAATTCGAGCAACCACATTTAACAAATTTATATGTAATTGGACTTGAAGCTAGAGAAAAATCGAAAATACTGTGGAAAAGAGCAATTTCTCCTCTTTTTCCACAATATTTTTTACCTGTTGTTTGATTTCCATGTTTAGGCAGGGACAAGATTTTCACTTCGAGATGAGCGGTTATTCGAGATAAGCGAGGTCGAGAAAACGAGATTCAACTGTATTATTGAATTTTGATCAAATTTGCATTGAACTGCCTGGCTTGTCAAGATCTTTCATTCTTTCCTCATAGAGAAGATCTTCACAGTGTATTTAATCCCCTTGAATCGGATATAATGCACACTGTTAATTATGTACAGAGAGCGCATGCGCTGGCTGACTTGATTCTGCTTGATCGCATGTATATATAATCGTATTTACCCGAATTACTGCTTAACTCCTGATACTGTCCAAAATCTGAACAAGGCTTTTTCGATACTTGTTTATGTATACTGATCCAAAAAAGAAATGCTCTTCTCGGAACTGCAAAAATGTCAGATTAATACTCTACCTCTTTTGAAATAGAAAATTATCTATATGTGTAAGCCCACAATTTCTTCAAATTGAATGTATATTTTATACTGAGAAATTAACAATTCAAGTATACCCTCAGTTGTTCATTTAGATGCATATTTTACAGACTATAATAGTTTTACAATCTTAGGACATGCGTCTTCGTTTCTTTTGCCATTTAGTAGCGTTGCGTTTTGTTTTTTGGGTCAGTATATATAAAAAGTGCTAAATGATTGGCAAATGGTGTAGTCCCCGATCAGACACCGCTTTCTGCGGCATCTGATTTGTGTCTGCACTGTTTGCTCAACCTGTCTGCCCCAGTATTTAAGATTGTTGTGGTAATATGCATTTTGCTTAGCGGAAGTTGTCAATAGTTATATCTTGGTACACACGTGCACAGTTCTGTATAAGTTTGTTGAAATACCATGTTTACTCTGAGTATTCGGACAACTCCTCACTAATTAATCCGCCATTTTATTCCCGGTTGTTTTGTCTAAAGATTGCCGGATATGTGGCAAACAGTGTAGACCCTGATCGGACGCCGCAGAACGTGGTGTCTGATCTGGGGTCTACACTGTTTGCTCTGACCTGTGTGTCCGAATATTAACGTAAATACGGTAACTCAAACTGCCAATTTGTTGTATTTTAATATCTGTGCTTACAGCTCAGACTACTTTCTCAACCAAGCAAATGCCTGGATTCAATACGGAAACACGCCTATTCAAATATATATTAAAAATTTTACAACCAAAAAAGGAAAATGTTCAGATAAAAACAAATCTGATATTTTTCATATTTCTTCTAAAAACATAGATTGTGGGTACTCGTTTGAACTGCCTCGGCGAGGTGGTTCTTATGAGTACCCACAATCCATGTTTTTAGCAAAATAAGAAAAATAATGTATAACCCTGTAAACCACAGTTTTACTATATAAAAGTGGGGTCTAAGGGGGTAAAAATTATATAAATTATATAGGCTTGTTTTCGTGATGTTCTGTTCAAACTTAAAAATTAAACTGCATAATTTCTATAGTACTACATATATTAATTCTGCCACATAATTTCAATGATACAGAAGAAACAAAATTTGACCTAAGAATACAGTGCCGCCAACAGAAAGTATGATGCGACTTCGGGTTAATTTTGGTAACTTATAGATTGAATAAGATGGTTTAGCTGTAAATAAGTTTGAGTTTACCTGGAGAAAGTAAACAACATAATTTTGCGCTCCCTCCGCTCGCATCACGAAAACATGTCTATATAATTTTTACCCCCTTAAACCCCACTTTTATATAGTAAAACTGGGGTTTACAGGGGTATGCATTATTTTTCTTATTTCTGCTCAAAACATGGATTGTGGGTACTCGTTAGAACCGCCTCGTCGATGCGGTTCTAACGAGTACCCACAATCTATGTTTTGAGCAGAAATTTGAAAAATATCAGAATTTTTTATCTGAAAATTTTCATTTTTTCGTGGTAAAATTTTCAGTGTATTTGAATAGGCGTGTTTTCGTAATGCGCATAAAATATATTGTTAAATGTATCCATATAAACTAAAACTCATATATAGATGTAGACCTGAATATTTTTGAAAAAGTTGACTTATTAGACTCCGAAGACATTCGTATGGACGATTTTTTTTTTTTTTTTTTTTTTTTTTGCGTCTAAACAATCATTACGAAAACACGCCTATTCAAATATATAGGAAATTTTAACTCAAAAAACTGAAATTTTCAGATAAAAAAATATTTTTCATATTTCTGCTAAAAACGTAGATTGTGGTTACTCGTTAAACCGCCTCGACGAGGCGGTTCTAACGAGTACCCACAATCTATGTTTTTGAGCAGAAATAACAAAAATAATGTATACCCCTGTAAACCACAGTTTTATTATATAAAAGTGGGGTTTAAGGGGGTCAAAATTTATAGGCATGTTTTCGTGATGGTTTTGCTGTATATGTGTGTTCTAACACATCAATATTGACTAACTCAGCAAATGTCGCGAAAACAGCAACTGTCAATAGCAAAATCAAAAACCGTTAAATTGGCTATTTACAGTTGACTGTCAGCAGCCAAAAAGGTGAAAATGGCTATTTGCAGTAAAATGTCAGTAGCCATAAAAGTTTAAATAGCTATTTACAGTCAAGTACACGTATCACCTGCCGAAAACGTTAAAATGACTATTTGCAGTCAATGATCATTATCCAAAAACAAAAAAATTGCTATTTACAGTCAACTGTCATTAGCTATTTCAGTCATATTTATTACAAATTTGTTATCGAAGAATGTGGACTTTATCCCAAAACTACAAGGGCATTTTTGAGAGAGTGTGTACGTTATCCATGTTGCTGTAAATACATCACTGTGAAGACAACGCTCAAATAATAGTGGGTTGTGAGGGGGCCTGTACTGTATTTAGGTGTTCGTGAACTCTACCATATCGTATAAGCAAACTGAGCAGATACAGGTACACGTTATTACCATATTTACCAAAACTGCTCCTAAAGTAGTATCGTAGATTAACCTATTTCGGTGACCTTTAGATCGTTCTCCTGACGAAGAGATTAAAGTTAAAGATATCAACTGAGAAAGTGTTGACATCACTGAACCCTTCTGTGA
The DNA here is from genome assembly GCA_964016985.1 of Anodontia alba. Lineage (NCBI taxonomy): Eukaryota > Metazoa > Mollusca > Bivalvia > Lucinida > Lucinidae > Anodontia > Anodontia alba. The sequence goes on along the minus strand of OZ024825.1, from coordinate 85,337,879 downwards.
AAACCTAGCATGTGGTAAATAAATGTCACTGAAACAGGCTGGTCACCAAAAAAGGTTAGTGTACGATAAATGTAGCTGGGTCTATATTGTTTGCTATCATATAGCGAAATTTACTTCACTTTTGTTCACTTTTAGGATAAAATTAAACATTTATGTCGTATGAATACTGAGGTTATCAGCAGGGGCGTGGCCAGAACGGCATTATTTTTTACATACACGCAGCAAAAATCTTCATCACGAAAACATGCCTATATAATTTTGACCCCCGTAAACCCCATTTTTATATAGAAAAACTGGGGTTTACAGGGGTATACATTATTTTTCTTATTTCTGCTCAAAAACATAGATTGTGGGTACTCGTTAGAACCGCCTCGGCGAGGCGGTTCTAAAGAGTACCTACAATCAATGTTTTGAGCAGAAATATGAAAAATATCAGAGTTTTTTATCTAAAAATTTTCAGTTTTTGGTGGTGAAATTTTCAATATATTTGAATAGGCGTGTTTTCGTACTGTGAAAACTATGCCCAGAATCGCTTCCAAAACAGGGGCTACTCTTAAATGAAAGAATTTGCTCAAATTCTTTCAGTTAAGAGCAGCTTCTATGGTAATGAAGCAAAATATTTTATGTTAATGCCATTTTATCATGATTTTTTTCTTATGCATGTAACGCACATGCATAATGTGCGTAATGAGCACTACGCCTACGCAAACAATGTAGATCCTTTCAAACTGCTGCTTAAGAAGGGATTCTGCATTTTTATCCGACCCTATCATTTCTACCGTAGTCTTCACCGTTTGCACATATGACCTGGTTGGATGTCAGAAGCCGTTGTTACTGAACATGCTTGGTTAGTTGCTGTGATTTTTATGAAATCCAAAATAAGTATGCGTCTGTTTTTTGTGTAAATGTACCGGACACTTGTATAGTTATCATATATGTATAAATATAAATATAAGAAAAAAAAAATGATGTTGTTTATTTTTGCTCTGCTGAACATAAATATTCGCCACTTTATGACGTCGCCGTTCAAATAAATGTATTCGATGTTTTCTGTAAAACTTCCTGCGCTCTATTATTATGACTTCAATATTGAGAAAAAGCCTACAAATTTATAAAAGCAATAAATATAATTTCAAGAGGTCTATTAACACTTTACATGTAGTTGTTATGCAGCACTGTTTTGAGATCAAAGCCGAATTTAAATGCCCTTAACCAGGGCCAACAACCTACGTCATCAACATGGTGATATGCACATAGCAGGGACTGTAACATTTGTTTGGATTTACGTCAAAATCACGAAGAGTACATAATGCAGTGAAAAATTAATATTGTATACCAAACATGTCCGTTTTAGTACTGTATTTTACCGAAAATGCGAACTCAATACATATTCTAGTTATTGTATATACTTTGACCAATTACACTTAAATTATTAGTATTACTGAATATCAACATGGATGGTCTAAGTATCTGGTCTGAATATCCATTGCGTTTCAGAAGCCCGATTCTTCGAAAGACAGCCAGTCCATATGACAGAGAATTTGGTGCACAAAATGAATATTCTGACTTTCATAAAACCCTAATTATTTCAACAGGATTCGGTGAAACTAGTTACTGACGAAAATACGTGTCTTCATCATCGATATGATGAAGGTTGCTGGTGGTATTAGTCAACGGAAATCTTAAATTTTGAGAAATTTCTTAAACATGTCAATTAACACCAGCTACATTATAGTTCACGCTGATTCTATAGAATCCGCCACATGACAATTAACACCAGCTACATTATAGTTCACGCTGACTCTATAGAATCCGCCACATGACAATTAACACCAGCTACATTATAGTTCACGCTGATTCTATAGAATCCGCCACATGCCAGTTAACACCAGCTACATTATAGTTCACGCTGATTCTATAGAATCCGCCACATGACAATTAACACCAGCTACATTATAGTTCACGCTGATTCTAAAGAATCCGCCACATGCCAGTTAACACCAGCTACATTATAGTTCACGCTGATTCTATAGAATCCGCCACATGACAATTAACACCAGCTACATTATAGTTCACGCTGATTCTATAGAATCCGCTACATGCCAATTAACACCAGCTACATTATAGTTCACGCTGATTCTATAGAATCCGCTACATGCCATTTAACACTAGTTACATTATAGTTCACGCTGATTCTATAGAATTCGCCACATGACAATTAACACCAGCTATATTATAGTTCCTGATCCTATAGAATCAGCGTGAACTATAATGTAGCTGGTGTTATAAAGTGTTTTAAAGTAATATTGACGTTTCGACATCCTTTAAAGTTTCTGTCCTTGCCTAAACAATTTTCCGTTTAAGGGGAATGTAATGGACACTTTTTCAGGGGGGAGGTAACTATGTCAAAAGTGTTCTGTTTCTCTTCTGAAAAGGGGACTACTCTAAAAGGAAAGAAACCTGTAAAGCAAACCGGAAGTCACAAAAGTTGCCTCCTTGTACAAATGCCAGAATATCTTCCAAATTTGTCAAGTCTCCTGATTTAGTTATGAAACATTAGGCCTAGCATAACAAGATAAAATGCCCTTTTGACATATGCGAACAGAAAAGACTCTGGTCAGACTGTGCATTTTCACAGTCAAATCAGGCCATTTTCTGCTCGCTGTTACATAACCTGGCATCAAGCTAATCTGTAAGCCGACAACAGCGCCCCGAGAAGGCCCCTATCAGACTGCGCTAATGTGCAGGCTGATGTATTTTCTTTAAGCGATACAGAGTTTTTTAACACCAGATATGCCTACAGAGTTTTTTTTTTTTTTTTTTTGGTCTGGTAAAGAATATAGCGGCATGCGTTGATATACGTTGATTACTTTTAATCTGACTGTTTCGTGTACATGTAATTGCCCGCTACGTTAACACACCAAAGTGAAATATACACTTCTAGTCCATAACTCTAAATAAGGCACTTTTTTCAGCTATAGTGTATTGATATCTCTCTTATTATTCCACGAAAACATACGATGTGGTTACTCGTTAGAAGCGCCTCCACGAGGCGCTTCTAACGAGAACACACTTCATATGTTCTCGTGGAAAAATAAGAGAAATGTTTAACCCACTTAAGCCAGGCGTCCCATGAAAGGGACATTGGCAACCAGTGTAGACCCAGATCAGACGTCTACACTGTTTGCATAAAATATAGAAACTTCTACAAAAGATTGTAATAATACAAACTAACCAGCCACACCTTATACAGAAATTGGACCTGTCCAAAGAGTTATGGTAGAAGAGTCCACTCGGCATAAATGGGTTTACTGGACATCCTGAATATCTGGAGCTACATGGGCAGTGGCATTTTCACTTTATAATGTGGAGAAAATAATAAAAATGGTTATTAACCATATAAGACATAGTTATGCAGTACAAAAGTTTGATAGAAAGAACAGCATAAACTGTAGTCAGTTTACAACACCGAAAATTCTGAAGAAAAAAAAAAAAACAAAAAAAAAAAAAAAAAAAAAACAAAAAAAAAAAAAAAAAAAAAAAAAAAAAAAAAACAATCGCTTAAAGGTTGATACCGGAGCTAATTTCGATATAACTTTACTTTTTGTTGTCCGATAATACTTTTTTCCAAATGAAATTAAGCTGCTCCTAGTTTGCTATAAAATATTTCTGAGGACTGTGTAACAAAGTATTATAGGAGAAGATATTGTCTAAGTTCATAGTTTTCTAGCTAGGCTACGTAGCGTAGCCAGGTTGGGTCAAGGGAGGTAATAATGTTATCAATTAAATAGTGATTATAATCTAATTATTTAAAAGGTGTTTGGTGAAAGGACCTCTGGCAGTAGCAATGTAAATTTGCCTACAAAATGATGGAAAATAAAGTTTCAGTAAATTGCATAATTTTTATTGCAATGGACCTCTGTTATGAAGAAAAAATTGAAATGTAATTTAAGCCTAACTTTGGGTATAACTGTCAATTGTTGCTATTGAAATGCATGGAAAATGGAAAGTACTGTTTCCCAACCCCCTCCCGCCCTCCATCTCTTAACACCCCGCTTTGCTTCAGATAATTTGTATTTGTACATGCATATTTTGCACAGCATATGTAAGTGGTTACCTGAGGAAAGGGTGTAGGGGAACGATACAAAAAGAAAACGTTTTTTTTTCAGTCTCAGTGTAGCAGTCTTAGGCATGGTAAGAAGTAAAACTGTTTAAAGTTGAGCTATCTGAACTGTTATGTCCTAGCATACTCGTGCTAGTAAACACTCATTACGAAAACATGCCTATTCAAATATACTGAAAACTTTACCACCAAAAAATGAAAATTTTCAGATGAAAAATTCTGATATTTTTCCTATTTCTGCTCAAAACATAGATTGTGGGTACTCGTTAGAACCGCCTCGGCGAGGCGGTTCTAACGAGTACCCACAATCTATGTTTTTGAGCAGAAATAAGAAAAATAATGTATTCTCCTGTAAACCCCAGTTTTACTATATAAAAGTGGGGTTTAAGGGGGTCAAAATTATATAGGCATGTTTTCGTGATGTACAATTAAAACGGCTGATATATTTGGCCACCTGCCTGACTTCTGTGCAGAAATGCAACCTCCACTCAGCGCCTTACGGATTGAAAGCCTTAGTCAGAACTGTGCATTTATGAGGCAAACTGTGCATGTATATATATAGCCAATAAAGTGGACCTGGGCATATATATAGCCAATAAAGTGGACCTGTGCATATATATAGCCAATAAAGTGGACCTGTGCATATATATAGCCAATAAAGTGGACCTGTGTATATATATATATAGCCAATAAAGTGGAACCTACAGGTAGATGCTGGATACACTATAGGGCTCCAGTTAAGTAGTGATGTATTTTTATTTCATATTCTGCTGTGACAAAAATAACCATGGTTCTATATTATCTATGATATTAGTCTCTGTGAATACAAACCTGGAGCACCTGGTTTCAAATGGGATCACTGAACAAGGAATGCTAGCACTGCTATAGGGTATGTTGAATATTGGTATAAGTTGTTTTTTTTTTATTTTTCTGTGAAAAATGATCAATTATACCATCAGTTGTAGTCAAACGATTAACTATATACCCAAATATTACCGTATTTTATAAGGATATGCATAAACATTCACTTGCATGAAAAAAAAATCCAAAACTGGATCAATTTAATTTTTTCTAAAAATGTTACCCCTCCCTCCTATATAAGTGAAATACAGCTTCTGTATGACAAATATTTACATTGACAACTTCTGCTTCTATATAGATCATGTGTTTACCGAACATTATCCAAATATAATAGTATGGAGAAATCATGGAAGCTGGGACAACCTTCTAAAAATCGGCAGATTGCCAATGTTACTGTCAGAGGTCCTTGTTTTTTTTTTATGTAATTTTATGATAATCCTGTATATTTCTATCACAGTGAGTGTGCAGATTCTTTAGAATCTCAGTGAACGCATAAATTATTTTCGTGAAATTTAGAGTATCAGAACATTTATTCTAATTAATTTTACGAACAACGTAATTATCAAATCAACAGTATGGGAAAATCAGTTTGAAACAAAAGTGAAGCTCCTGTGATTTTTCTTACATCTAAAATAGCTTCGGTATCAACATTTAACCCTTAAACTGCCAATCACAACAATTGTCGTCTGCTTTGTCATCTGCTTGTTATTTTAATTCATTTTGCAAACAGTGTGGACCCAGATCAGACTGCTCCTCTAGGAGCAGTCTGATCAGGGTCCACACTGTTTGTATATATGCAAAAATAGGTTTGAAAAGTTTGCAAGAATATTCAGTAGACGACATAAACAGACGACATTTTAAGGGTTAATAATGCACAGTCCCTTATACCCCAGCTTTCACTATATGTGCCGTTAGAAAACGTACCTTCGGATATGTGCGCCCAGTACAGATCCAGATCAGAATCAATGGGTGCATTTTGGATAGCCAAGGATACAAAGTTTCTTGATGCGGACAACGAAGACTCAAATCAGACTGCGCGCATGCGTTTTCTCACGTTGCAGCTAATATATTGTGGAGAAATGTGTTTATTTTTTATTCATACAATGTTTAAAGGCTCCATATCCCTAAAAAAGTAGACATTTTTTTATCCAAGAAAGATTTAATAAATTGAAATATCGTATTAATACTGTTATAAAATGTAGCACCTGACAGCCTGTAGAAGTTCATTTATTCTCTCGTTCTTGAAATGAAATGATTGAATTAATGTTGCCAGCATTAATTCAGAGATACGATGAAAGAAAATCATTTCATTTTTGATCGAGTTCAAAAACGAGAGACTAACTGAAATTTTACAGGCTGTCAGATGCCACATTTTATGTTCGTTTTAATGCTATATATCAATGTATTAAACCTTTCTTTGATAAAAACAATGTCTATTTTTGAGGAATATGGAGCCTTTAAAGAAGGTAACACAATTAGCTATCTGCATTACACAGGCATTCAAACGAAACACCCTTTAGTATAAATCTTTCTTCAAGCACAATCCCGTTGATAATGGTTAACTAACACGCTGTTTTTCCAGATGCCCCTGTCAGATTCAAGTTTTGTCCGAAGTTTTAAATAACATGTCTGAATTTGTGCCGCGTATTCAAATGCTTTGCACGTGAACTCTGTTGCCGTCAAACATGCTTTGTAACACTCGTCGAATTCGGCAAGCATAACCAGTGCATTATGATCGTCGATGTAGCGTTCTTTAGTTTCTGTAAATCCTCGACCATATTTTTCACACGCTAAAATAAAGAGAAAAAAAAAAATAAACTCAATACATAGAGGACATTAGTCGATTATCTCCCTTAAACAATCTCGGTAAAGGAAATAAAGAGTTTTGCTTATTTCCCCTTGTTTAGATTGGTTAAACAATTCAAAGGAAATGAACAAAGGAAGGCTATTTAAAATTTAATTGCCTTCCTTCGCAAAATTTTTATTTTCCTGGTCTAAATAGGCCATATTTTTCACACGTTTATAGAAAGACAAAAATTCTACCAGAAATACAGGGGAAAAAAGAAACCAAATTTGGGTAAGGGAGATAAACACTTTTGCAAAAGGAGGTAATTCAATTGCGTATTTCCTTCCTCTAGATTGTTTAAGCCATCCAGACAAAGGAAATGAACAATTTTGAAAAAACAGGTAATTTAATTGCCTCCTTGCGCAAAATTTGTTATTTCTCTTGTTGACATTGGCAATATTTTTCACAAGCAAATTAAAAGACGAAAACACATCCAGTATAACAGGTGACACACAAATAGGGATGAAACATTTGCAAAAATATTCAGCAGAGGACAAAACAGACGACATTTTAAGGGTTAATAATGCACAGCTCTTTATACCCCTTAACCAATCTAGGTATGGGAAATAAACAGTTTTGCAAAAGGATGCAATTCATGATTTCCCTTGTCTAGGTTGGTTTAGCTATCCAGATTAGTTAAGCAATTCAATTGTCTCCCTTTGCAAAACTGGGTATTTCCCTAGTCTAGATTAGATGAAGCAATCTACGTTAAGGAAATAAACAGTTTTGCAAAGACAGGTAATTGAACTGCACCTCCCCCCCCCCCCCCCGCCCCCCACCTTCCCACCCCCGTTGGCAAAATCTGCTATTTCTCTTGTCTAGATTGGTTAAGCGAAGATACCCACGAATTTCATTCATTTCTGTCCCTCAGGTATGAAAAGTAACGCAGTACATCAAGGGTAAATCAAAGCAACATTTTCTCCCTTTTTTTTTTTTTTTTTTTTTTTTTTTTTTTTTGCTACAATTAAGCTGACAAACCCCTAATTTCAGAATATTTCAAATCAAAGATGTCCTTGTGATTGAAAAAAAATGTTGGAAATTGCGCGTTTTTTGGTTTTATTGTTTGTTGTTTCTAGATTGGTTATTTTTATTCAGATTAATTAATTGAACTACTGGATTTTATATTTTAAGCAAGCACTGTTTCAAGATGATTGATCTGATAAAACTTTGTTAAAATATTCAGTTTTTAATAATAATAAAAATACAAGCTACGACTAACTCTGTTGAAAAAAAAAATAAAAATAAATAAATAAAATAAAATAAAATAAAGAAAATAAAGTAAAAATGAAAATGAAAATAAAATCAACAATAGTAAACAAATAGTAATTAGGTAGAATTCAATTAAATCATTCCATATAAGTCTGCGGCTCCAATTTCGACAAAACACTTTAGTTATGCTATACACAACAAAGTAGGACATGGTTCTTTGAGTTCAACTGCAAGACGGCGATTGACGATGACCCAAACAATATAATAACACCGTGCAATTTGATGCTAATAGAGTCCAGATACATTTAACAGCAGGCAAACGTAATTGTTGTAAGAAACAATGAATCTAATAAATTTGCTGATTTCGCTGTGATAACGTTTGAGAGAGCTGTTTGGTCTCCAGTCTTGTCAAACTGCAATCCCTTCTAGCATTCTTTATAAACCTATAGCGGGCCGTTATCGGCTCGTCAGCTACCCTGACGGGCCGATAACGGCCCGCTGTAGATTTATAAAGAATGCTTACTGGGATGGTGCTTTGCTTCTGAAGATGAAAAGGCTGTGCTATGTGGTGGTCGTAAAGTGTCTTCCATACATCAAGATACTGCAGTTTTTATATTTATTATATACAAATTAAGGAAATAGAGGAAAAACGTTTGTCAAATATAATACCTATTTCCAAAAACATAATATTTTCACAAGTGAAATATAAACAAGAGCTATCATCAGACAGCAAAGCTCGCCTGTATAATTGTCTTGAGCAGAGAAGGGGATTGGGGTATTGCTGAATAAAACTTTGGAGCAATATCTATCATCATACCAAATATAAACCACATCCATCATAGGGTATGGTAAATATGAGCTGTTCAAAACTTTAACATCAAAGATCCCAAGTCGATGCTCATTGCCAAGGGCGGGGGTATTGCTGAATTAAACATTGAACCTGTATCTATCATCACATCAACTATTTTATGATCTGGAAAATATGCGTTGTTGAAAACTTTAAGGCAAAACTTTGACAGAAAAGTTCTAAGCTCGTGCCCTTGACTTCAAGGTGTGGGTGAGGGTACTGCTTAACAGAACTCGGACTGATATATATCATCATACCAGTTATAAACCCAATTAATCAAATAGTTAATGGAATATATGAGCTGTTGGAAACTTTAATGTACAAATTCTAAGTCTGTGACCTTCACCTTAAGGCCATGGGCATAGGTGAGGGTATTGCTGAATAAAGCTCTGGACCTATATCTATCACTATACAAAATATTAAATATAAACCAAATCCATTATATGGGCTGGAAAATATTAGCTATTAAATACCTTAACGCAAAACTTAAACATATAGGTTCTAAGTCCTTAAGGTCTTAGGCATGGTTTGGGACATTGCTGAATAAAACGTTGGACCTATATCTATCATCATACAAAATATAAACCAAATTCATCGTATGGCCTGAAAAAATAAGAGCTGTTAAAATCTTCAACGCAAAACTTTACCATAAAAGTTTTAAGTCCGTGACCTTGACCTTACGGTCATGGGCGTGGTTGGCGGTTTTGCTGAATAAAACTTTGGACCTATATTTCATACCAAATCATAAACCAAATCCATCATGTCCTTTGGAAAGGTCTTAAAAACTTTAATGTTGTGTGGACGCCGACTCTGATGCCGACGCTGACGCCGGACAATAGTGCAATAGCCCTTCCTGCATTTTGTCCAGGCGAGCTAAAATGATATTTTCATTTTACATTGAGGAACTTATTTTTACATTGAATGGTCTAATGGTTAAATTTATTTTCTGTTTTTATATTTTATGGTCAGTGGACAGCACGGTAGTTTGAAACAGTCAGTGAACTTTTTTTTTTCATTTTTTTTTTGCACAGTGATCATTCCGTGTTAAGCGGTTTGATATTTCATTGTCAAAGCGCAAACCTGCTCATCTAACTTTCCCTGACAGAATGCAATATTTGCATCTCTTTCCCTGAAGAGATATATATCAAAGCACTGACAGCACAGGTGGGTAAATTGTCTCTTGAATGTAGGCTGGGAAAATGGCACCGAACGGGGACTTAAGACGTTCCTGATCTGGGTCTATACGGTTTACTCACGTCATTACCTTATTTAAACTAAATATCTAACACTTTAACTCCCATTCTTGCATAAAATCCTATGAACATAGCTGTTTGAAGCTATTCTTGAATGGACCTGAAGTTGTGTTCAAACAACAAAACCATGTTCAAATCATGAAATTCACGTGATTTTTGAACATTGATTTTGAACTTTTGATATCACAAGATGGGCCTTGCTTTGTTTACGTTACGTTGAGCGACGTAACATTATCGCCCTGAACGTAGAATTTTAGAATTTAATGATGACGTCAGAGGGTCACTGCGCAACTGGCGTCATTGTAAACAACATTCTAAACTAGCCGCCATGTTGGTTTGCCATCGAAATTGAAGAGTTTATATGGAGCTCTGGGGCGTTTTCGTCACAATTTGCCGTTGGAATCGTAAGTTATGCAAGAACAACGATCATTCATGGTTATTTCGTTGCAATAGCATTTGCCGGGTCCCTTGGAAGGTATTTGAACACTCGGCCTAGTGTAACATGCGTAAGAAAAATATTTTTTATAAAGTGGCATTAAAGGGAGCAAATTCTTTCCTTTAAGAGTAGCCCCTATTTTTGAAGCAAGTCTAAGCATAGTTTTCAAGACTTTTCCTCGCTGTGCGTTTAGTTATTTCCGTTCTGGCTACGCCATTGACTCCTTTCGGTACTTTTCAATACATTTTAACAAGTCCACGTTGCTATGTTTTGATGTATCTAAAAATAGTTACCCGAGTGGCAAACAGTGACATGATCAGTCGTCGCGATTTAGCGGCATCTTATCCCGATCTACATTGTTGGTTCAGGCGTGTCTGTCTGAATAGTTAGGGTAAATACAGTAAATGTATTCTGTTCCCTTAACCCATTTATACCGGGTGAACTCTTCTACCTTAACTCTTTGGACTGGTCCATTTCTGGTTAGTTTATAATATTATCATGTTTGTAGTATTTTCAGAATTTAGTGCAATGTAGACCCTGATCAGACGCCGCGTTCTGCAAAATTTTCTTAAGATTGTGTCCACGTGACTGTAATTCATAGGTGGATATACCGGAAATTATGTTACGTAAAACAAGACGTCGTTCTTGAATTCTTTCCGTTAAAATGAAAAACGTTGATATTCAAAAAGGAGCATTTATTCTGACTGCGTTCTATTATAGTGCAATAAGTGAGGATCTATGATTTCTTGCTGCGATGAGAAGTAAACACCTTGGGATTAAATAATCAGGGCAAACTTTCCATTTTTGTTTATGCGTGTATTCAGAGACACTGATTTTTCAACAATTCATTGATGCTGAAGCAAAAGTCATTGACTACGGACTTGTCATGGCTTACAGACAGTGGTAAATATTTATTTCATATAGCATTTTAAACAAACACTGATTTGTAATACTTTACAATGGAAGCGTGAGTTTAACCCCTTAGTGCCATTTTTTTTTGTTTGTTATTTTTTTGTTCCTTATTTATGTAAACAAAGTGATGTGTACGCAAATCGCCTCAAGAAAGTGTGCGTTTTTCGTAACGTCACATCATTACGCAAACATACCTATTCAAATATATTGAAAATTTTAGAACCAAAAAAGGAAACTTTTCAGATAAAAATTTCTGATATTTTTCTTATTTCTGCTGAAAACATAGATTGTCGGTACTCGTTAGAACCGCCTCAGCGAGGCGGTTCTAACGAGTACCCACAATCTATGTTTTTGAGCAGAAATAAGAAAAATAATGTATACCCCTGTAAACCCCAGTTTTACTATATAAAAGTGGGGCTTATATAGGCATGTTTTCGTGATGTCATTGGATGTAGAGTACACGAAAGACATGGAAAGCGCAAGGCCAGCTATGTTTGTCGCAGAAGCAGATAGCTTGCCAGAGTTCACAAGCAGTATTTTGCAACAGATTAATAATAGTTGTTCTGTTCAGAGGATTTTTCAACTTTAGATCCCACAATGATAAAACGCAGGGACAAAGTTACGGCGATGATCTGTTTGTGGGGGCATTTTACCACACAGTCACAGGTGAGACAGAAGTTGCTTTGAATTTCGTATTTCGTTTTAAATTTCTTTTGAATGTTTTTAGAAACAAAATAAAGCCGATGTTTTCAGAAAGTAATTCAGTGATATGCAGACTGTGCTGAAATTTACAATGCATATCAAATGCCTCAGATGCGACGTTAAGTGGATAGTACAACTAATATTGTGACCGTTTCTGGACGTCTTATATGGAGGAGCGAGTACTTCCCCAGAGTTGCACATAGTTGTTCAGACGATATTTACAAGAAGTTGACAGCCTTGTGCAAGATTCATCGAGACGGAATAGGTGCAAGTCGCGCAGCGCCCTTTGGAAACGACGGTCATTGTTTCGTCCGGTGTTAATACATTAGGATATGAAAAACGGCGATGTTTCAGAAGATATACAGCCTGGACGGTGTTATTCGGGATCTGAAACAGTCAATCATAGTCAGCGTAGAAAGAAGGACGAGGAATTTAAATCGACATAGTTTTAATTGGTTGACGTGCTGGCCTCCAAGCAGACTTATGTGGACGTGGCAGGACAGCCGTTATGGTCCAATACGGTTCACAGGCTACAGATAAGGGCCACTGCAACAACTCTGCAAGTACAGCGTGTACTGATTCTTCACTGACGCATGCAAAGACGGCCTATGCACCTAAGATACAGGCTCCAGTGACGACTATTGAATCTACAGTACTAAACTCGATGATTTTCTCAACTCCTCAGCTGGTGAACACAGTCTTTTATTTTACAATGCATATATGAAAACGCAGGTGTCTAGGGGAATTCTTAAAACAATAATATTAACAGAATAAATAAGCTGCAAAGGCGTGCTTGGCGTGCATGCAAACTTATGCTGGGCAATAAAATACGAGAAGCTAGAAACCGTCTAAAATGGCATTCGAAGAAAGTGCAGTTTTACAAAAAAAGCAAAGACAATGTATACCATTGCAACTAATACCTGATTATGTTTCACATACGAAACACGTATGCTAATGATACGACTTCCAATTTACGATCTGTATCCAACAGAAACTTTTTATACCAAAGCCAGACAATAATTTATTTAAAGATAGTCTTTCATACTTTGGTACAATAATCTTGAACAGTATACCACTATTAATCAAATATGCTGACTCTATAAATTCATTCGTAAATAGATGTGTAGCATGGATGAAAAAATTAAAATTACTATTATCTCGCCCCTACCGCAATCACGATATCAATACATTGATTATAGAATTACCATAATAACCCTAATTTTGGGACAGACAGGTCTGAGCAAACAGTGTGGACCCAGATCAGACGCCGCAATTTTCTGTTTAAAAAATCATTTCTGTTTTTTTTTTTTTTTTTTTTTTTTTTGTTGTTGTTGTTGTTCTTGATGCAATATCTAGAAGTTATAAAGGAATAACTGAAATGTTTCAAGATTAAGAATTAAACATAAAGATGCTAAAATTATACAACGTTTAGCTCCATCAGTATCATTCCAATTAATCTCTCATTTTCATAAACGCGTCCAGCGGGAACTGCAAAGCAGCGCGAAGCGGTTCGGCGTGCAGACGCACTACTCTAGACTACCGATGTGACCAGTGAGGTGTGTGACCAAAAATGTGATGTTCCAGCAAACGCTTGGGTGGTTCGGTGCTTATCCTGAAAAACAATGAGCGTCCTGTGATTTGGCAGGGACTGTTGACATGGCGGCAGTGCCGAAAATAGCAACAAAACAGCCAAAAACGCCAAGTATGCCAATTGCAAGGGGTGAATCATGAGACTTATGACGTCAGCCTACAAAATTTGCGATCGCAGCCAATTTGAATTTTGTCTCCACTTCGAATTTTATTTCTATCCATTCTCTTTCTATTTACAAGCTAAGCATGATTCGTTTTGTGCATAAGGTACACTTTGATGTAGATTTTTAGATAACACATAGACTTCACGCAATTTTCACGTGATAATCTAAAAAAAAAATCGACACAACAATGTGTTTGTTTGACCGGTTTGTAAATTGTAGTTATTTTTTGTTTTTTGATTGTTTTTTTTTTTTTTTGTTTGTTTGTTTTGTTTTGTTTTGTTTTTCTTTCTGTTTTTCATAATGTGTAGACGTGTAGACTCGCTTTAAAAAAAAAAAAAAAAAAAAAAAAAAAAAAAAAAAAAAGACCAAAAAACGCGCAAACGGTAAAAAAAATCTTATGAAAAATCCTTAAGCAGTAAAATGGATTTCAGGTAAGCGAACGATAGTATATTGTTGTTGTCATCGGCATACACTAGTTTTCGGTATTCGGAAAGCATGCCCCCCCCCACCCGCCCCACACACACACACCCCGCCCATTGGGGCCCACGAAATAGATGGGCTGCCTGAAGCCTCAATGGCAGAGCTGCTAGTAACTAAGCAGGACCCGAATTCTTTGATAGGGTCGGGTAAAAGTTCTACAAATTTGGAGGCAATGTCTCTGAACTACTGAAATATTGTTGATTTGGACGTTACATCGCAATTCATGCAGTGGATTCAGAAGTCAAGCGTGGTCTGAGATCAAATTCAGTTAGATCTGGCCAACCCACCTATGAAGCATGTGATGACAATTTGGACGCCCGGATATAGCTAGAACCTATTAAATTCATATTACTTGTATGTATTGCAATGTATTTGCTGTTTCAAATAACATAAAATAACAGTGTTGAGTGAGTTGAGAACACAAGTTTCGGACTTCTCACAAGAAAAGCCTAAACTGGACATACTCTGTGCTCATACATACGTCTCTATCTGGCGAGGGACAACGTTTGGACTTGGCAGATGCGCACACTCACCTGGACTTCGATGTACGCATATAGCGTTGTAACCTGTTTTGACTGGCTACTTGGTTGTTTGTTACATGTATTATTTATATCTTTGAATATTGTATTTTGGTTCATACATGCGTAGAACTGACTATCATTTAAGCAAATTTATCTCATTACACACATACAGTATATGTAAGGAGTGTTGTTGTTTCTTGTTCCAAATCTTGTTTAGATCTAAATGGATATACAATAAATGTTTTGAAATGTACGGTTAGATGCTTCTAAGTATACATGATTCTGCATAAGCATCGAAAGCGTACACAAACTGAGAAAGATCATATAAGATAATTCACATGTATAAAAGGACCAGCGCGATACTTAAGTGTTTAGTCTAAAAACTAGTTTCATATGAACAATAAATTTTACATTATAGGTGGTGAAACATACTAAAAGTATAACCGTTATTTATAACAGAGCTATTCTTGTCACAGTGACGTCAGATTGCCGTGTAAAGATGGTTATCTGTAAAACCTGGATTGGGATATTGGCAAACAGTGCAGGATCTGCACTGTTTGCTTAAATTATAAGTTAAGGGTTAATGAAACAACCTAAGTCCCCATTCAGGACTATGTTCCTAGCCTACACTCAGAGACAATCGACCCGCCAGTGCTGTCAGTGCTTTGATTAAGTAATGATATATAATTCGTCTTAATTATCTTGAGATTCGTCTTAATTATCTTGAGATAAACAATTATACTTGTAGCATGTTTCACCAATTATGATGTAAAATTTATTGTTCATAGGAAACTAATTATTAAAACACTACCTGTAGTGTTTTTTATTTCTTTTTTTTTTTTTTTTTTTTTTTTTTTTTTTTTTTTTTGTCCTATATTCTGGTGCAGCTTTAAATTACAAATATAATGTTCGGTCTGCTTTAGGGTCCTCTACCTCATCAAAGTAATACCATTGTAAAATGCATGTAATCACAAACACTTTCATAATATAACAAAGCAGTGGGGGGGGGGGGGGCAGGGGAGGGGGGCAATGGCATATTTACTGTCTCTTTTATCATATACGTTGTTCCTATGCTCCTATATTCGCTGCCTTTAAGTTATCATATACGCTGTACCCATCGTCCAATATTCGCTGTCTTTATGTTATCAAATACGCTGTCCCCAATATTCCTATATTCGCTGTCTCTATGTTATCAAATACACTTTCCTCGTACTCCCATATCTGATGTTCCTGTTATCATAATACGCTGTCCCCATGTTCCCATATTCGCTGTCTTTATGTTATCAAATACGCTGTCACCATGTTGCCATATTCGCTGTCTATATTATCATATATGCTATCCCCATGATCCCATATCCGTTGTCTTTATTTTATCATATACTCTGTACCCATGTTCCAATTTTCGCTATCTTTATGTTATTAAATACGCTGTCCCATATTCGACGTCTTTATGTAGTCATTTACACTGTCCCTAATTTTTTCATATTCGCTGCCATTATGTTATCATATACACTGTCCCCATGATCCCATATTCGCTGTCATTATGTTATCATATACGCTAAACCAGGCTTCTCATTTTCGTTGTTTTTATGTAATCATGTACACTATCCCCATGTTTCCATTTTCGATCTCTTAATGTTACCCCCATACTCCATATACGCTGTACCGATCTTCCAATATTCGCTGTCTTTATGTTATCATAAATGCTGTCCCCATGTTCACATAAACGCTTCCTTTCTGTTATCATATACTTTTATCATGTACCCATATTCGATGTCTTTATGTTATCAAATACGCTGTCCCCGTGTTCCCATATTTGCTATCTTGATGTTATCGTGTACGCTGTACAATCACCCTATATTCTCTGTCTTGATGTTGTCATATATATTGTACCGGTACAATCTTCCTATATTCGCTGTCTTTATGTTTTCGTATACGCTGTACCCATCTACACATCTTCGCTTTATGTTATCTTATAGGCTATACCCATCTTCCCATATTCGCTCTTTTTATGTTATCATATATTTTGTACCAATCTTGTCATATTCGCTGTCTTTCTGCTATGAAATACGTCGCCCCCGCCCCAATGTTTCCATATTCGCTGTCTTTATATTATCATATACACAGTATCCCTTCCAATATTTGCTGTATCATCATATGCACTGACCTCATGTACCCATATTCGACGTCTTTATGTTATAATATAAGCTGTACCCATTTTCCCCTATTTGCTGACGTTATGTTCTCAAACACGCTGTCTCCATATTCCCATTTTCACTGTCTTTATGATATTAAATACACTGCTCCCATGTTCGCATATTCGTTGTCGTTTTGTTATCATATACAGTCGAACCTCAATAGTCGAACACCGATTGCCTGTTTACCATGGCTAATTCGAATTTGTTTTTGAATCCCTACAAAATTCTTCCAGTAGGTCAACAAATATTTCAGGAAATTTTCTTATTTTATCATGTAATTGTATATTGTGTGTACTCATTAGAATCGTACTAATCAGTACAATCAACATACTAATATTCGTAGAAAATCGAAAAGATTTTCCTAAATTGTCGTAAATTCCTTCCTGACCTGGAGCCATGATTAACCTTCTGTGGCTCGAACTACCTATATCTCGAACAAATTTCTATGGTCCCAAAGATGTTCGAGCCATTGAAGTTCGACTGTATACTGTCCCCATGATCCCATACTCGCCGTGTTTATGTTATCATATACACTGCCCCCATGTTCCAATATTCGCTGTGTTTATGTTATTAAATACGATGTCTCCAAAATTCGCTATCTTTATGTTATATAAATACGTACTCCGCATATCCCATCCAATATTCGCCGTATTTATGTCATCATATACACTGTCCCCTGGTTCCCATATTCGCTGTCTTTATGTTATCAAATACGTTGTGTCCACGTTTTTACATTCACTGTCTTTATGTTATCATATAAGCTATACCCATCTTCCTATATTCGCTGTCTTTATGTTATCAGATACGCTGTACCCATCTTCACATACTCGCTTTTTTTGTTATCATATACGCTGAACCCAATTTCCCCTATTCGCTGACTTTATGATATCATATATACTGTACCAATATTCTCGCATTAGCACACTTTCTGCTATCAAATACGCTGTCCTTATTTTATTAAAACCGATGTCTCCATGTTCCCATATTGGCTGTCTTTATGTTATCAAATACACTGTCCCTATGTTTCCGTAATCGCTTTCTTCATGTTATCATATACACTGTCCCAATGATCCCTTACTCGCTGTGTTTATGTTATCGTATACAATGCCCCAATGTTCCAATATTCGTTGTGTTCATGTTATCAAATGTGCTGTCCCCATGTTTCCGTATACGGTGTCTTTATCTTATATAAATACGCTCTCCGTATCTATCCATATTTGCTGTCTTTATGTTATCATATACACTGTCTCCATGTATTTCCTGTATGTATGTTAACAAATATGCTGTCTCCATCTTTCTGTATCCGCTGTGTTTATGCCATCATATACGCTGTACTATCTTCTCATAATATACGCTGTACTTAATTTTCCATATTGGCTGTCTTTATGTTATCATATACACTGTCTCCACGTTCCCATATTCGCTGTCTAAACTTCACACATTCGCTTTATGTTATCATATACGCTGAACCCAATTTACCCAATTCGCTGTCTTTATATTATCAAATTCGCTGTCTTTATGTTATCAAATACACTGTGCCCATGTTCCCTTAATCGCTGTCTTTATGTTATCATACACACTGTCCCCATGATCCAATGCTGTATTTATGTTGTCATATAGACTGCCCCCATGTTCTCATATTCGCTGTCTTTATGTTATCAAATACGCTGTCCCTATGTTTCCATATTCGGTGTCTTTATGTTATATAAATACGCTGTCGCCATGTTCCCATATTCGCTGTCTTTATGTTATCATATATACGGTCCCCATGTACCCATATTTGCTGTATTTATGTTATCATATACGCTGCACCCATCTTCCCATATTCGCTGCCTATATATTATCAAATAAGCTGTCCCCATGTTTCCATATTTGCTGTCTTTATGTTATCAAATACACTGTTCCTATATTCCCATATTTGCTGTCTTTCCCCACGTTCCCATACTTGCTGTCTTTAGGTTAGCAGATTAACTGTCCCCATGTTCATATATTCGCTGTGTTTATGTTATCATATACAGTGCCGCCCCCGACGCCTTTCTCCCCCCCCCCCCTCCCCACCATGTTTCCTTATTCGCTGTCTTTATCTTATCAAATACGTTGTCTGCATGTTCCCATATGCAAACACACAATTCCCCTGTCCCTGTATTCGATGTCCCCGTATACCTTTTTCTTTTACTTGGCGCGGGGTAATTATATTTTATGGTCACAAATATCTGTTTGTTCTTGTGAATAAATTTACCATCCATCATCTGTTTTAGCTTTTCAGCAGCACTTATAATTGTATTATTTTTTATGCAGACTAACAAAGATAACTCAATATATTTAACTTATAAATTAACCCCTATAGCACTAAGCAAATTTGTAGCAGACGACATTCTAAAATTTATTTTATTATTTTTTAGAGAAAATAAGACTTAACATTTGATGTGAGTCGTGTGCCTATAAATACAACATAATATTTCATGTGAATCGTCTGCCGAGCAGACGATTCACATGAAATATTAAGCCTTATTTTCTCTGAAAAAAATATTTCAAAGTGTCGTCTGCTGCAGTTTAATGTTAAGGAAGGTATAGCAATTGAGTGCAAAACGCGAGACAAGATTCCTTATTAAGCAATATGCGAAGAGCGATGTCCCCAGATCAGTCTATGCAGTCTGCAGATCAGTCTATGCAGTCTGGTCAGGATCTTCTCTGTTCGTCAATATATTCCACAGTATCCAATCATTCTGTAAGCGGACAAAGAACGCCCTCGTCAGATCGCGCGAATACGCAGACTAATCTGGGCGCTCGACGCCCGCCAATGTCTTATACACCATTTTCTTGCAATTTGCACTAATTAATCTTTGACAGACGAAAAAAGTATAAAAAGTCATTATTGACTAGTCTGCAAATGTCTTTTGTTCAAAACTGCATTGCATGTAAGAGACATGCTACTAATAAGCCACGTACTCTAAAACCCTATTGTCAACGTAACAAATGAGCGTTTCCTGTCACACGAAAAACCGAGCCGGGACACAGCATTACCTACAACATCGCATGTCCGCTAAGCAATCGCACAGGCTGCTTAGAGTGATTGCTTTGCGCTCCAAGGGTGGCCAAGCATGCAAGCTCTCTTTAGAAGAACGGCAGAGGTTCTACTTAGAATGTGTGGACGCGCAGGCTGATCTGAGTTTTCGATGGGCGGACACGCGATCTAGTTAGAAATGCTGTGCCCCGGTTCAAGTGTATAATAAAAATGCAACAGTATCTGTCGCCGTAAATAACCTAAATATTGGGACAGATAGGTCAGATTCAGATCAGACGCCGCTGTACGCGGCGTCTGATCTTGGTCTACCCTGTTTGCCACTAATCCAAAGACGCATGAACAGGTACTCTGTGGTAAATTGGACTTTTTATTTTATATAGGACAAGTATGGTAAAGAGCCGAGGTATCCAAATATTTTGTTAGCTATGGTAACCACTCCAACAATTGACACTAAAAAGGAAAGCAGGGAATTGCGTGATACCGAGACAGACACTAGTCACTAGCACAACGGGTGAGCACCAAAGGCCTAGCCGAAAACGACCATCACGTGAATTTCTGACCCCCGCTGATTCCTCCTTTTTACTATTCAAAGTGGTGAAATAGGAGTTTGTCTGAATTTTGAATTTCTTTAACTTGTGTTAAAATCTCAATAATAGTTAAGGAAACTTTGTTTATTTTATAAGCCGCCCACTAAAAGGGGCGGAGCCCAGCTAAGTGCAAGGAAATTAGAGAGGTTCAAAAGATAAAGCTTGGTGAAATTGCTGGGGTTTGTCTGAATTTTAAATTTCTTTTACTTGTGTTTAAAATCTCAATAATAGTTATGGAAAGTTTGTTTTATTTTATAAACCGCCCACTGAAAGGGGTGGAGCCCAACTAAGTGCAATCACATTAGAGAGGTTCAAAAGATGAAAACTGAAACTATTATCTGCCAACTATATACCTAAACTTTAACCTGCCAAGTATACACTTAAACTAAAACATGCCAGTTATACACTTAAACTATAACCTGCCAACTATACACGATCGGACATTTAAAAATATGTTCTTATTTTTCACAGAAAATAACATCGACAAAAATAAGAAGTATACATCTAATTTCCTTCCTATGATTAAACGTTCTGTCTCTTCAACATTTGGTTTCGATTTAGACTGGCTCCAGTCTCCAGTGACTAAATACCTGTTTGATAAGCCACTAAAATACAACAAAAAATATTATGACTATAAAGGCTGAGCCTTTATACTCCTGATATTATTTTGGTTGTATTTTAGTTGATTATTAAACAGGATTATAAGTGTGAGTGCTATTGCTATGGTTTTCTAAGTGTTTCGTCTGGTATATGTTCTTAAGCTCTAGCACTCTGTAGGCTCAGTCTTCACTTGAAAATATTGTCCAATATTTCACAGAAAATCAAGGTTTGATATTTCATTCAGATTATCTTTTTTTCTGTGAAAAAATGAGAATATATATTTTAAATGTTGTCTGCTTTTATTTATAGCAAACAGGTTAAAGTTTAAACTTCCAATCTCGGAACCGCTCACACAAAATTAGGCTCTATCCCTTCCCAGTAGGTGGTTTAATAAAAGAAACAGTTTCGTAAGGTTTAAAACTCAATCATTAAAAAGTTTCATTTAATCAAAGGACAGATAAACCACCCCTTTACCACTTCACATCGTAAAAAAGGGCGAAACAGAGGGATCGGAAATTATGAGGTTGTTCACGTGTTGAGTAATGACCATGACATCACGAATACATGCCTATATTATGTTGACCCCCTGTAACCCCACTTTTATGTAGCAAAACTGGGGTTTAAAGAAGTACACATTATTTTTTTTTATTTCTGCTCAAAACATGGATTGTGTGTATTCGTTAGAACCGCCTCACCGGGCGGTTCTAACGAGTACCCACAGTCTATGTTCTGAGCAGAAATATGAAAAATATCAGAATTTTTATCTGAAAATTTTCTTTTTTTGTGTGGTAAAATATTCAGTATATTTTAATAGGCATGTGTTCATAATGTGAATGTTAAAACAACCGATTCAAAAGAACTTCGTAAAAGTTAGCTTAATGGCCATTTAATGTAAGTTCAGCTTGGAAACAGCATTATGCTTCGACTGATGTATGGCCACTGACAGTGTTAACAATTAATTTCTGAGGAATAGCCTGAGTCCGATTAAAATGAAAATTCGTGTACTGGCTTAATTGACACAAATCAGTATTAATAAGAAAATGACAATCACGTGTCAAATAAAATCTTACTTCAGGTAAAAACTAGAGTGGCTACCATTCAACTCATGCGAGTTTCATATGTCGACTTAAAGACAATGAAAAAAAAAAACGAAAAAAAAAAAACAAAAAAAAAAACAAGGACCGGCGCGATACTTCAGTGTTTAGTCTAACAACAGTAATTGTCCCTAATTAGTAAAGCAATTAGTTTCCACGCGGTATAACTTGACAGATGTTCATCCAGTTCAAACAACCATTCGTAGTGGAGCTTAATGGCAATTAAACACCGAGATTTAGATAAAAAAATGAAAATGTCGCGTTGATTTTGAAACGCATTAACGTTAACCCTTAAAGAACCAATCATAATTGCAGGAGACAACAGTTTGAATTATTTTTTATTATTCATTACTATTTTTCCGCCTGAGAAAATAAGGCTTGTCATTTCATGCGAATCGTTTGACAAGCAGACTATTCACATGAAATCGCAAGCTTTATTTCATCTGCAAAATAATAATAGAAATAGATCATCGTCTAGTCCAACTTTGCTGGACACTTTAACGAATTTTGCGCGTTTACAATCCCCAATATTAATGTCTGTGCAAAAATTCAAGAACATGAATACAAAAAGAAACACTACAAATCCTGTTTTCTGAGAAATAAAAGAAAATATTTCGAAATCTCATCTACTGAAAACTTTAACGACACGTCAACCCTGTGGGTCATTTTGTGTCGTCATCCAGAGAAAGGGAGAATAGAGATAGAAATGACAGTGGATGAGATGAAAGAGAGGGACAGGGGAGAAAGAGAAAAATGAATGAAAGTGAAGAAAGATATGAAGTAAAAACATTCCCCCTCTATCCTTACCTGCTGCAAGGACAGCAGACCTTGCCCAACTGTAAGCCAGTCTCAGTTGGATGCCCCGGTGACGTAAAAAATGTGGGGAATCCACGTGACCAAATGACTAGGTACACAAAGTTTGTTACTATTTTAGCTCCGCATAATGTAGGATTTTTTTAGAATATATTCATACCAAATGGAATTTGTTCAAGCAGAGCGCAGAGTATGCGGAAAATCAAGCTCTTTCTGGTGGTGTAAGAGCTATTCTGCGATCTGGTCTAATTCTCAAGAACATTCGAAGATTGTTTTGCTGTCAATCTGGGCTGCGGGACAATGTACATGAATTTTGACGAAAGACATTCTCCGAATGTTCTCAAGAATCAGACCAGATTGCAGTATAGCGCTTACACCACCAGAAAGAGCTTGATTTTCCGCGTTCTCTGCGCTTTATTTGAATAAATTCCATCAGGTATGAATCGAGATATTCTAAAAACTCCTACCTGATGCGGAGCTAAAAATAGTAACAAACTCTGTGCACCTAGTCATTTGGTCACGTGGATTCCCCACACACTGGTAAGATACACGACATTTTTACTTCACCCAACCGCCCCTTTTAACGCAGAGGGCTAAGCGTTAATTTGTTATGTTCTTTTTGCATATATATAGCATGTATAGTGCACGTATTGACTACTTACTTCTGCTACATGTTCCAAGTGCTTCGTTGAAGCTGTAGCCTGACTCACATTTACAGACCCAGTCCCTGCACTCAGAGTTGGGAGTTGTACACGTTTCTTTTGACTGGCATTCTGTTCCAATGTAGCCGATTCCTATGAAAACAAAAATAAATAAAATAAAAGTCAAAAATGATTGTTAACATGGCATGATAGCCCTCCACTGCGAGCAACAGCAGGACCAATACATAAAGCAAAATCACCATTTTGACTTTAATCAATGAACAAAACTCTATTGAAAAGGTACGATACTGACCCATTTTCTCTACCTGTACCTAGTTCTTATCAATATCAATATGTAAGTTAGAACAAAATCCATCGGAGCGTTCTCAAGATACATGAATTGAATAGAACAATCAAAAAAAAAAAAAAAAAAAGAAATAAGTAAAATAAAAATAAATAAATAAAAAAATAAACGTCAATCAAGCGTCATAATTGCCCAATCTTTAAAACGAACCTAGATCTAGTTAATGTAAGTGTATACATAAAATTTGGTCACAACTTTGTTTTGATTTGTTCTCAGTATATTGAACGGAAACATACTTCGTATATCCAGTCCCGTTAAAGAATCAATAGAATTATAGAATATGTTGATCTGAAAATACTGCGCGGATGAGCTAGCACTGTTCGCTATTCTGCATTACCAAAAACATGCCTATATAATTCAAACTCCCTTAAACCCCACTTTTATATAGTAAAACTGGGGTTTGCAAGTGTAAACATTATTTTTCTTATTTCTACTCAAAAACATAGATTGTGGTACTCGTTAGATTACCCACAGTCTATTTGAGCAGAAATATGAAGAATATCAGAGATTTTTATCTGAAAATTTTCAGTTTTTGGAGATGATATTTTCTAAAAAATATGAATAGGCGTGTTTTCGTAATGGATACAGAGTCGTTATTCA
This sequence comes from Anodontia alba, assembly GCA_964016985.1. Taxonomy (NCBI): domain Eukaryota; kingdom Metazoa; phylum Mollusca; class Bivalvia; order Lucinida; family Lucinidae; genus Anodontia; species Anodontia alba. The sequence continues at coordinate 85,313,013 of OZ024825.1, read as the reverse complement.
CACGAAGCTATTTTTAAAAATAATTGTCCTCAATATGACCTCATTGCATTGACTGGGCCGTAAAATCTTAATACAAACAATTCTCCATATTCATTTCTGTATTATTATTTTAATCAACTACAGTCGAACCTCAATAGCTCGAATACCGATGGCTCGTTTACCATGGCTAATTCGAACTCATTTTGAGTCACTACGAAATTCTTCCGATTGCTGAAAAAAAAAAAAAATAATTAAGGAAATTTTCTTATTTTATCATGAATGTGTACAATGTATATTGTGTGTACTCATTAGAATCGCCTCATCGAGGCGATTCTAATGAGTACACTCAACATACCATTATTGTCTAGAAGATCAGAAACAAAAATCCTAAATTATTTTTCCATTTGCCTCCTGATCTGGCATATGATTAACCCTCAGTTGCTCGAACTACCCATACCTCGAACAAATTTCCATGGTCCCAAAGAGATTCGAGCTATTGAGGGTTTACTGTATTTGCAAGTAGCTGATCACTTTTGACTTAATTAGCAATAAACTTACGTGACGAAAAAACAACAACAAAAAAAAAAAACCACACACACTTATGATCCCTGAAGGAAATTAATGGCCCCGCTACTGCCAGTTTGGCTTTTGTATAGCAAAATTTCTAAGTAAATCAAAGGAGTGTAGCTCTAGTAATAAAAATTAGATCAGAGTTCTGTGATCTTAATGCAGATGCCTTGCCTATATTCTTTGAGGGATGTTTCAAATATACTATATTTATATTCTTACTTTGGTGCAAGTTTCAAATCATTATCCTGAAAACTGTAGAAGCTGCGGAGACAACAACCCTACTATAAAAAAATGATCAGAGTTATGTGACCGTTGTGCAAATGTCCAGCCTATAATCTTACTTTGAGGGATGTTTCAAATCTGTAGAAGTTGCGGAGACACAAACCCTACTATGTCATATAGGGTATGCATCCCTATAAATGATAACTCGATCAGAGTTCTGTGACCTTTATGCACGTGCTCAGTCTATATCCTTTCTATGGTGCAAGTTTCAAACCATAACCATGAAAACTGTAGAGGGAGTTGCGGAGACGAACAGTACTATAAAGTATGACGGACAGACGGATACACGGACAGACGTGCGTATGACGGAGTATAACCGAGGTAAACATTGTTGCAAATATTTTAAAATTATTTATGTTTTGCAAATCTAATTTATGCTTAGGACGTCACAAAGCCTCAATAAATATTAAAAATGGTGGCGCCCATAAATGCAGTTTCGAACTATCAAACCTCAATAATGTTCTTATATTCCACCCGATTTTGACCAAATTTGCATCAGAGTGCATAGTTTGTTAAGACCATGTATGTGAAATGCATCATTTGTTATGTTCTAGCCTCTAGGCTAATTCAACTCACGGATAATTGATATTTTTCTTATTTTCTAAAAAAAAGGCTTTGACGTTTCATGCATAGTATCTCTTTAGGGGACAATTTGCAAGAAATGTCAAAGCTGTCGATTTCTGGTAAAAAATGAGAAAAGATAATTTGAAAGTCGACATTAGTTATTTATTTAAATAATGGTGGATCCACATAGGCTATTTTGGTATGTTGGTATACATGGTTTCAGCTTTCACTTTATACGAGCCGGGACATGGGGAAAATGTGTCTTCGGGGTAGGTGGGAACGATAGAGGGTCAGAACGGCCAGCGGGGATGAAAGTCTGAGCGAGGGCTTTGAGGCGCATCATCCTTTTTTCTTTCTTTCTTTCTTTCTTTCTTTCTTTCTTTCTTTCTTTTTTTTTTCTGTAGGTGGACAGTGGAGTTCCTGATCAGACTGCACGGATGCACAGGATGGTTTGGGCCTTCACTGTTCTCATATGCCCGAGGAAGCGTTTTTGTATGGCGTGGCCCATATACGAATAAACTGTAGTAAGATACAGTCAACCCCCTTTATACCGACACGCGATACAACGACAAAATTCATTACAATGAAAATTTGAAAGTCACGAAACCTTCACTCAAGAGGTGACAGTTATTGAGAAATAATGCAAGAATATTGCATACAAACTTCAAGCAACATATGATTTGGTTATTTGTTAGAATCGCCTCAATGAGGCGATTCTAATAAATATCCAAAACATATGTTCTGTGTGGGAATTAGAATAAATCATATCATTCTGTCCATTCAGGATTCTTTACAAGAACAAATTTATTATAATGGCAACATTTTTGGGAACAAGTGTTCTCGTTGTAACGAGGGTTAACTGTATTTAATTCAGTATGTAGCCTTCCTTTTTTTCTACTTCTTACTGTATACTTTTTACTATCTGTCTGTCTGTCTATCTGCCAGAACTTTACTTTATGTCTTATACTTTTTGCCCTAAGTTTATGGCCTAGCCGCCATGTAAACCTATTTAAGATGACATTTGTACACGGGTTGTAATCTAAGGAACTAGCTCGAAAATGCGTCAATGGAATTTTATTCCCTCTCCACATCCGGGAACTTTAGAGCTAGTACCTTCGACAGGAAAACGGTAGCAAAGGTACGTCTCGAAGATTTTTTCAATAATTATTTCTTTTTTAGCAATTTATGAATAAATCGGACAATGCTGTCGTGTGTAGATATATGATTTAACTTTGTTCTCCGTTAAAATTTGCTGTAGAAATATGCAGGACTTGAATATAATTTTGCCATAACGTTTGAACAAGGAAGTGAATTTCTAAACTTTCTGTCAGCACGAAGATTTTGGTCTACGAGTTTTTATGTTCCGTCAAATCTATAGCCTTCAGACCCCCTGACCATCCCTGCTGAAATAGTCATGAAACTTTATAAATAGGCGTAGAAAACGTAGCTGGCGAATAATGACGAAATTACTGTCCGAGTTAGTTCCCTCGACAAAGAGCTAGTTCCATCGACAAGGAACTAGTCCGTTGACCATTTATTCTGTCGTGAGACATGTGCCATAAAGCTTTATTCAAGCGGAAAACACTGATTAAATCGACCAACAAGCTACTCTGTTTTACGATTCGAAACGGCAAAAAACTGGTTCAGTTTAGTCCCATGAGTAAATGGGACAAACCATATAAATATACTTGATGTGGATCAGATAGCTGCTGTTCCTGATGTTCACTTACTTACTTTGCTGTGTTGGACACCCTTTTTATTATTGTGCAAATCTTAACACAGGTCGAAGCTTGTCAAAACTAACAAATATATCACTGCATTTTGTGTAAGAGTGGCACAATGCTTTGTTATTGCTGACATGTTTCTGACGTTCAAATTTTAACAAAACTTGAAACATGTAGCAATGAACAAGGGCATTATTTAATTTATTTTTTATGAAAGTAATGGTTAATGAAGCTCTAGGAATTACTGCATTCAAAAGAAGTAGCCTACGAACAGGAGGAGAAAACAATGAAGTATACCGAGAGAAAAAAAATCAGAATGTCGCATAATATCGGTAAACATTTTCCGACGAAATGCCTCTTTCTATAAACGCAAATTTTTAACCACTGACAAATAACTTTAAAGCAACCATGATTAAGCTTTTATCGGGTGTATTCGTATATACGTTTTATTCCCTTTAAAGTTTCTAGCCGTCCAAAAATGAGTTTAAGTAATGGATTTGGGGTACTTAACCAGAAAATGAAAATTAAAAAGTTTGCACCGAACATATTCATAAATTGAAGTGTTTGGAACTAAAGCGCGCTTTGTTTTGAGAACTAGGAAATTTATAGGGGCTGAATAATTATTAATTCATACATTAAACTCATAGATTAAAAGAATACGCTTGAATTTGACACACGATACTTCCTGTTTTTTTTTTTTTTGTTTTTTTTTTGGGGGTTTTTTTTCAGTGTTTGCCTTTATTAAAAACTGCACTGAAAAACGGTACGAGATAGGTACGAAACTTCTCCGGGACTTACTTGATTTGGGACGAAACCTCTAGGATGGAATCTCTTGGAACGGACTTGCATTGGGACGAAACGTCTTTAAACTTGTATAGCCAAGGTTGATTAAAAACTCGATTTCTCTCATGATCTATCACGACAAAAAAAAAAATGGTCGACGAAACTACCTTCTTGTCGATGGAACTAGTTCTTTGTCGAGGGAACTAGCTCGAACAGTAATTGAATCATTATTCGCCAGCCACGTTTTCTACGCCAGCATCGTTTAGCTTATTTATATGTTTCATGTTCACTTATCACCAGGGAATGTGCTTCAGTGGGTCTTAAGGCTGTAGATTTGACGAAAATGAAAAATAGTGGTCTCAAATCTCAGTGCTAACAGAAAGTTTAAATTTTCATTTCCTCGTTTAAAAGTTCCGGCAAAACTATATTCAAGCACTACATATTTCTATGGCAAATTCTAACGGAGAACAAGTTAAATCATCTACACACGACAGCATTATCCGACTTTTTTTTTATAAATCGCTAATAAAGAAATAATTAGTGATAAAAGTCTTCGATACATATCTTTGTTTACCGTTTTCCTGTCAAGGGTACTGGCTCAAAAATTCCCGGATGTGATGAGGGAACAAAATTCCATTGACAAATTGTTTGAGCTAGTTCTCTAGATAACCACCTGTGCTATACGTAGCTCATATGTAACAAATGTCTGAGCTTTGTTTTGTTTTGTTGCTGATTTTTTATCCAGCATAACTAAGCAAAGATATGCCAAAATGTTACTAAAATACAATTTTGGTGTCTATACGAACATTACGAAAACACGTTTTTTCAAATAAATTGAAAATTTTACGACCAAAAAAGGAAAATCTTCAGATAAAAAATCTGATATTTTTTTATATTTCTGCTCAAAATATCGATTGTGGGTACTCGTTAGAACCGCCTCGGCGAGGCGGTTCTAACGAGTACCCACAATCAATGTTTTAAGCAGAAATAAAAAAAAACTAGTGTATACCCCTGTAAACCCCAGTTTTACTATATAAAAGTGGAGTTTAAGGGGATCAAATTATATAGATATGCTTTTGTAGTAACTATATACCTCTACAATTCACGTAATATTTCCAGCCGGGAGACTTAACAGTATTCATCATAGCAGAAATTACTACAGAGTGTGTCCTACAGTCTCCATTTGTAGAATAGTAAAACGCAACACATCGTTCGTCCTGCAAACATTCGACAGCACAACGCCTCACACTGTTTGTCCTAACCGTCCACAGATGCCTGTCACGCACAAGCGAATTGTCAAAAATTGTGTTTCTCTGAGAAAGGCACGTCATCAAATAAGCTTCAATTAATTTTATTAACTCCGTAAAGCATAAATATAGAATTATGCTCCTCATCCTGTTCCAGTGAGGTTTTTTTCAGACTGCGTGCGGCTATACTACAAACATTCCGATAGAAAGTTGAGCTATCCCATGACAAAAGGGTGCTTATCACTCAGGCGACCAACAAAGGCTCTGGCAAGCCTGCGCATAAGCGCATACTTGCCAGAGCCTTTGTTGTTCGCAGATGTGTAATATTGTCCCTTAGGAAGCTTCAGACAAAGAATGATAAGTCTAGCATAATTTAAGGACTGCGCATGCGTGGTTAAAGAATCATAGATCGGAGACAAGAGTGTCTTTTTTCACGTGTTGGTTCATTTTAGGTGTGTTCTCAAGAAGAGTCGGTCACGAACAGTGAAACCAAGATCAGCATGAGTATCTGAGCATTCTTATCAGGGCCTTCGCGGTTTACAAATAGTTTCCATAGTATTCAGGCAACCTCTATTCGAACAGCGAAGTTCAGGTTCAAACTGAGCGGTAGGCATGCTGATCCGAGTTTGCGCCGTTAGCATATGCGTTTAGTTTTAGTTATACCATGGTTCATGCGCATGTACGATGCGATAATCGCACGTACATGCGCAGAACCCTGTGAAAGTTGGGAATTTTGGCCACTATGTGATAAGTCCCTTTTTACGTACAGATTATTTATTGGCGTTCTCATAGAAAAAAAAACTAATATGATTCTATATGCGAACAGCTAACTGATATTGGCGACAAAAATTAAGAAAGAGAAAAATAACAGAAAAGCAAAACAACAACATAATTTGCGAATAACTTCTGTCTTATAATGTAAAAATTCTAACAGAGAAAACATTGTACATATGCTATTGCCCATTTATGCCGAGTGGACTATTCTACCTCTTTTCTTTGGACAGGTTCATTTTCTATATAAGGGCGTCTGGTTTTTACGGGACGCTAGGCATAAATCGGTTAAGAAGAACAAAGTAATCAAAATACGAAGTATTGCCGAAAGAATTGAAAAACAAACAAACAAACAAAAAAAATAATCATTATGTTAACACTCCTATGTAAAATCCAGAGAAGGTGCATTTTTTTCCAGCCAAAAAGAATAACATTTTTCTTATTTCTCCATGCAAAATAAATGTTACGGGTACACATTAGAAGCTCCTCTGTATCTCTCCCGCTAATGTTAACTAAAATTGATACTGGTTAAATAGTTATGTGAAAATACTCAGTCACATACTCCATTTGTCTAAGGAGATAAACAATTACATAGTTTTATACACTACAAAAAAATCTTTTTCCTGGTATTTATAAATACAATTTGTGATTTTATCGTCGCATCCAAAGATTATTGGCCTTTACAGCATATAGCAAAAACTGCAATAAAGAGACCGATTGATATAGGTAAAGGTCCTAAAAAAGAAGTCATTCCAAAAGCTTAATGCATAGCTCCAGTTATGAGGGATGGCTTCATAACTAGATATCAGTTTTTCCTTAATTCTTCACGAAAATATATGTTGTGGATACTCATTAGAAGCGCCTCAGCGAGTTGCTTCTCAGGAGTTTGTGGATGCGCTTCTAATATGTACCACAACGTACTATTTTCGTGGAGAAATGTGAAAAATATCAAAAGGTTTTGTTTGAAAGAAGAGCACCGTATTTAGGGCTATAAAAGCAAAAAAAAAAAAAAAAAAAAAAAAAAAAAAAGTAATCTTATTCATAATTTCAGAGCCCACCTCTACCCGCCTCCACCATTTCCTATGTAAACCCTTTGATCCCCGAGTTTCTGAAGTGGACTCTTTTATTCTTGAATTTGGAATTATCCACTGATGTAAATAACAGTTTCAATCTAAAATAAATAAATAAATAAATAAATAAAAAAAGAAACAATAATGGCAGCAGTGTGGATCCTGATGAGACGGCTCGTCACGAGCCGTCTCATCTGGATCTACACTGTTTGCACAGGTCATGGTTTTCGTCTGCTGGGCTGAAAGGGTTAAGTGTAAATTAGGGAAATATCCTTCATTCCAAATAAGTGCATCGTTTCTATTTATAGTTGTGTTCAAATCCCAACATATAATTTAGTACACAAGGACCATTCTTTTTAGAATCTAATTATCATCACTTCAGCTGGCGTTAGTACTATGCGGTGGCCATAAAACGTCTCCCCGTACTTCACCATATTGTAGTTTATATGTATATTTTCTGATCCTTTGTGATTATCGAGCCCAGTCCGGATTTTTGGAAATGTATCACTGTTAGGGCGTAATTGGTCGAAACTAACCAGTCTAGCCCAAAAACTTCAGCCTTCAACGCGGTTACGCTAGGAATGTAAACTTTTCTTTGCACTTAATGGTAGACACACACACACACACACACACACACACACACACACACACACACACACACACTTTGTTCTCTCAAGCCATACATGTATGATGTACGAGGATATACATATACGTGGTAAACGTGGATGAATACATTCTTCTAAAACTAATTTAAGACCCCGTTCCGACTCCCCCCATCCCCCCACCCCCGGTTTAGCACTCTTGTAAAATTTTCAGAAGACGATTTTTGTTTTTTTATTTTTCTCAGAAAACAGGCTTTGAGATTTTATGCAAATTGCAGGTTTCATGAGAATTTGCATGAAATTTCAAATTCTGTTTTCTAGGAAAAATAGGAAAAAATATCACCAAACAAAAATCTACCATCCAGCTTCTAATGGTTCGCTTGAGAATTCCCACCATACTCGACAATTTGTTGACAGTACTGGAGTGCAAGTGGTTCAACAATCCTTTGGCTTAAGGGAAATGAATACACTTTCAAGGGAGGCAACTCTGTCAAAACTTTATTTGACTCTCTTGTGAAAAGGTGTATTCTCTCAAAGAATGAATCTGCATCCAGGGCGGAAAATTCTTTCCCTTTAGAGTAAACCCCTTTTCAGAGGGGACTTGATGTGCAGAAAAAGCCGACAAAAAGTCACAAAAGTTGTCTTCTTTGTAGAAAAAAAAAGAAAAGAAATGACGGAAAACCTAAGTGTATCCGGTACCGTCACGATTTCAACGCGGATATTCCACGATCAATCGTGGACGTGTTAGTCATGATAAATTGGGAGTATCTGGGGAGTATTTGCCCACGATTCGCTCTTCCCACGAAGTCACGGTCTTTCTATGGTGAAGCTACGAATATTGAAAACATCCATGCGATTTTGAATCAGAATTTGAAAGATTTCTCAGGAATATCTACGAACTTCTACGGTCTAGGACAATCTTACGCTTCTTCTACGCCTCTGCTAGGAACGAATAACGATAATACACGATGCTATGACAACTACAGACGATTATGGACAATCAAGCACGACAGCTGTAAGGCTACTGCTGATTTATGACGTTGAACCAACGATCTACCATGCTACTGTACGACTTAGGATGACTAAGGTATATAGAAGAACCCTACTGCAGTTTACATCCATTTACTTTTAGATTTCTGAGACGTTCACAACGACTGAAAATGTTCTTACAACCTGTGCAAAGACTACGGCGAATCCAGAACTTTGTAGACCTTGAGAGGGAGGCGACAGACAATGATATAGCCATGGCCCTGATGCAAGCAAACCAGCGCAAGAGACGGCAGAGGAGGAGAAAGATGAGACGATACTTAGTCAGGCCATGGTTGGAGAGAAGACCCCGTCTTGGGCAGTATGAGCGTCTTATGGCGGAACTACGGGAAGAAGATGTATCCATTACGAAAACATGCCTATTCAATTATACTGAAAATTTTACCACCAAAATATGAAAATTTTCGGATTAAAAAATCATTTATTTTTTCATATATCTGCTCAAAACATACATTGTGGGTACTCGTTAGAACCGCCTCAACGAGGTGGTTCTAACGAGTACCCACAGTCTATGTTTTTGAGCAGAAAGAAAAATAATGTATACCCCTGTAAACCCCAGTTTCACTATATAAAAAGAGGGTTTAAGGGGGTCAAAATTATATAGGCATGTTTTCGTGTTGCTGCTTTCAGGAGTTTTGTCAGGATGGACAAGGAAATGTTTCGGGAAATTCATCTCAGTTCGGCCGCAGATTACTCAGGAAAGAACCTGATACAGAAAGGCATTGGATCCCGGTTTGAAGCTGGCTATAACCCTCCGCAACTTAACAACAGTAGATAGCTATAAATGCATGGTTTCCGAATGGCTCGTTAATTGTCACTTGTGATCATCGCATCAGGTCGTATTGGTTCGTAACAAAGAGTGACAAATCGCATCTAATCGTGCTTCCAAATCGTGGTGATCGGGATCAACCTTGGACAAGACAAACACCACGCTCTGTAAAAAAAAATAAATAAAATACAGCGCCTCAGATCCGCGCATGAGGTTTATTGTTTTAATTATTACGGACCGGATTTAAAATCTTCAAGGTAACAATTAAAAATGGCGTCAAAATCTAGATTTGACGCCATTTTAATTGTTACCCTTAAGATTTTGAAACCGGTCGGTTCGGTAATAATCAAAACAATAAACTTCCATGCGCTGATGTTGCTTATTTTTACGTGTATAATATACTTGTTTCGGGACAGTTTTGTTATATATATATATATATATATCGTCGGGGTCTAATCATAGCTCAAATCGTGATCATTCTCGATCCCGATCGTGAAAGTCATCACGAACACTGTCGTGTCCGATCGCAACAGAGGACATCTGTTCCTGATGATCGTATCGGAACATATACGAACGTATCTGCACGTACCAGATCGGAAACCCCGATCTTGATAATCTTGTAAGATCGGGACCCAGTCGTGGACAGTCGGGACAATCCTATCGGAACGTATCTGATCGTATCTGAACGGGAGACCGGATCGTGACACCTCGTGTCGCCTGAATTTGACAAATCGTGACCATATCGCATCTGTATCGCCTCGCATCAGCTCGTGTCTAAACGTGAAAATTCCGCGATAAGCTACGAATGGCCAATCGTGGCGTTCGTAATATAGCGCATGACAGGGGAAACCAAGCATAACAAGCTAGTTTTGATGGAAAAAAAATCCATGAAGCTATTCGAAGTGTTTTGCAATATTGTAAAGAATCATAACCGTTCATGTACATTATTTAATACCTTTTGACTATAATTCTGAATCTGTAGACTGGACAATTGATTACCTCCGAGTAGAAAAGAAATAACCTTACTATATAATCAACAGGAGTAATCCCAGATCAGTCTACTCGGCCGTACAGTCTGATAAGGGACCAAACCATCACGAAAACATGCCTATATAATTTTGACCCCCTTAAACCCCACTTTTATCTAGTAAAATTGGGGTTTACAGGGGTATACATTATTTTCCTTATTTCTGCTCAAAACATAGATTGTAGGTACTCGTTAGAACCGCCTCGTCGAGGCGGTTCTAACGAGTACCCAGAATCTATGTTTTGAGCCAAAATATGAAAAATATTAGAGTTTTATCTGGAGAAATTTCAGTATTTGGGAGAGATATTTTCTATGTATTTGAATAAGCGTGTTTTCGTAATGTGTTTGGTCAATTAATGATTTTGGACTAAATATTTTGTTAGCGAATAGCGTGCACCATGATCATATACCCTGTGTCTTCACTGGTAGTAAATTGTGACTGTTGCCACTCTCTGAGTAAATTCAGCGGATGACAAGTTGATCATATTATATTTTTCCCCAGAAAATAGGCTTTGACATTTCATGCCAATTGTCTCATTATGAAATGACAATGCCTATTTTCTGGGAAAAGTAAGAACAAATATTTTAAAATGTCGTCTGCTGAAAAATTTACCCAGCATTTTAAAGGTTTACCTGAAGTAGGCCAATTAATTGTATAACAAGATTGTACTGAGTACCAAGAAAAAGTAATAAGTTAAAGCGGATATTGCTGTACAAGACATTACGCTTGGCATGCTAGGTAGAAATCACAACAGACCATCTTTTTTCAGTTTTTTTTTTACTTACAAAAAGGTTTGATAGTTCAAGCTAATTGTTTCCAGGAGATCGTTCGCTTGAAATATCAAGTCCTGTTTTCTAGGAAAAATAAGAAATTGGTCGTCTGCTGAATTTACGCGGATAATACTCAAGATTAAATAGGGCTTAGTAGAACAAAATGTTCTATAGATTCTAAAAGTAATGACTACGTGTTCATATATTAATCATTACTAATCTATGGCAAGATTTAGCAGACAACAAATTGATCGAATTATTCTTATTTTTTTTCCCAAAAAACATACGTATGCAGCCCGACAAACTACGTTGTTGCATGTGAAAGACTAAATATAACCGAGTCTCCGATTTTCGTTCTTTTGTGTGTTCTTTGTTTCAAAACGCCACCTTTCAGATTTTTTATTTGATATTTCCTGCAAACTGAATTTGTATGAAATGCCAATGCCTGATTTCTGGGAATCAAAAAAGAAATAGTTCAAAATGTCGTCTGCAGGCATTTTTACCCAGCATGCTTAGCATTACAGCGAAGACGTTCAGGACTTCTGTATTTCACCAAATACGTCTTTTGGACATTCAACATGTTCAAGAATGCAAATTATGCAACTTCATAGGTAAGTCATGGTCTCTGCTGCTTGCAATGCAGTTGAGTATTTTTTCCTTGGACGAAAGCACGTAAAGTATCGAAACTGGGGCCACGCAAAGCAAAACTGTCCCCGAGCTTTCTCAAAAATACAGATTCAAATCATTTAACGCATCTGCACAGTCAAACCAAGGACTTCGCTATCTATTTTACATTCTTCCGTATTAAGCGTTTCTGACCCTGATCACTCTGTGCGCATGCGTAGGATGATGTTGACCTATATGCCTTGAAGACACATTTTCGCTTGGTACTATTAAAACGTTCTACATGCTCTCATGCAGATCTATACAATTCTATAACGCAATAAACATCTAAACGCGCTCTGTTTATATGAATAATCAATCACCTATGAATAAAAATCTAACATTTTAACGCACAAAGCAAAACAACTGCCGCTACCGTGGCAATGTACGCTGACTAAATGGGCTGCAATTGAACGTTCGAAAACGTACCTTCGGACATGTGCGCCCAGCGAAGATTCAGATCAGCCCTGCGCATCTGATCAGAATCTTCACTGGGCGCATTTTGGATAGCCAGTGATGCAAAGTTTCTTCATACGGACAATGATGATACTGATCAGATTGGGCGCATGCGCAGGCTGATTTGAGACTTTGTTGGGCGCACATGTCAGAAGGGACGTTTTCTCACTTTACACCTCGGATGCTTAGTACTGCAACTTAACCCTTAGGCTGCTAATCACGACTATTGTCGCGCTGGAGGGGTCTGCCAACTCTAAAGCCTGTCAAACTTACTATATACCATATGCAACCATTCAGAGCAAGTGTTCTCATACAGGAGTGAACCTACTTTCATACAAACACGCCGCTTTTCATTAGATAGTCAGGTGCTGGATTTTACCCCCACTAAAAAGACCGAGAATACCAAATATCAAGTTGCCATTAATTTCAGCACTCACTCACTTCAACAGATTGATCACGATTTTCTGGAAAAAAAGCCCATAATACCTGAATCATTTCCAGTGTAATGCATTGTGCAAAGACCCTAGTCTGTCTCCAGACTCTATCTTTTCTATCATTTTCTCCTTTCTTTACAAAGGTATACAAATCTGGTATAGCTTATAATGATTTATTCAGTTATGTCCCTTAGTGGAAAAGATGGAACAGGTAATATAAGCAGGAGAAATAGGGATTAAAGAGAGAGAAAAAATAATGTTCAGAAAAATAACTAAAATTAATAAAAAAAAAATTATAAAAAAAAACAGGAACGACTGGAGCAGTCTACAAAGACCCCTACTAGTGATTTTATGAATCACAGCGTGAGAAAACCTACCCTCTGACATGTGTGCTCAACAGAGATTCAAATCGGTGTGAGTCCGCGCAGTCTGATCACAGTCTTCGTTGTCCGCATGAATATTTGAAGAAAAAAAAACACCCAGTGAAGATTCTGAGCAGACTGTGCTAACGCTCTGAATTTTCGATGGCCGCATATGTCCGAAGGTACGTCTTCGGACGTTGCGTCCTTTATTATACACACGCTGGAAATGTAACAATATAAACAATAATAATCAAACATAACAGTACAATCCCACACAGAGCAACCGGGATTGCTCGTATGGGTGTGACAAGTGTGACAATGATCAAGTTGTGAAAATGGTGCACTGATGCGAGTAATTGCGTACTGAATCTGTTACATGTATGAAGAATCCAATATTATTTAATTGGGTGAAACACACACGCACGCACGCGTGTACACATACACATGCGTGAGAAACCCCACGGAAGCCAGTTTTAACATTGATTTTAGACTATAACTCACGCCAGAAAATCAATATAGGGATCAAACATGGTTTTTCCTGCATTAACATTCGCCAGGTCCCGTGGGAGGTGTTGAAAACCGAGGCCGAAGGCCGCGGTTTTCAACACCCCCCAAGGGACCTGGCGAATGTTAATGCATTGAAAAACCATGTTCGATCGCTATTATTGCATAAAAACTGAAAACATTTGCTACATTTCGCGTTATTTTTTGCACTATTTTATTTCGCCTTTTCACAGATGTTCCGCGAACGCACTTTCCACGGACTGTGCTCGTTCTAGGGCCGGGTAGTACACATCTCGTAGCGGCAACAAATCTGTGGCCCCAGTACGATCATATTGAAAGTTGCGTAGCCGTGCATTAACAGCGCGTGAATTGCCTTGTTAATACACGGCTTTTCGCCGATTAATGCATGGCTGTTAATAAGGTGCGGCACTGCTTTTTATGCAATAAGTCAAGTTCTTGCACAGAAACCATTTTTTAACATTCATCTGAGACATAAATATGACTCGCTTCATAAAAAATCGACAGGTAAGTGTTTTAATTCGAACTAAAACTGTTTCAGACCATCCTCGAGCTACCATTTGTAAATGAATCAGAAGAAACAAAGTCAAATTGCACAGAAACCTTTTTTTGTGACTCGGACCTTGCAGTGCTCTAACCTATTCATACTCACTAATATTGTTTTCGGGTATTTTGTATAATTGAATTCTTAAACAATTATTTACACAAGTAGTTCTTAGAATTGTTCAGCCGTTTTGCTGATGTTGCAAGGAAATGTAGAAAGAAATTATCATTGTGGTACTCATGTCTTTATTTGATAGTTATAGCCAGATTATTAATATTATTATTATTATTAAAATTGCTATTTTTCTGTAATTATTATCATTTTTAAGCATAGTACGCCACTCGGTAATTATGTAAATTACGAGTACTTCGGTAGCCAAAGTAGTGCACTGAAAAATTATCTGTATCTTGCATGTGTAAAAAGTTATTGTTACTATGGTAACGCCACCGAGCCAACACCGGCCCATCACATCATGAAGTCAACGTCAACGTACCTGTTCATGATACATGTTCCGCTAAAAGTGGTCACCGAGCCAACACCGGGCCAACACATCATGACGTCAACGTACCTGTTCATGATACATGTTCCGCTAAAAGTGGTCACCAAGCCAACACCGGCCCAACACATCATTACGTCAACGTACCTGTTCATGATACATGTTCCGCAAAAAGTGGTCACCAAGCCAACACCGGCCCAACACATCATGACGTCAACGTACTTGTTCATGATACATGTTCCGCTAAAAGTGGTCAGTTAGAGCTTTCCTTGCCCACAGATCGCAGATGATTTCTATAGTAGTTCGATTTGATCAACATTACCGTACTTTACATAAAGACAGGCCTGAGCATAATGCGGGGTCTGATCAAGGTCTACACTGTTTGCCACTCATCCAATAGTTTTAAACACACAGAATGGTGAAGAATGACCAGGCCAAACAGTATCAAATGGTTCTGCAGGTGAAACGCAAATGAACTGATCAGACTGTGCAGATGCAAAGGCTGACGGTTGCGGTATAAAAATATTCAAATTGTTCCGACAGAAGTAAATTAAGAACAGAATGTATATTTTGTTTCCTTTTTAAGTTGTCGTGTATCTAAACTCCAAATCGGCTGCAACGGAAAGGAATTGCAGACAAGAAAATACAACTATTAAAAAGATAATATGGTTTTTCTTTTTTTGTTTTGCTTTTGCGCAGTTTCGAACCTGCATTTGCATGATCACTGGTGTTACTACCTAGACCTAGAATGGTTTTGTTAATTTACACACTGGGGATATAAAAGGGACTTAACTATGTCCGTGTCGATGATTATACGTATTTACTGTCCAAATACCATTATAACTAAATATATGAAAAAAACAAGAAATGCAGAAAAAATATTCTTCGTTACAATTTTCAGACCATTAGTACGCCTAGCTCATACTCGACGTGCCCTGGGTTGAGTATAAAGTGGACAGGGCGGCGCTTGGTGATAGACAGCGGCACCAAGTGTGCATGGGTGATCCATGAAAGCAAGGCTGTACAAATACATGTACATAACAATCGCCGCTGCCTCTATGTGCCTCGTGTGCCTGGTAGCGTTAATAATCCGCACAACAACATCAGTTCTTCGTTACCCAAAATCATTTGAAATTCTAAAAATATATAATAAAGTATAGTCTTGATAATTCGAAAATGACGCACTGACGCACGTGCAGGGGTTGTACCTGTTATGATTTCGTAGCCTGTAACCCCCTGCACTGAAGTATCTAACTGAACAAAAACAATGTTTCGAAACCATAACACAACACACTTGAGGCCTGCCAGGTCGCTGAATTATGTCCCTGAAACGAGACATAGACCCGTTTCTCCTTACATGGTTCAAATGACTGAAAAGGACGCGCATGCCATTTTGAAACAGTAAATACCCTGGTCAGGCAACGCAGACTGTTCTGTAGTTTTCTTGACCGTATATACGGTACAGTTTTCCAATGCCACGGCTCAAATTGGTTTGTTTGAATTGGAGTTTTGCGGCCCAGTCAACACTTTTAATGTCATGTCAAGCCGCTCAGATTACCTAACCACACTTTTACTGGGTAGGCTTAGTCCTCCAAGTGGTTATCCAGTACTTGTGCACATCTGTTCGCCAGAAACTGACAACTGTATTTCTTGAAGTAGCAGAAGGGGGAGAATGACCGTAGAAAATATTTAATGATCAATCTCCACGAAAGAATGTTGCCGGAGCTGGCGGAGATCGAACCCGCAACCTCTAGATCATCAGTCGGACGCGCAACCTACTGAGCCACCGAGGCCAGCCTACACGGCTCAGATAACAAAATGATCCGTTGTCCTATGCAAACATTAAATATCCTGATCAGAGTGCAACAACACAGACCGCTGTACGCCAACTAGGGTTTGAGCTTCTGAGTCACCACCATTTAGCTCGGATTGGTCATCCAATGACTTTTTACTTTTCCCGGTAATGAACACCTTCCTTAGAGGAATACAATTTGATGACACTCATGAACTTTCAGCGGCAATGCAGCACACAACTGAATTCATTTAGACGGTGTTTTGTCGAGTCATGGCTTGCGGAACTAAACTTTATAGACAAACTATTGGTATTCCGATGGGAACTAATTGTGCTCCTTTTGTTGCAGATTTGTTTCTCTTTTGGTATGAGAGAGATTGCATGAAGTCTCTCTCATGGGAAAATCAGGCAGACATTATTGAGGCTTTCAATTCAACTTTAAGATACCTTGACGATTAATTTAATATTGACAATATTTACTTTGACCAAATGGTGGACCGCATATACCCTACAGAACTCCAATTAAATAGAGCCAATTCTTCCGATACCGAGGCGCTTTTTTTTGATGGATTTGAATCTACGTATATCTAATGGTACAGTTTCCACCAAAATTTATGATAAACGGGACGATTTTGACTTTGATATAGTCCATTTCCCTTTTCTGGATGGCGATGTCCCCCGGCGTACCACATATGGGGTATACATATCTCAACTTATTAGATTCGCTAGAGCTTCTTCTAATCTTAGTGACTTTAAATGCCGTAATAAAGGCCTTACTGCCAAACTTCTTAGGCAGGGCTTATTTTAAACTTCGTAAGGCGTTTTCGAAATTTTATCGCAGACACAGTGCCTTGGTAGAAAACTATAGCGTCTGTCTGAAAAACTCTTCTGCAACAAGGTATATCGAAACCAGAATTTTACGGTGACTTAGTGTACAGATTTAGAAAAATTGTAGTTAAATCTAACTTATTAACCGTTATAAAATAATTAGCTATAGCCTGGATATTATGCGGCAGACTGCATGCCTAGTTGTCAACCCAGTTATTGTTGATGGCTATACTTTACTCTTTAATTGCACGACGGCGGTTCGGGCTTCAGACTCAATGACGGCCTCTTCGTAAAACTTTAACCAGTCGGTTGGGGTTTGACGACATGTCTTTGGCTTGGCCCGCCGTGGTTTAATATTGGTTTTCATTTACTCTGGCATACAGTAAAATTGGCCATGAGTACTCGTCTTTGTTTATTAAAGTGATTAATTTGATTTTTATGTTTTCGCTTTGATACATTGACTGAGTTGGGAGCCTTTATGCAAACCGAATTTTTTATGTATTTCTGTATTAAGAATAGCATCGGGACCCAGAGTGAAGTTGGCTAGCTGTAAAAGAGCTTTAACCCCCTGCCCCCCCCCCCCCCCCCCACGCCCCTCACACACACACCGATGGTTTACTCTACTGACCGTTCTAAGGCGGTGGTCCCGGTGTTAGTCTTACTCTTTGTTGCTTTGTGGTTTATTCTACGCGGCGATTTGTTTTATGTCTTACCTTGTGTTATTTTGTTCTTGTGTTTTTAGTCCTAATAGCATTGCGATTACCTCGCTTGGGGAAGAGAGAGCTAATCTTAGTGTTTTTCGTATGTTTGTACGATTTGCGCTTCTTTGGTTTTGTCTGTTTCCTCTTCCTCTTGTATCTTGGAAGGGCTGCGGTTTGTGATTGTAGCACTCCCTGGACTTTTCTCTTACCTTCTTTTTTGAACGATTCAGGAAGTGTGTCTCATTTAATGTGGAATATTTTGAAAAGAACTGAGCACTTTTAGCGGAAATGTATCATGAACAGGTACGTTGACATTGACGCCATGATGTGTTGGGCCGGTGTTGGCTCGGTGACAATAGTAACAATAACTTTTTACACGTGCAAGATACAGATGTGAAAAAGTTTTATATAATGTAAATTGATTCAGTATATATTTCACACAATTTTTCAGCAAGAAAAATACCATAATGAATTTAAAGCATTTTCCATGTATTTTCATATCACCCCTCGTACATTAAATAAATCAAGTTTATATAATGCTTATTTTGTACACTTCTGCATGTCAGTTTACATCGGGTGGAAACAAAGAGCTCTCGTCTTTCCCAAATTGTACTGGATTCCTAAACTTCACAAGAATCCTCACAAGCAAAGATATATTGCAAGTTCGGCTAAGTGCTCAACCAAGACACTTTCTCAGATTCTAACACGGATCCTAACCGCAGTTAAAGAAGGCCCTCGGAAGTAAGTATTGTGACACTGCATATGCCAGGAATGGTGTTAATCAGATGTGGATCCTGAAAGACTCCAAAGAGCTTTTAGAAAACCTAAAGGCACAATCGCTTCATTCCGTCAATAGTATAAAGTCTTTCAATTTCTCTACTCTTTACACAACTATTCTTCATGATAAATTGAAATCTAAATTAAAGGAAATTATCAACCAGTGTTTTTTTTTTTTTTTTTTTTTTTTTTTTTTTTTTTTTTTTTACATAAGCATGGTAACCGTCGCTTTCAGTATGTTGTCATCGGCTACAAAGATACATACTTCGTTCGAGATCACTCTGATGTACCACAAAAATATTCAGATGCAGATGTCATAAAGGTGCTGGAATATCTAATCGACAACATTTTTGTGGAGTTCGGCGGATGGATATTTAATCAAACAATCGGCCTACTGATGAGTATTGACTGTGCGCCGTTGCTTGCCGACTTGTTTTTATACTCGTATGAGGCGGAGTTTGTACAAAGTCTCCTCAAAGCAGGCAAGAAACACCTTGCACAATAATTCAAGTTCACCTACAGATATATAGATGATGTATTGTCTCTGAAAACACAAAATTCGGAGTATTTGGAATTCACATTTCCACCTGAACTTAAAATAAAGGAAACAACGGAGACTGCAGCCTCCTCCTCATACTTGGATTGTTATCTCTAAGTTGACAATGGAAAGTTTAATACTAGGCTTTACTTCAATTTTCCTATTGTTAACTTTCCATTCCTGAGCAGTAATATCCCTTCTGCACCAGCATACGGCGTATGTTTCACAGTTAATCCGTTATGCCAGAGCCTGTTCAAATTATCAGGTCTTCATGGAGCGTGGGAATATGCTCACTACAAGGTTGTTCAGACAGGGGTATCAAAAAAAAAAAAAAAAAAAAAAAAAAAAAAAAAAAAAAATACTGGTAGCAACACTAAAGAAGTTCTATGGGAGACATAATGATCTGGTCAATCCCTACAATGTGGCAGTTTCCAGAATTATTTCTGAAGTTTTTGCCAATGATGAGCCATAAGTAGACTTCCAAATTCCCAGACACGCTTCTAGCTACATTTACTTCGTTCAGGCCTATAGACCTGGTGGGCGAAGCTTGTTTACCAAGTAATACTTACGATTCGCGGACGCCTGATTACACCCTTTATTCTGGGGCCCATGTGTGTTGGTCTGAACATTCTGATTCGTCATTCGTTTACGGATTTATGCGTTTAGATTTCGGCTTGGGTACCATGACCGCTACTACCTTTTCAATGAAGTTAAGCAATGTCAACCCGGTTAGTTCTCGGATGGGTGAACGCCTTACCATACAGGTTGCTGTAGATTTTTTGGGTATTTTTTCTTTCTTTTTCTGTACCTACTCTTTCTCTCGAAGAAAGTAAAGGCAACCATACCGAATATGATATGCCATGAAAATGGTACTTGCATGAAATGATAGCTATTGCTTTTCTCACAATTTAGGAACATATTCGGAAATAATATTAACAATAATTAGTATTAGTATGCTTTGGTATGTTTTATCTATGCAGTCATGCATGCATCCGTATACCTTTATGTACGTACATAGTTTGCATGCATAAAAAAGTAAAAAAAAAAAGATTGCCTTTGGGAACAAAGAACACACAAAATCACGAAAATCTGAGACTCGGTTTGATTAAGTCTCTTCATATGCAACACTGTAGTTTGCGAGGTCAAGAAAATCGGAGACTCGGTTTGATTGAGTATTCATGAATGCAGGCATGTATTTCGTTTTTCGTGCATGCATGAATCAATGCATACATGCATATTTTATATCTGCTGCAGCTTTCATAATGGAAAAAGTAAAGGCAACCGAACCGATATGGATGTGTCATGAAAATGATATGAACATGGAATGATAGTTGTTACTTCAGTCATAATTTAGGAAGATCTTCGGAAAATAACTGTCTGTGCTATATGCGAACCTGTACCTTCCCGCAGTCTGATCGGAGATTCATCCGTTTACAAAATGGAAAAATACATGTATTGCAAAATATATGGATGAACGTAGAAGGTCTTGATCAGACTAGCCGGCTGCGCATGTAAGCAATGCCTTTGGCGTTCGCTTGTGTTATAACAGCTCTTTCCCCACGTTTGCATAGAGATGTAGTATCAAGTCAGAGGTCAAATCAGTAGAAATCCTGAAACGTATGTCCTAAGCTTTATCCACATTTATCGTCTGTAGCACTATGTAATAGAGTCGTCTCGTTCGATAAGTCTCGCGTAAATAATAGCTGAATATTGTAAAATACATCTAACAGTGAAGACGGATGAAACAGCGCGGTTGGACATACTGATCTGGGTCTATAATGTTCGTTTAAGCTTGTCTTTTTCTCATTTATGATCCGTATCATGAAATATTCCTATTACATATATGTGTATGCGAACACCGACAGCCCGGGTGAGCCTGTACGCATCCGCTGGTTTTACTCGCAGAATCGTTTGCTGCATCGCTGGATACTGTGACATGAATATGTCAAAGCGCATCTGCACTGTCTGATCAGGGACTTTTCTTATCACATATGACATACAGCTCATATTTTTATGCGTGCCATAGGAAAATGGTCCTATGAAAACAAAGCCCCTGAACAGTCTGCGCATCTGCGAAGTCTAATCAGGGCCCAATCGACGCATCAGCGCACTCTGATCAGGTTATTTACTGTTTGCATAGGAAAAACGGGTCCTTTTGTTATCTGAGCCGTGTAGGCTGGCCTCGGTGACTCAGTCGGATGCGCGTCCGACTGGTGAGCAGGAGGTCACGGATTCGATCTCCGCCGGCTCCGGCAGCATTTTTTTCGTGGAGATTGATCATGAAATATTTTCTACGGTCATTCTCCCCCTTCTGCTACTTCAAGAAGGACAGTTGTCAGGAGAACGAATGTGCACAAGAACTGATTAACCACTTAGAGGATTAAGACTGTTCAGTAAGTGTGGTTAGGTAAATTGACCGGCTCGACATGATCTTAATAGTGTTGACCGGGCCGTAAAACTCCAACTCAAACAAAACAATTTGAGCCGTGGCATTGGATAATGGTACCGACATATATACGGTTAAGAAAGGTACAGAACAGTCTGCGTTGCCTGATCAAGATATGTACTGTTTCAAAATGGCATGCGGGTCCTTTTTAGTCATTTCAACCATGTACGAAAAAACGGGTCTCTGTCTCGTTTCAGGGACAACATTTAGCGGCCTGGTAGGCATCAAGTGTCTCGTGTTGTTGTTTCGAAATATCTATCTATCTATTCAGACTTTTTAACGCTACCAGGCAACTAAGTCACATTGAGGTAGTGCTGTTTCGAAACATCAAACCTATACTGCTTTATATATATATATATTCAATTTCAAATGATATTGGATAACGAAGAATATTTTTTCTGCATTTCTTATTCTTTTCATAAATTTAATAAAAATGGTATTTTGGACAGTAAATACGTATAATCATCGTCACGGACATAGTTAAGTCCCTTTAATGCCCCCATTGTGTAAACTGACAAAACCATTCTTTTGTTAAAAGGGCTATTGGGCCCAATAGCTGAGAGGTCGGTGGTGACACCAATGATCAAGCAAATGCAAGTTCGAAACTGCGCAAAAGCAAAACAACAATAGAAAAAAAAAATATATTTTTATAGTTGTATTTTGTTGTGTGCAATTCATTTACAACGTAAAAAGGAAACAAAATGTACATTCTGTTCTTTCTTTATTTTTGTCGCAACTGTTTGAATATTTTTATACCGCAACTGTCAGCTTTGCATCTGCACAGTCTGATCAGTTCATTTGCGTTTCACCTGCAGAACCATTTGATACTGTTAGGCCAAAAGAGCACTATTGGGAATAGTCGGTGACGAAATTCTAAAATGTGTCCTTTTGTATCATTCTGCATTAGAAAAGCTTTACATTTCATGTGAATCATCTAGGAGGATCATTCGCATGAAATGTTAAGCCTTGTTTACATCTCAAAATAAATTTAAAAAATAATAGAATGTCGTCTGCTCCAGTTCTGAATGGCACTTTTAGGGTTAGTTTCTGGTAAAATGAGACGTCCTGATTTGCCTGTGTCGATACACAGACTAACCTGGATATTCGCTGTTCACTTATGCCGTGAGTAGGCATCTTTTTTGCACGATGCGCCTCAAATAACAGTTGCCTACCTAAATGTATCCATTATCCTTAAGTATAGGTCATTATGAAAACACGCCTATTCAAATATAAAGAAAATTTCATCTCCAAAAACTGAAAATTTTGAGATAAAAAAGTCTGATATTTTTCATATTTCTGCTCAAAACATAGATTGTGGGTACTCGTTAGAACCGCCTCGGCGAGGCGGTTCTATCGAGTACCCACAATCTATGTTTTTAGCAGAAATAAGAAAAATAATGTATACCCCTGTAAACCCCAGTTTTACTATATAGAAGTGAGGTTTAAGGGGGTCAATATTATATAGGCGTGTTTGCGTGATGTAGTCGTAAAAGTTCCAGTGATTCGTTTTGGTTATTCTTTTTGTGCCCGATTTAACATGCTGAAAATGTAGATGACGGATGAGTGCTGTTTTGCTTATTTTTCTCTAAAATAAATCTTGTCATTGCATTGGAATTGTCAACGGTAGGAATGTTTTAACCCTTTGATCACCATTTAAATCTGTAGCAGACAACATTATAAACTATTTTTTTCTGAGACAATATGGCTTGACAGTTTATTCGTATTGTTTGCTAGGCCAGAAATTTTGAACCCAGCATTTCAAGGCAAGAGCATTAACAGCGGATGCGCAGACTGTTCTGAACGGCCTTCGTAGCCCGCATATGCTATGGTATCCTTTTCGTGTGACAAGGCTCAAATAACAAAAGGCCCCGTTTATCTTATGCGAACAGTACAGATCCTGATCAGAGTGCGCAGATGGGCGGATTGGCATCTGATACATATTGAAGAAATCTAATCATGGCCAGCAACCAAAGAGACACAAAGTTTAATATTAAATGTTAAAGGAAGCCTTTACTTCATCCACAATAATCTTTTTATATGTATAAGAGCTATCGTTCTTTTGCGATCGAGACTTCATGCGTGCAATTTGCAAAAAGAGATCCGACTCCGACCACCCGTGGTATTTAACCATGAAAACGCAACTCACCGTCTCATTGAATAGCAACAACACAGCCCGCTGTACGCCAACTAGGGTTTGAGGTCTGAGTCGCCCACCATAGAACCCGGATTGGTAACCCCATGGCTTTTTTCTTTTCCCGGTAATGAAGACCTATCTTAGAGGAATACAATTTGATGACACTCATGAACTTTCAGCGGCAGTACATGTGGCTATATCCAACACACAACTGAATTCATTTAGACGGTGTTTTGTCGAGTCATGGCTTGAACGGTGCAGGAAGTGTATCTCATTAAATGGGGAGTATTTTGAAAAAAAAAAAAAAAAGAACTTACCGCTTTTAGCGGAACATGTATCATGAACAGGTATGTTGGCGTTGACGTCATGATGTGTTGGGCCGTTGTTGGCTCGATGGCGTTACCATAGTAACAATAACTTTTTACACGTGCAAGATACAGCTATGAAAAAGTTTTGTATAATTTAAATTGATTCAGTTTATATTCGACACATATTTTCAGCAAGAAAAATATTGCCATAACGAATTTAAAGCAGTGTTTCTGTGTATTCCTCGCGTACGTTAATTAAATCAAATGTTTTATTAATGCATGGATGTGGTTCAGTTTATATACAACAATAATTCAAAGGGGCAATAATGCGCGAAAGGGGGAGAATGACCGTAAATATTTCATGATCAATCTCCACGAAAGAATGTTGCCAGAGCCGGCGGGAATCGAACCCGCAACCTCCAGATCACCAGTCGGACGCGCAACCGACTGAGCCACCGAGGCAAGCTTCACGGCTCAGATAACAAAAGGACCCATTGTCCTATGCAAACAGTAAATACCCTGATCAGAATGCGCGGATGCGCCGATTGGACCCTGATTAGACTTCGCAGATGCGCAGACTGTTCAGGGTCTTCGTTGCCATAGGACCATTTTCCTATGGCACGACTCGCATAAAAATATGAGCTGTATGTCATATGTGATTAAAAAAGTCCCTGATCAGACAGTGCAGATGCGCTTTGGCATATTCATGTCACAGTAGCCAGCGATGCAGCAAACGATTCTACGAGTAAAACCAGCGGATGCGTACAGGATCACCTGGGCTGTCGTTGTCCGCATACACATGTATGTGATAGGAATCTTTTTCATTATACAGATCATAAATGAGAAAAAGACAAGCTTAAACGAACGAACATTATACATGTAGACCCAGATCAGCCTTTCCAACCACTCTGTTTCATCCGTCTTCACTGTTAGGAAATGTACTTTACACTATTCAGCTATTATCACGCGTGACTTATCGAACGAGACGACTCTATTACGTAGTGCTTCAGACGATAAAGGTTGATAAAGCTTAGGACATACGTTTCAGGATTTCTACTGATTTGACCTCTGACTTGATACTACATCTCTATGCAAACGCGGGGAAAGAGCTGTTATAACACAAGCGAACGCCAAACGCATTGCTTACCTGCGCAGCCGGCCAATCGGGACCAAGACCTTCTCTGTTCATCCACATATTCTGCAATACATGTATTTTTTTTCCAGTTTTGTGAACGGACGAGTCCCCGATCAGACTGCGGAAAGGTGCAGGTTTACATATAGCACAGACGGTTATTTTCCGAAGATCTTCCTAAATTATGACTGAAGTAACAACTATCATTACATGTAAATATCATTTTCATGACACATCAAATTCGGTTCGGTTGCCTTTATTTTTTTCCACTATAAAAGCTGCGGTATTGAATATGCATGCATGCATGGATCCATAAATACACGAAAAACGAAATACATGCCTGCATTCATGAATACTCAATCAAACCAAGTCTCCGATTTTCGTGACTTCGCAAACTACAGTGTCGCATATGAAGAGACTCAATCAAACCGAGTCTCCGACTTTCGCGATTTTGTATGTTCTTTGTTTCTTTTGACTTTTATGTATACATAACTACGTACATGAATAAAGGTATATGGATGCATGCATGACTGCATAGATAAAACATACAAAAGCATACTAATACAAACGAATAATTATTTTTATTATTTCCTAAATTATGACTAAAGCAATAACTACCATTTCATGCAAGTTAAGCAACGCCAACCCGGTTAGTTCTTGGATGGGTGAACGTCTTACACTACCGGGTGCTGTAGAGTTTTCGAGTATTTTTTTTTTCTTCTGTTTCTGTGCCTGCTCTTTCTCTCGATGAAAGAAAAGGCAATCAAACCGAATATAATATGCCATGAAAATGGTACTTGCATGAAATGATAGTTATTGCTTTTAGTCATAATTTAGGAACATATTTGGAAATAATAATAATTATTATTAGTTTGTATGCTTTTGTATGTTTTAACTATGCAGTCATGCATGCATCCATATATCTTTATTTATGTACGTAGCTATGTATGCATGATAAAAGTCAAAAAGGATTGCCTTTAACAAATAACATACAACATCGCGACAATCGGAGACTCGGATGGATTGAGTCTCTTCTTATGTAACACTGTAGTTTGCGAGGTCACGAAAATCGGAGACTGGGTTTGATTGAGTATTCATGAATGCAGGCATGTATTTCATTTTTCGTGCATGCATGGATACATGCATGCATGCCTATTTAATACCGCAGCTTTCATAATGAAAAAAGTAAAGACAACCGAACCGAATTTGATGTGTCATGAAAATGATATGAACATGAAATTATAGTTGTTATTTCAGTCATAATTTAGGAAGATCTTCGGAAAATAGCCGTCTGTGCTATATGCGAACCTGCACCTTCCCTTAGTCTGATCGGGGACTCATCCGTTTACAAAATGAAAAAATAAAATAAAATAAAATAAAATACTTGTACTGCGGAATATGTGGATGGATAGAGAAGGTCTTGATCAGACTGGCCGGCTGCGCAGGTAAGCAATGCCTTTGGAGTTTGTGATATAACAGCTCTTTCCCCGCGTTTGCATAGAGATGTAATATCAAGTCAGAAGTCAAAACAGTAGAAATTCTGAAACGTATGTCCTAAGTTTTATCCAACTTTACAGTCTGAAGCACTACGTAATAGTTGTATTTTCTTGTCTGCAATTCATTTTTTGTTGCGACTAGTTTGGAGTTTGATACACGACAACGTAAAAAGGAAACAAAATAAGTTCATTCCAATATAAATGGATAAACATATCTTTTCAATTAAATGTCCTCATGATGAAACAGAAATTAAGGCACAAAATCGACCTGATCGAGAAAAGGTTGACAAAAACAAATGTTATAGGATTGTTTTGTTTATTGCCCTCATAAATAAGGTGTGTATGAAAGGATTTTTTTACTACAAATTTTAAAGTTTTTACACATTTGTACCTAGGGTGAAGATTTGGTGCATGTAAAATTGATTTATTTAACCTCTCACACTCCCCTAGTCTGGCCCCAGACCCTTTCTTTATTTTTCTTTTCTTACTTTTTCTTTTTTTTTTTTTTTTTTTTTGAGGGGACACAACACTTGTATAGCTTGTAGAATTTTTGTTTACTTCAGTCCCTTTGTTCAGCCATAGGTAACTTGAAGTTGGATTAAAGAGGATCATGATAAAAAGAAAAAAAATAGAGAAAGAGAGAAATAGATATAAAACAAAAACGACTGGAGCCAGTCTAACACTCCCCTATCGCGGTAGGTTTCACTACTGACCAATCTAGGGCGTATTTCTAGTGTGTTTTTGTTCTTTATCACGGAAACATGCCTATATAATTTTGACCCCCTTAAACCTCACTTTTATATAGTAAAAGTGGGGTTTACAGGGGGTATACATTTTTTTTATTTTTGCTCGAAAACATGGATTGTAGGTACTCGTTAGAACCGCCTCGCCGAGACGGTTCTAACGAATACCCACAATCTATGTTTTGAGCAGAAAAATATCAGAGTTGCTTTTTTTTATTTAAAAATTTTCAGTTTTTGGGGTTGGAATTTTCTATATATTTGAAAAGGCGTGTTTTCATAATGTTTGTGTGGCGTTGCTGCATTATAAGGCTCTATCATTGGTGTGAGAGGTAGATAAAAAAAAATCCATCGTGAGGCTCACTGTCTGACATCACAAGGCTTACCCCGTGATACCAGACAGTGATCCTCGGGATGGATATTTCTATCTCCCCCTCACACCCATGATAGATTCTTTTTCTCGCGCACCTTTCATTTTTGAACGTAGATTTTTTTAATAATGCAGTCACTTCGACTGCTGACGTCCGCCATATTGTGATGACATTACTGTGCCGTTTAATGACGTCATTATGTTCAGTGGCGTAAGCCGTAACGATGGCTTACGTCACGTCCATTACAACCAGTGCATATCAAACACGTGAAAAGTCTCGATTTTTATCTTACCCTGGGTAAGATTTTTATCTTACCCTGGGTAAGATAACCTGCGTAAGATGATTTTCTATCCCAGGGTTAAAATCGGTATTTTATTATCTGGTGTGCAATAATTAGTGGATCTTGTCTGTCATTATGATCGCCTTGTTAGAGAAGAGGGAGCTGGTTGCTTTGCTGTGCTTTACATCACGAAAACATGCCTGTATAATTTTGACCCCTTTAAACCCCACTTTTATATAGTAAAACTGGGGTTTACAGGGGTATACATTATTTTTCTTAATTCTGCTCAAAATATAGATTGTGGGTACTCGTTAGAATCGCATCGTCGAGGCGGTTCTAAAGAGTGCCCACAACCTATGTTTTGAGCAGAAATATGAAAAATATCTGAGTTTTTAGCTGAAAATTTTCAGTTTTTGGTGGTGAAATTTTCTAAACATTTGAATAGGCGTGTTTTCGTAATGGCCATGTGACTTGTGTACTGTCTGTCATGGTGTGTTTGTTCTTCCTCTTGGTGTCATTGGTGGGTTTTGTTCTGTAATTGTTGCTATTAGATACGAAAAATTTTCATAGAATTATCATCAAATAGTCCTTCTCAACAACGAAGACTGCGCGTCTATGCAGCTGCTCAGGGCTCAATTGTTCAAAGCATCGTTAGCTTAACGAACTCGTTTACATGTATGAAAAACTCGTTAAATTTTGTACTTAAGTTATTTTCAAAAATCATTGATATTATTGGTGCAAAAATGTGAGTAACTTTTGCATAGCATCAAAAATCATTGATATTATTGGTGCAAAAATGTATTTGCCATATTACAAGATAGAATCTTTTATGTCACGTTTGCTAACAACTTCGTTAAGCTTTGGACAACTTGGCCCAGAACTTTTGCTGTTTGACGGAGGACTGATCAGACTATTTAGATGCACAGACTGGTAGGGGACGATTGTTTATTTTTTTCTTTTTTTTTTTTTTTTTCTTTTTTTTTTTCTTTTTTTTGTGGGGGTGGGTGGATGGGGGCACGGGAGGGTGTTGTTCTTTTTTTTTTTTTTTTTTTTTTTTTTTTTTTTTTTCTTAAAAGCGCTAAGATGTTTTTTCTCACTGTTTGCATATTTACTATCCACAATACTGTAGTTCATGGCATATTTATAAGAAATAATCATACATATTCGGGGGCTTGAAAAGATATACAATCAGCATAAGTTTAAAAATATTTCTGATTTTCAAACTAATGTTTTTGGTGTTTAAGATGATTGTGCGATGTGATTATGTCCTTTCCTGAGTAAATTACATCTACTTTGGAAGTTAAACGACATTTCATTGTAATGTTTCTAAACAGGTCCTTGTGTTTTTATTGATAGAAGATATTAGTCCGAACAGCGCGGATAGCATACTACATGTATGTCCTGTTTCCCAGTCAGCATTCTACGTAAATCTATATCGGGCCGTTATCGGCCCGTCAGCGGACGGGCCGATGACGGCCCGATGTAGATTTAGGTAGAATGTTAGCTGGGTTGATGCCGATGACTGGAGGAAACAGCATATTACCGTAATAATCCTAAATATTGGGACAGACACGCCTGACCAAACAGTGTAGACCCGGATCAGACGCCGCAGGGTAAATAAGGCAGGACTTCTTGCTGTGTCAAATCAAAGCGCTGACAGCACTAATGGGTCGATTATCTCTGAATGTAGGCTGGGAAAATGGTCATTCAACCGTAAACTTCCTGTAATTTTAGTAAATAGTGCAGAGCCTGATCAGATGCCTGTGAAATTTCGTTCAGTCTCTCGTTCTTGAAATGAAACTATATTTATCGTATCGATAAAAAAATAATTTCATTTTTTAATCCAGTTTAAAAACGAGAGACTAACTGAAATTTTACAGTCTGTCAGATGTCACATTTTATGACCGTATTAATACTGTTATCAATTTATTAAACCTTTCCTTGGATAAAAATGTCTATTTTTGAGGGATATTGAGCCTTTAAAGGAGCTGGGAAGCTTCTTTAAGGCACGAACTGGTAAAATTTACAGAGCACCGGGTTGATTCTGTGCGATTATAGTTCCAAATTGTTTTCTGTTTCTAGAATATGTTTGCCTGTTCTGATGCCAGAATTGGTGAAAATGCTTATGATTCAGGTAATTCTGCAGCAGATATTAGCAAAATTATATACAGTCGACTCTCGTTATCTCGACTTCGCTTATCTCGAATAACCGCTTATGTCGAAGTGAAATCTGGTCCCTATTTAACATGGAAATATAACAACAGGTAACAAAATATTGTGCAAAAGAGGAGAAAATTGCTCCAAATTTCTCCTCTTTTCCACAATATTTTCAATACACTTGACTCTCGCTATCTCAAACTCTGATAACTCAAATTACTGCCTTAGCCAAACTAGACTTTTAATAATGATGATTTAGTTTTGCATTACATATTCACATTTCAACTCCTGTTATCTCAAACTACTCTTATCTCAAACTGAAAATTGTGGTCCTCTGGAGTTTGAGATAATGAAAGTCCACTGTATTTTGGGTGCTTGCTTTGAATATGAAAGGAGAAAGTCATCTGGGGTACAAATTACGCTTACATCGTCCTAGACTGGCTCCAGTCTCCAATAACTAAATATTCATTGTTATAATCCTCTTTCATAATCCATTAAAATACAACCGAAATAATATCATGGCTAAAGGCTGGTCTTTAGTGACCAGCTTTTATAGTCATGATATTATTTAGGTTTTATTTTTGTGATCAAACAGGACTATAAGGATATATGTTTAGTCACTGGAGACCTTAGGCAGTCTAACACCGACCGTGACCTCCTGCAAGATCTTTGCCATTGTCTTCGAAGAGACGGGAGCTGATTACAGGACACATAACTTACCATTCCGCTTCTTGCTTTGAAAATTTTACAGCGACTATTGTCAGGCAAGTACCAAGTATTGACCATTTGAACTTTAAACAAAAAGTTGTGGGCTGTCGAAAATTTGCAAAAAAAAAAAAAAAAAAAAAAATGTTTAAAATAAGTAAAGAAAATCATTTGTTGTCTGTAGTCTTTCCTTCACCCTGTATGCTTTTGCCTCGTCCGTGTAATATACGATCTGCGATTAGCAAATAAACATTTTGTTCTAGACCGATTAGTGTTTTTTTTCCCACACGTTGTTAATGTATATCTGCCGAAGAGCGAAGCCGGTCCGGACTAGAGTGTACAGATACCCTGCAGATTTAACTAATTTACCCTAAGTATTCGGACAGACAGTCCTAAGCAAACAGCCAGGCTCCATAGCACAGTTGGTAGCGCGTCTGTCTGCAGATCCAGGAGTCACAAATTAGAGTCCCAGCTGTACAGTCTACGGTTAGTCTCCCCTATCGACCGCTGATCTAAGAAGGACAATTGTCAGTTACTGGCGAAAGTATGTGCTTAAGTACAGGTTAACCGCTTAGAGGGCTGTGTCAGCCCAGGAAATGTGTGAGTAGGTAAGCTTACCGGGTCGACATGACCTTAACAGTGTTGTCCTAGCCATAAAACTCCACGTCTGAGCAAACAGTGTAGACTCAGATCAGACGCCGCAGAAAGCGGCGTCTGATCAGAATCTACACTGTTTGCCACCAACCCAAAAATTTGAAACACATCGCAAGGTGTTACATTAGACTGGTACATTATGGTATACAATAATATGCACGGGGTATAACTCATCAGAAAGAAATGAATCACAGCTGTAAGATTTACTTCCCTTATCATCAGCAAGTCTGACCGCTGTCTTTTGCTCTTTCCTTTCCTACTGACCAAGCCCGTTTAATGAGTTCCCAAAGGGAACTTTTTTTTTATTTCCATTCCAGTATTTAAATTGATTTTTCTACCCGCTAGCATGTCTAAAACTGTTGGATGAATAGCAAACTGTGAGGACCCTGATCAAATATAGCTTTCAGTGGTGTCTGGTCTGGGTCTACACTGTTTACTCAGGCATGTCTGTCCGAATAATTAGGGTAATTAAGTGGTCCGGACCAACCTCTTCATCTGTTTGAATGTTTAATATGCGCTCATCGAGTTTGAGGTCCTTACTTAATTTATCCTAAATATTCACACACATAAACGCTTTACCATACTTCTCCTAAACTTTGATGAAGTCCGTCTTAACACCTGGTGCAAGGTCGGATCTTGGATGATTTCTGACGGGTTCGTTTTGATTAAATTAGAACACTTCAAGTATTCGGAAAGACAAGCCTGAGCAAAACAGTGTAGACCCAGACCAGACGCCGCAGAACGCGGCGTCTGATCAGGGTCTATACTGTTTGCAAACCATCCAGCAACCACACAGGTAATGGAATGGAACTGAAGAGATGTATAAGGTAAAAAGTAAGGCGTGTGAATATTTAGGGCCTAAATTAATCATTCATCCAAAATTTCCCATGAAAATGAAAATTTTGAGTCAAAGGGGAGGCGGGATGGGTGGGGTGGGGGGGGGGGTTTGAGGCCCGCCAACCATCTCTGAATTCGTCCCTGTGTTGGTGTGTCTTCATGCCAGATGGATGTCAAAATGTGTAGACCCTGATCAGACGCTCTGATCTGTGTCTACACTGCTGGCTCAATCCCGTCTGTCCGAAAAATAAGACTACTGTAAGGAGACCGTTTGTCGAGACCAACCGCAGAATCAGTTTGAATGTTGATCGCTGACAGAATCTTAGTGATTCACAGCGTATTTACCCTAAATATTCAGACATCCAAAGTCCTTACCATGCCGTCCTCGGTGGCTCAGTTGGATGCGCGTCCGACTGGTGATCAGGAGGTTGCGGGTTTGACCCAATCGGGTCGGCAACATTATTTCGTGGAGAATTAATCATGAAATATTTTCAACGGCCATTCACTTCCTTCCGCTGACTCAAGTAGAGCAGTTGTCAGTTTCTGACGAAAGAATGTGTACTGGTTAACCGATTTAGATGACTAAGCCTGCCCAGTAAAATTGTGCTTAGGTAAACTGACCGCGCTCGACATGACCCTATTGGGTTGACTGGGCCGTATAACATCAACACAAACAAACAAAAGTCCTTACCACATCTCTCCTACTCTATGATCGTCCATTTTACCACCAGTTGGTATGTCTTGAACTGCAAGGTGAATGACGAATACAGTATAACCTCAATGGCTCGAACATCTTTGGGGCCATGGAAATTTATTCGAGACATGGGTAGTTTGAGCCACTGAGGGTTAATCACGGCGCCAAGTAAGGTAGCAAATAGTGATAATTTAGGGAAGTCTTTTTTATCTTCTATACAGTAATGGTATGATGAGTGTACTTATTAGAATCGCCTCGATGAGGCGATTCTAATAAGTACACACAACTTACTATTTCATGATAAATTAAGAAAATATTCCTAAATATTTGTTTTCGTAAGCTATCGGAAGAATTTCGTAGGGACTGAAAAACGAGTTCGAACTAGCCATGGTAAACGAGCCATCGGTATTCGAGCTATTGAAATGCATCTGTAGTGTAGACCCTGATCAGACTACGCGATATTCGGCCTCTGATCTGGGTCTATTCTGTTTGCACGGGCCTGTCTGTCCGAATGCTTATTGTAAATGTACAAAGTGATCCGGATCTACGCTGGCTTAATATATTATAAGGTAGATTTATAACTTCTGAGTTACCTTGTGTTTGAAAGTCTTCATAAAATGTTTGTGAAGATAGCACCCAAATACAAATAATCAGATAGCCTTTAAAAGACGGGATCTGCATTCGAAGCGTCCTGTCGAGTGGCAAATAGACCATCCTGACACTATATAATGGATTAAGGCTGGCTAGAGCTGTAAAGATAATCGACTATCAGTCCTGCCATTGTGATCGATAATCGATTAGTAACCACTGAAGATTTGGTCATAATTTTACCTGTTAGAGCATGACTCTTACCATATGTTATACTTTACTGTATGTATTTAGACAGACAGGCCTGAGCAAATAGTGTAGACCCAGATGAGACGCCGCAAACTCATCAGGGTCTACACTGTTTGCCAGTCATCCAGCTATTTTGGACACAATTGTGGGTAGTAAATTTTACTTGTTCAAATTTTAGATAAAATATGGTAAGGAGTTAAGATGTCTGAATACTAGGGGTAAATACGGTAAAGTAACAGACACAGAAATCAAATTATCGATTATTAGCAAATCTGTAATGATAATCAATTTTTTTTAATTAATCGATCAATTAATCGATTGTCCGATTAATTGTGCCAGCCTTAGAATGGATGGCTGCAAAGACCCGCATGCCTTGATCAGACGCTGATCCTAGGTTATTTAATAAGGGAGTAAAAAGTTCCGTGGGTTCGATTTGATCGAATTACCGTACTTACCCTATATGTATTCGGACAGACCTGAGCAAACAGAGTAGGCGCCGCAGAACACGGCGTCTGATCAGCAGAGTCTACGCTGTTTGCCCCTCATCTAGCAATTTTAGAAACATTCACTTGTTGAAATTTTATAAGTATGAGGCAATAGCGTAAATGCGGTTACCGAATTTTATTTAAGATTATTATCTAAGATTTCCACGAAAATACAATTTCGAGTCAAAGTAGTGCAGTTGGGGAGGCGGGCCGACTGGCTTCTCCTGGACCCCCTGTGGATCCGCCATGGTTGTTTTCATGTGCGCTGATCTGATTGTGTGTTAATATTTGACTTTCTATTAGCAAGTTTATGGTCTGTTTTTTATTCGTATTAAACCATAAGGCGTGAATAGACATAAGGCCCTTCGGAGTGATACGACCAATAGACTAACTCATCCATTTGCAACGGTTTGTTTTATTACCAAGCTGTCACCTCATCAATCACATTTAACACATTCCTTCTATTTACTATGATTTTACCTGTTGTTGCCAGGATACGGATGAAAATAATTGTCACAGTTTGTAAAAAAGGTGTGTTTTTTCCTGTGCGTACGTTAACAAAGAAAGCCCTGGTGAGCCTGCGAACTTGCATTTTTGCATGGCTTTTACTCTTTACACTGAACCCTCGTTACAACGCCAGCATTTGTTCCAAAAGACGTTGCCATTAAAATTGTTGTTGTACAGATTACTTTAGACTGGCACCTATCTCCAGCGACTAAATATTTGTTTCATATAATCCTGTTTGATAATCCGCTAAAATAAAACCAAAATAATCATGATTGTAGAGGCTGGTCACTAGAGACGTCTCTAGTGACCAGCTTTTATAATCATGATATCATTTTGGTTGTATCTTAGTGGATTATAAAACATGATTATAAGAGAAAATGTTTAGTCACTGGAGACTGGAGCCAGTCTAAGAATACTTATGAGCAGATTGACATGTAAGAATCTTATTTCCTCATAGAACATATGTTTTGGAAATTTGTTAGAATCACCTAACTGAGCCGATTTTAACAAATATCCAAATTATGTGTTTTTTGAAGTATTAAATAAAATATTCTTGCATAATTTGTGACCAATTCTTACCTCTAAGCGAAGGTTTCGTGACAGTTAAATTGTCATTATAACGAATTTTGTCGTTGTATCGAGTGTCGGTGTAAATAGGGTTGTCTCTTTCTATATGTTCTGTATTATCTAGTGATCATGTCAGCGGACAGTGAAGGCCTTGATCAGACTGCGCAGAGGTGAATAGGCTTATTGCTGATACTCTATTCATCAGATTCCTTTTTACTCAACCAAATAAACACAATAACAGCCTTATTTGTTTGTTAACCCATTCGACCAATAAAGGAATATAGGCTAATTTGTTACCAAGAAATGCATATTTTTACTAGAGGTACCCTCTACAGATTATTCGTTGTCTATGGGGAACTTTCGAAGCATTTTTAGCCTCTCAAATGGTTGGCCCCTTTTTCTGGCCATATCTGTGTGCCTTTTACTCGAAAGAAGGTTGAGTTTGCATGATTTTGTTGTGAGTATTGTTTTCATTAAACAAAGAAATTTTCAGGTATTGTGAAAAAAAAAAGTTCATTTTGGGATAAAAAATCGTTTTTTTTTGGAAATTCTAGATTTTCTTAGAATCTTTTGGTCTGTCGTTGTTGGTGCCATTGACACTTTTGTAGCTGAACATGTTGCAAACATGTTGAGCTGA
Organism: Anodontia alba; assembly: GCA_964016985.1. NCBI lineage: Eukaryota > Metazoa > Mollusca > Bivalvia > Lucinida > Lucinidae > Anodontia > Anodontia alba. Next base: position 85,276,707 of record OZ024825.1, on the reverse strand, counting down.
TTGAAATAGAGCTGAGACTTCCAGTTTTGCCCATGAAATAATTTTAAAACTTGAGGGTCGCATTTTAGTAATAATTAAAGGGAAAATAAAACTGGTGGCCCTTAAATTCATTACGAAAACACGCCTATTCAAATATATAGAAACTTTCATCTCCAAAAAATTGAAAATTTTCAGATAAAAAACTCTGATATTTTTCATACTTTTGCTCAAAACATAGATTGTGGGTACTCGTTAGAACCGCCTCGGCGAGGCGGTTCTAACGAGTACCCACAATCTGTGTTTTGAGCAAATATAAGAAAAATGTATACCCCTGTAAACCCCAGTTTTACTATACAAAAGTGGGGTTTAAGGGGGTCAAAAATATATATATAGGCATGTTTTCGTGATGCATGTATTTTGTTGAGTCTATATATATACAGGAAAAGTTGAATATGCGCGTGTTCTGAATTACTACGAGCTGTGACAAGGAATATCTATTATGTAGTCGATATGTGACAGAACGAGTCTATGCTAAATTAGGCTTTTGTATATACGGCTGAACTACTACCGTAGGATGTCTAAAGTTAAATGTTGATACCGGAGCTAATTTTATATTACTTTTTGTTGTCTGAAAATATTATTTCCAAATGAAATTAAGCTGCCCATAGTTTGCTGTAAAATGTTTCTGAGGACTGAGCAATAAAGTATTATAGGAGAAAATATTGTCTACGTACGTTGTTTTCTAACTAGGCTACGTAGCCAAGTTAGGTCAAGGGAGGTAAAAATGTTATTATTAGATAGTGATTATAATTTAATTTCTTTAAAAGTGTTTTGGTATATTTGTATTTTTATAAGCATGTATACAGTTGACTCCCGTTATTTCGACCTCGCTTATATCGAATAACCGCTTATCTCGAAGTGAAAATCCTGCCTAAACATGTAAATCTAACAACAGGTAAAACTATTGTGGAAAAGAGGAGAAATTCTCCTCTTTTCCACAATATTTTCAATATATCTCTAACTTCAAGAGTCCAATTACATATATATTTGTTAAATGTGGTTGTGTGAATTATTTTTTCCTCAATTCTGCAAATCTGATATGTCGAGGAACGGATATCTCGAAGTATTTCAGAGAGTCTCTTGGAATTCGAGATAACGAGAGTCGACTGTATTTCTTTCACAATGAGTGTGCAGGTTCTTCAGAACCTCACTGAGGGCATTATTTTCGTGAAACGAGTATCAGAACACTTACATTGTATTCTAATTAATTTTATGGACAATATAATTATTATCAAAACAACAGCTTGAAAAATCAGTTTTCAACAAATGTGAAACTCCTGTGATTTTAAAATGAAGCTCCTGTGATTTTCGTAGTATCTCTAGACTGGCTCCAGTCTACAATGACTAAGTATTCGTTTCTTATAATCCTGTTTGATAATCCACTAAAATAAAACCAAAATAATCATGACTATAGAGACTGGTCACTAGAGTCTCTAGTGACCTGCCTTTATAGTCATGATATTATTTTGGTTGTATTTTAGTGGATTATCAAACAGGGCCCAGTTGTTCAAAGCTAACGACATCGTTAGTTAACGATTCGTTAAAATTTACATCGAGTGATACGCAAATATGCTGATTTTTTCTTTGCTGAAACCATGTGAGTAGCTTTTGCAATGCAAAAACTACTCACATTTTTTTCAGCAAAATATATCAGAATATTGTGTATTGAATCCGCTAAAACAGTTAACGAAATGATCCTTTACGAGCTCGTTAAGCTAACGAGCTTTGAACAACTGGGCCCAGGATTGTAAGAAAAAATGTCTAGTCACTGGAGACTGGAGCCAGTCTATGGTAGCTCTGGTACCAACCTTTACATGGATGCGTAGGTATTTACGACAAAAGCTTCCTCTTGGTGTCATTGGTAGGCTATGTTCTGTCATTGTGGTTCTTCCTGTAAATACTTTGTTACTATTCTGTGGCATTAAGCTGTACAATAGGGTTCTTCGAAGTTAACACCTTTATGCCGAGTGGACTCTTCTACTACCTCAAACTTTTGGACAGGTCCATTTTCAACAGAAGGGGTGTCTAGTTACTTTTATCATAACCGTGTTTTAAAGAAATCCCAGTGTTAAATGCAAACAGCGTAGATCCTGTTCAGACGCCGCGTTTTGCGGCGTTTGATCTCGGTCTATACGGCTTGGAAATGTCCCTTTTAAGGACGTTACGCATAAATGGGTTAAAACCATGGGTACTAATGCCTACATATAATAACGTTGTTTACTATCAGCCACCAAACGCGCCTACAGTATTAGCCCTAAATATTCGGGCACCTAAGCTCCATACCATATTGTACATGCCCTAAAACTAAACAAGTCAGTTTACTACCAACAAGTCCATTTTACTACCAACAAGTCCATTTTACTACACACAAGTCCAATTTACTACCAACACATCCAATTTACTACCAACAAGTCCATTTTATTACCAACGAGTCCATTTTACTACCAACAAGTCCATTTTAAGGAGTCCATTTTACTACCAACAAGTCCATTTTACTACCAACAAGTCCAATTTACTACCAACATGTCCATTTTACTACCAACGAGTCCATTTTACTACCAACAATTCCATTTTACTACCAACAAGTCCATTTAACTACTAACGAGTCCATTTTACTACCAACGAGTCAATTTTACTACAAGTCCATTTTACTACCAACAAGTCTAATTTACTACCAACAAGTCCATTTTACTACCAACGAGTCCATTTTACTACCAACAAGTCCATTTTACTACCAACAAGTCCATTTAACTACTAACGAGTCCATTTTACTACCAACGAGTCAAGTTTACTACCAACAAGTCCATTTAACTACTAACGAGTCCATTTTACTTCCAACGAGTCAATTTTACTACCAATGAGTCCATTTTACTACCAACGAGTCCATTTTACTACCAACAAGTACATTTACTACCAATAAGTCCATTTTACTACCAACAAGTCCATTTTACTGCCTGTTCTTGTAGACGCCTGGAAGCTTGCAAAACAGGTCCATTGAAAAGTAACACAGACTATGATTCCGTGAAATAAAGGTTTCTTTGTACAAAATTTGAGAACATTTCCTATTGAATTCTATCAATGCGTTAACAAATCTATATTATAGGTTTCACTATGGCTAGTTTAGAAATGTTAGTTGCGAAGGTGTCCGATGTAATTGTGGTGTAATGTAGGTTTTTTCTGTGTCTTGTTTAGTGCGGTAAGGTACGAATGTGTCCGAATAAAGAAAGTAATTATGGTGTAATGTAGGTTTTGCTGTGTCTACTTTAGTACGGTAAGGTACGAAGGTGTCCAAATAAAGTAATTTGTAGTGTAATGTAGATTTTGCTGTGTCTAGTCTATTGCGGTAAGGTACGAAGGTGTCCAAATAAAGTAATTGCGGTGTAATGTACTGAGGTTTTGCAGTGTCTAGTTTAATACGGTGAGGTACAAAGGTCTCCGAATAAAGCTTGTGGTGTAATGTATATTTTGCTGTGTCTAGTTTAATACGGTAAGGTATGAAGGTCTCCGAATAGAGAGTAATTGTGCTGTGATGTAGGTTTTGCTGTGTCTAGTTTAGTACAGTAAAGTGTGAAGGTCTCCGAATAAAGAGAGTATTTGTGGTACACTGTAAGTTTTGCTGCGCATATGTTAGTACAGTAAGGTATGAAGGTGCACGAATAAAGAGAGTAGTTACGGTACAATGTAAGTTTTGCTGTGCCCGGTTTATTTCGGTAGATCCTTTTTGGATCGATTGTTTACAATCGAGCCATAGTATATAAACGCCAAAAAATTCCTTAAGGTAGTTGTTCACGTGGTTTTATTCGACCAATGTAATCAAACCGCGCGATAGGCGAACTCCAGGTAACGGTTTTTTATAAACGCGCTATTAATAGACAGTTATCTGTAAAACTCGGACTGGGACATGTGGGATAATGACAAACAGTGCAGACCAAGATCAGACGCCGCAGAACGCGTCGTCTGATCAGGGTCTGCACTGTTTGCTTAAATTACAGGAAGTTAAAGGTTAAATGAAACAGTCGTAAGTCACCGTTCAAGACCATTTCCTCAGCCTACATCAGAGGACTTCTTAAGGAGGAGTATTTGATGATAATTATGGGATATTTTTTTCTTATTTTTCCATAAAACATATGTTGTGGGTACTCATTAGAAGCGTCTCACCGAGACGCTTCTAATGAGTACCCACAACATATGTTTTATGGAGAACTGGAGAAAATTATCCCAGAATTATCACAAAATACTCCTTAACAAGTCCTCTGCTACACTCAGAGACAAGTGCTTTCAGTGCTTTGATTCATAATGGAGGCAAAACCAATTTATCAGAGTTAACTCCCGTGAAAGTTATTCCATGACCTTCAATTTTTTTTGGACAGAAGACAAACTTGAATCGTGAGGAAATGAACAATAACAACGTTTAAATAAACATTAAAATTTAATTCTTGACACAATGCTAGCAATCAATATGTTAAAACAAAATGACTTTGTAAAAATGAAAATGCTGCTATTCAATAATGTTGCAATTAAAAATGGACAAATGAGAAATATTCAACATCTCACAACCAAATATATTATATCCAGTGTAACTCAAAATAAATCTTTCTACTGTTTCTTCTGTATAAAACGACTAAACAACGATTATGTGGAAGAAATAAAAAAAATCCAGCTGTGGAAGAAGAAATTTTCCAACAAACTAAGAACGTCGCAACGACGTCGTCGCGACGCCGTCGTCGGACTCGGACATGGCAAGATTAAATTCCAACTGAGTATCTTATTCACAATGCAAAATATCACCAAAATAGATGTGCTCCAGTATATTTGGCACACAGCTAGGAAAGTGGTCATAATCTAATAACGCTAATCACAACTGCAGCGGACGACATGCTTTTCTTTTCAGAGGAAGATATTTCATGTGAATCCTCTACTGAGTAGATGATTCACATGAATTACCATGTCTTACTATCTTATAAAACTAATAAAAACTTGTCGTCTGCTACAATTTTTGTTATTTTTCATATTTCTGCTAAAAATATAGATTGTTGGTACTCGTTAGAACCGCCTCGTCGAGGCGGTTCTAACGAGTACCTACAATCTATGTTTTGAGCAGAAATAAGAAAAATAACATATACCCCTGTAAACCCCAGTTTTACTACATAAAAATGGGGTTTAGGGGGGTCAAAATTAAATAGGCATGTTTTCGTGATGAGGCTTATGAGCACATAATGCTATGGTCTTTATACAGATAACCCTGCGGGCACACATTGCGAAACAACGTCGAGTCGTCGTTGATTCAACGTTCAATCAAAGTCGAATCACAGCTGCTTCAAAGTTGAAACAACGTCTATTCAATGTTGATTCAACGTCTGGATGGTGAATCAACGTTGAATCGACGTTGTTTCAACGTTGTGTAACAGCTGGGTAAACTCTTCCTGCTTACTCAAACTTGTCCAAACGTCCTTGAAAGGAGAACTGATACACCTCCAAGGGCAATAACTCTGACATAGAAATATTGCCTCCTTTCTCACTGGCGCTTTTCTTTCTTTCCTTTAAGGACATACCCTATTTTTGAAACTGATTCAATATAAGGAGGATGAGGGGGGGGGGGGGGCAACTTCCGGTCTGCAGAAAACGTCTCCTTTCCTAAATGGCGGCCATTACGAAAACATGCCTATTCTAATATACTGAAAATTTCACCACCACAAAATGAAAAAAAATTGAGATAAAAAATTCTGATATTTTTCATATTTCTGTTCAAAACATAGATTGTGGGTACTCGTTAGAACCGCCTCGCAATCTTTGTTTTCGAGCAGAAATAAGAAAAATAATATGTACCCCTGTAAACCCCAGTTTTACTATATAAAAGTGGGGTCAAAATTATATAGGTATGTTTTCGTGATGGAAATCGTCAGGGCCCCGGGGTTATAAAACCTTTTCCGTGCTCAACTCAGCTCAGCGTGAAAATTTTCTCTGCTAATAAGTATGAAAACGCCAACAACAGTTGACATTTTCCTATTTATTAGCAGAGAAGGTTTCATTCTCAGCTATGTTTCGCAAGTTAGAATTTGCAATGACAATATTAGCCCTTGTCCTGCTGAATAAATTAAGATGCCAGGCCTGCTTCTAATTGTCAGCCAATCAGATTACTTGATCCAGAATGTTGCTATAAATTCACATACTTAATGGCAAACAGTGCTGATCCAGATCAGTTGGCTTCTTCAGAAGCCAACTGATCTGGATCTACACTATTTGCCAAGGCAGGCCATATTCGGGTTCAGCAGGACTAGGGTTAGCAGGACAAATTTCATGCTCAACTGAATTGAGGACGAAAACGGTTTTATAACCTCGGGACCAGGTATATTAGTTCGCCTGAAAGAATAAAACTCAAATTGACTAGATCTCTAATAGTTAAAAGAAAGCAAAACAAAAAGGCATAACCACTATAAAAGTTAAAAATGAGCACCCTTTAGATACCACGCCAAGTCACTAAAAATTAACCCAGGCACGTGTTTGTGCCCCTTTTGTCTGAAAGTTAACCCTAAAAGCGCCAAGAAAAACTGCATCTGAAAATGTCGTCTGTTTATGTCGTCTGCTGAATATTCTTGCAGACTTTTCAAACCTATTTTTGCATACAGGCAAACAGTGTGGACCCTGATCAGACTGCTCCGATCTGAGTCCACACTGTTTGCAAAAATGACTTTTAAAATCACAAGCAGATGACAAAGCAGACGACAATAGTTGTGATTGGCGCTTTAAGGGTTAAGGGAATTGGATACACTTGTATATAGTGTGGATAATCCACGTGACCAAATGATTGGGTACACAGAGAATTTCTATTTTTAAAGTATATCTATTTATACCTTATGGAATTTGTTCAAATAAAGTGCAAAGTATGCGGAAAATCAAGCTCTTTCTAGTAATGTAAACCCTTTTTTGAGATCTAATTTTCGAGAACATTCGGAGAATGCTTTGCTGTAGGTGTTTCTCAATTTACGTCAAGAAATGCAGCTTTTGTGACTTCCTCTATGGCACACCAAGCCCTTTCTGACTTTAAGGGACGGCAACTCTGAGAAAAACTTTTTTCTTCCTTTCTTAAGAGGGGTCAACTTTTAAATGAAGAATTTGCCCAACTATCTTAAAAAAGGGCTACTCTAAAAGGAAAGAATTTGCTCCCTAGAGGAGCAAATTCTTTCCTTTTAGAGTAGACTCCTCATCAGAAGGGAGGTAACTTTTAACAGAGATGCTTCCCCTGAAAGTGTCTATTCACCATGATGACGTCATTTCCAAAGAAGATCGTTTTGATCGCAAAGTATTTTTCTCTATTTCAAAATGGGGAGGGGCTACTCTTAGAAGAAATAATTTGCTCTCGATGTATTAAAAAAGTCAATGTTCTCCTGTTTAGGTAATCTCCCCATTTAAAAGGGAGGCAAGTACTTTCAGGTGAGAGTTTTCTCTCTTAGACGTATCCAGTCATCTTAACTCGGCGTGGCCAGTATCAACTAGCAAATCTTTTGTTTGGTAAGTAAGCAAGTAAAAAATGTAACAATACCAATGCAAACAACAAAATACAACACTGGATTAAATTAAAACCGCAAAACAAAAGAAAAAAAAATCCATAAAATTAACTACACCTATTTTACTATGCGTGTGAGTTTCAAATGAGCGACTACTACCGATTCAGATCTAGCGTTTGACGCACCAGAATGAATGATTGCGCTGCCTGTTGTTTTCCGTTGGAATGGTTCAGGTTGTTCTTCCGTTTAATTTCCTAGTTTTTTTTTTTTTTTTTTTTTTTTTTTTTGCAGAGTAATATAATACAATCGTGCTAAGACATATTCATGAATAAGAATGACCAGCTATACACGTGTCACTGAATTAAGAATATATAAACATTATTGGGCCAAGCCAAGCAAATATGTGTCTTCCAGCATGCGCAAAAAACACAGATTCAGATTCATCCCACGCATGCGCAAAGTGTCATCCGGGCATTTGATCTCCATTGATACACTCAACAGCGTCCAATGATTCTGTTACGAACAGCGAAGGCCCTGATCAGACTGCACGGATGCGCAGGCTGATCTGGGCCTTCGCTGTCCGCATTTGCCCAAAAAACACGTATTCGCTTGGCGCGACCCATCTTATATAAGAAATTCTCAAACTTGATTAGATACAAATTTATTCCGTCTTGTGTAAATGTTGATTTCTGCTGAACAAAATGTTCTTGAAATTGATGTAACAGTAACCAGTCAATAAGAAACACCAATTCCCACTAAAATTTGTCCGAAGGTTTTACGATAAAATAATTGGCAATCAGTTGCCAGTATCCGTACCTTTATTTTAACGGGCGTCGTATAACTCCTGCAGGAATTGCCTCTTAGTATAGCGCAAAGGTGAGTAGACTTATCATACGATATGGTAGCCCATAACCCTTCCCAGGCCTGCTTACCATACTTTGCCCAAACCTGTCAATTACTGCGAACGATTTTCTAAAATAATCTACAGGTCCGTAAAAATCATCGTACATCGCTGGCAGCTGGTTGACAGGTATTTTACCGTAGAAAATACGGATACTTTTAGGGGCTGCAACTCTGTTAAAATTATTTGCCCCATTTCTGAAAAGAGGTCTTGAAGGGGAGAATTGGGAGTAAATATGATCTGTTTTTCAGAAGGAATCTGATGTGCAGAAAGACAGTCATGAAAATGTATCCCTTTTAAAAATGGCTGAAAATCTACTAAATGTATTCATTTCCCTTACGTATCATTTGGAGCCCATACTCAAACCTGCAAATATTGTAGCGGATGCTGATTGTATCACGAAAACATACCTATATAATTTTGACCCCCTTTAACCCGACTTTTATATAGTAAAACTGGGGTTTAAAGGGGTTTTCATTATTTTTATTATTTATGCTCAAAAACATAGATTGTGGGTACTCGTTAGAACCGCCTCGGTGAGGCGGTTCTAACGAGTACCCACAATCTATGTTTTGAGCAGAAATATGAAAAATATCAGAGTTGTTTATCTGAAAATTTTTAGTTTTTGGAGGTGAAATTGTCTACATATTTGAAGAGGCATGTTTTCATAATGGATTGGTTGAGTTGAAGTTTGCAGAAAGACCCCCTTAAACCCGACTTTTATATAGTAAAACTGGGGTTTAAAGGGGTATACATTATTTTTATTATTTCTGCTCAAAAACATAGATTGTGGGTACTGGTTAGGTCTAGTCAATCCTATTAAGGTCATGTCGAGCCAGTCAGTTTACCTAGCCACACATTTCCTGGGCAGGCTTAGTCCTCTAAGCGGTTAACCAGTATTGTGCATATTCTTTCCCCAGAAACTGACAACTACTTTCTTAAATCAGCGGAAGGGAGAGAATGACCGTAAAAAACATTTCATGATCATTCTCCACGAAAGAATGTCGTCGGACCGGGCGGGGATCGAACCCGCGACCTCCAGATCAACAGTCAAACACGCATCCGACTGAACCACCGAGCCTCGGGCCGGTTAGCTGATGCTAATACTAAAACATCCGGGTCTTGAAATAGTCAAACGCTTAGGGACAAATAAAATTACTTATATTTAAGGTAGTATGTCCAAAAAATATGTAGGGTAGACTGGGTTATTGTTTACACACACACACACACACACACACACACATATATATATATATATATATATATATATATATATATATATATATATATATATATATATATATATATATATATATATATATATATAATTGGCAAACAGTGCAGACCCAGATCAGCCGCAAAACGCGGCGTCTGATCAAGGTCTTTACTGTTTGCAAATAGTTAAGCCTTTTTTTCTCTAGGATTATCTAAATCACATAGCCTAACATACTTATAATTGAAATTGTAATCTTCCGATATATAGTGTGGGGGGCTTATTCATTACGAAAACAAGCCTATTCAAATATATAGAAAATTTCACCTCCAAAAACTGGAAATTTTGAGATAAAAAAAATCTGATATTTTTCATATTTCTGCTCTAAACATAGATTGTGTGTACTCGTAAGAACCGCCTCGCCGAGGCGGTTCTAACGAGGCGGTTCTAACGAGTACCCACAATCTATGTTTTTGAGCAGAAATCAGAAAAATAATGCATACCCCTGTAAACCCCAGTTTTACTATATAAAAGTGGGGGTTTTAGGGGGCTGAGGCGGTTCTAACGAGTACCCACAATCTATGTTTTTGAGCAGAAATAAGAAAATTAATGCATACCCCTGTAAACCCCAGTTTTACTATATAAAAGTGGATTTAAGGGGGTCAAAATTATATACGCATGTTTTCTGAACAAGTCTATTGCCTATCTGGTGATTTGGCGAAAATGCGCTGACCGAATAGCCAACAAAGAAGTCCATGATCACGGTGCTCCCTTAGGAACCGTAGTGGAGGTAAATAAATTTTGAAGGATGGATATCTGTTATTCGCATAGGACATTATCTCGGTTTACTTTTGTACCGATTCAAACGACTGATTGGAAGCGTGTTTCAAACAAAATTTAGAACAAAATGCATTGCATAATACATCAAACATAATATAATAATCCAACAACATACCAATATTAACAACATTAAAAAATAATACATGTTAACCTTTACCACTCTGTAGGCTAAATCATCAGCACGACAAACTGATGGTATTTCTCTTACCGTACCGAGGAAATAGGCGGCAATTTGCATGAAATGTCAAAGCCTTTTTTCTAATAAAAAAGGGCCAAGATGGCCTTGTAACGTTTACCTGAGTATCATAGCACTTAGAAAACCTGACCTAGAAATGATCAAGGCGAACATTCTGATCAAGATTTATAACAATTATATAACAAGTAAGACAATGTAGAATGCCTTATGAACCATGAAATATAGGTCAAGGTCAAATATGGATGACTGCACTCTAGAGGCTATGCTAAGATGTATGCATGCGCTAATACCACTGGCTGTAATACCAATAGTAACTGAGAAACTAGCCTAGACGGAAAAACTTAACAAAGTCAATGGACCGTGAAATATAGATTGCGGTCAAATATGGATGACTGCATTCAAGAGACCATGCTAAGATATATGCAAGTGCCAAGTATCACATCTTGGGGACCAATAGTTATGAGAAATTTACCTAAACAAAACAAAATTTTAGGAAGTCACTGGACCGTGAAATATTGGTCATGTGACCCAATTCCAAGCTTGACCTCGAAATTATCAAGAAAATGGTAAGATAGTTTTTAATCTCAAGTGACCCAGTTTTAAATTTGACCTAGAAATCATCAAGAAAAACATTTTGAGCAAGACTCGTGATAATTACTTCAAAAATGTGACCTCTAGAGTGTTAACAAGGTTTTCCTTTGATTTAGTTCGGTGACCTAGTTTTTGATCCTAAGTGACCAAGTTTCCAAATCGACCTAAAAACATCAAGACAAACATTTTGAGCCAGATTCATGATGATTACTTTAAAAATATGACCTCTCGAGTGTTAACAAGGTCTTCCTTTGTTTTGGTCCGGTGGCTAGCTTTTTAATCTCAAGTAACCAGTTTCAAACTTGACCTAGAAATCATCAAGATAAACATTTTGAGCAAGATTCATGATGATTACTTCAAAAATGTGACATCTGGAGTGTTAACAAGGTTTTCCTTTGATCTGGCCTGGTGACCTTGTTTTTGACCCCAAGTGACCCAGTTTCGAATCTGACCTAGAAATCAACAACACAAACATTTTGAACCAGATTCATGATGATTACTCTAAAATTTGACCTCTAGAGTGTTAACAAGATTTTCCTTTGGTTTGACCTGCTGACCTAGTTTTTTACCCCAAGTGACCTAGTTCGAATATGGCCTAGATTTTATAGAGGCAAACATTCTGAACAAGTTTCATTAAGATTCGATCAAAACTGTGACCTCTAGAGTATTAACAAACCTTTTTTTGACGACGGGCGATGTACGACGACGGACAGAGGGTGATTGCAATAGCTGACCCTGAGCAATTGCTCAGGTGAGCTAAAATAAGAAAAACATTTCAAAATGTCTGCTGAAAACTTTACCCAGCGTGCATAGCGTTAAATGTACATGTCTCTCCATGTGGAAAGGTGTCTTACCAGCATATGGGGACAACGAAGCCCAGATCAGCGTGCGCTGTTGCACATGCTGATCTGGGCCTTCGCTGTCCGCATACTGAGTACACTCCGAAAACATGTTTTTCACCTGGAGTAGCACATATGATTTTTTGGCTTTACTGTGTAGCAAACAAAACTGACAAATATATATATACACAACATTACGAAAACATGCCTATTCAAATATATAAAAAATTTCACTTCCAAACTGAAAATTTTCTGATAAAAAACAATGATATTTTTTATATTTCTACTCAAAACATAGGTTGTGGGTACTCATTAGAACCGCCTTGGCGAGGCGGTTCTAACGAGTACCCACAATCTATGTTTTGAGCAGAAATAAAAGAAAAATGCATTCCCCTGTAAACCCCAATTTTACTATATAAGAGTTGGGTTTAAGGGGGTCAAAATTATATAGGTATGTTTTCGTGATGAATAAAATCTCGTTATTATTCTAATAAAGTCAGAATATTAACAAAATTTAAACATATACAAATTGACGACATAGCCTGAAAAGATAGCACCCCTTCAGCCAAATACATCGTCATTGCATCGGTTCACAGGCCTTACGCATATATATAAAGATCAACAAAAGCCAAGATCAGTCTGCGCATGCGCATCTGATCTAGGACTTCGTAAATGAAAACATATATTTCTGTACGTGCCAACCGCTATGCGTACAAATGCTCACATCAGCGTGTACAGACGCTCGCCTCAGTGGGTACGAATGCTCACATCTTTTGTACGCAAAAGAGGACTCAAATTGGTCTAAGTTGTAAAGGCCCAACTCATTGATGCGATACGTGACCGTATTTTAGCATCATAAGGATGACTTCCTTTCAGTTTGTGCGTAACCTATAATAGAATTCTATATATAAATTTCAATGCGACAAAAGGGTCGTAATTGAAAATGCGGACAGCGAAGGCCCATATAACCATGCACGTCCACGCAGTCTGATCACAGCCTTCATTCGCTCTCCGCTTATACATGTAGAATCGGATATACCGCCAAATATAGCGACGAACAGCGAAAGGCCTGATAAGACCGTATAGAGGACCAAACCTGCCAAGGGTGGTTTGGTAAACGGATCGGCTTGAAATTGCTTTAATAGTGTTGACTGGGCCGTTAGTTTTCCGCAAGCACGTCCACGTCAACAAAACAATTACCGCCAAAAATGGCTCTATGTTTAAAATATATTAATAAGAGTAATTAAATACAATTCTCTTGGGGGATTTTCTGGTTACTTTTCTTTTGATGGTAGTTCACAGAAACATTTGAGTACCGTAAAAGATGCCGACAAACAGCAAAGGCTCAGATCGGACTGCGCATGCGCAGTCCGATGTGGGCCTTTGTTGTTCGTATACACCTGGAAGACCCGTTTTCTCATGATACTATCCAGTTACCGTAAAGCTCCTTTGAAGCGCACACAGACACAACAATATAAGCTTGTACATATACAAATAACAAACACCCAGGTCACGTGCGGTTCCGCACGACTAAGCCGTCGTGTAGAAAAGGGTCTTTACAGCTACAGACAACAAGAGTATCAACATTTTTATTCCTTTGCGAAAACATATTTTGTGGGTACTCATTAGAAGCGCCTCGACGTAGAATGAATACCACATGTTTTGTTGTTGGTTTTTTTTTTTTTTTTTTTTTTTGTTGAGAAATAAGACAAGTTTCAACACTTTTTTGCTGACGTCAAAGAAGACATCATTTTCTCATTTCACGGGAGTCAATTTGCATAAAATGCAAAAGCCTATTTTCTCGGAAAAATAAGAAAATATTTCAAAATGTCGTCTGCTTAAATTTCATCCAGAATGCTACGCGTTAAAATAAATATGGCACAATTCTGTGCCTCACTTTTCTACAATACTGTTGCCAGAAATCGCCATATTTTTTACCACATTTCTCCTCGTCTCGAAAGCTCCTGTGTGTGAGGAGAATAGTGAGAAACGTGAGATACGTGTAGGGCAGAAACGCTCCAAATGTTGCCGGAGCCGTCCAGAAGAATGAAAGGAGGATTTCAGGGACATAGTGAAAATGGCGAGACAACCCCCACCAACCAGAAGCCAGAAGAATACTCTCCCTTTCTTCGCCATTTTCCATCGTGTACTTGGCGCGGATAATGTCCGGCCTCTTTCCCCATATTAAACAATCTCCGTCGGAGTGTCGGACATCTTGTTTCTGAATATCGGCAAGGTAGTTGACTAAAATGGATAACATTCCAAAAAGGAGAATTGTAGATGACCAAAAAGGGCCTAATCTCAGTGGATGAGTGACTAGATACTGACTGACTAAGGGATATAACGACGGTAACCAACATAGGCAGCCCCAGCATATATAGAATCCTGCTCTGTCCAGGATAATGTCCAATGTTCTCATATATCCGGCTTCCCAGGTGAAGAACTTGGTAATATACACTAACTGTAATACTGAAGAAACAAACATGCTATCAACAAACCCGTACAACTCGTAGCTTTTTATCGTGTAAATTATCACCAGCAGCGGCCAAACTGTCATTCCAAATCTACAGTTTGTAAAAACCTTGATATCGATCCCGAAAACACGTGGGTAAAGCTCGGTTCCCCAGTAATAGTCAAAAACAAACAATCCATACTTTCCGCTGTCATTGGTTGAAGGTGCATAAATTCCTTTAAAGTATAAATACAGACACAAAATCAGGCTGAGAAAATTCATAAAAGCTATAAGTTCACCAAACCTGTCATAAACAACACTGGGTGACAAACCCCAGATCTTCAAAACTACTGTCAAAAAAGCAAATCCAAACATGGTAACAAGGTAATGTGCGAATCCGTTATCGACATATTCGGGGGTGTGGCCCTTCTCCGTCGTCGGCCCTTCGACTCGCTTTCCTGGCAACACTTTCATCCAAAATATAG
Organism: Anodontia alba; assembly: GCA_964016985.1. NCBI lineage: Eukaryota > Metazoa > Mollusca > Bivalvia > Lucinida > Lucinidae > Anodontia > Anodontia alba. The sequence goes on along the minus strand of OZ024825.1, from coordinate 85,261,646 downwards.
CCCATGCACAGTATCCAAAAACTACGCCCACAGTGAACGTGTTGACTATACTTACTTCAGACCAGATCTCAAACAGCATGGAGATTACCGACCGTCCATGAAAACGGGAAACCAACTCGGAATAATGTCCATTACATTTGACGTTTGTGTACCAAAGTACTAAGACCATATTCGGACAACAGATCATAAGGAAAACGGGAACCAGGAATTTGTTGAAAAAGTTCCGAAGACTTCTTCCCAAAGTCGTTTTCTCAAGCTGTTCGATGCCTTCGATATACCCTTGGAAGCCATTACTGATGACGTCACCGCTAGTATGGCCGTTAGAAGTGCCATTTACCTGTGTTTTGCCGTTCATGGATGAACTTTCGTTTTGCACATGGCGTGCTCGTGTAGACTCTTCCGACATGATTGTAAACGGTCAACTGAAAAGACAACAGAATCATCGAAAATAAAGTTTTCTTTTCTTACTATTCGGACAGCTTAACTCCTAACCACATATATCCTAAAATTACAAGTTCGGGTGTGACACTCATTACGAAAACATGCCTATTCAAATATACTGAAAATTTTATCACCAAAAAATGAAAATTTTCAGATAAAAAATTCTGATATTTTTCATATTTCTGCTAGGAATATAGATTGTGTGTACTCGTCAGAACCGCCTCACCGAGGCGGCTCTAACGAGTACCCACAATCTATCTTTTTAAGCAGTAATAAGAAAAATAATGTATACCTCTGTAAACCCCAGTTTTACTGTAGTATAAAAGTGGGGTTTAAGGGGGTTAATATTATATAGGCATGTTGTCGTGATGAATGCTCACGATAGGGACTCGGGTTCAGCTTACAATACAGAATCCGGGTGCGGATCCGGGTCCGGGATATCTGAGCCGTAACGTAAGGAAATGAGCGCGCAGTTCACTGAGCGCATTTTGAATAGCCAAGTGTGCAAAGTTTCTTCACGCGGACAACGAGGGCTCTGATCAGACTGCGCGCATGCGCAGGCTGATTTGAGTATTCGTTTGGCGCACATCAGAACGTATGTTTTCTCAGGTTGCGGTACGTTTGTGTCAAATTATTTCAAAATCCGAGCGCAGACTTCTGCTACAGAGTTATACGGGCAATTTGTATAGAGTTCGTGTGTATAGGGGACCCGTTTCTCACGCAAAATATGACCCTGTTTTGGGATCATTGTATCAGATTTCTAAAATTCTTCATACAAAACAATGTTATGAGACGGATTCGAACTACTGCCATAGAGTTATACAGGCAAATTATACAGAGTTCAAGCGTGACCTTAACCTGTGTCCGGTTTTCACGTCACATATGACCATGTTCTTGGATGTGTATACGTTAAATTATTTCAAGATCTCTTCATGCGTCACAAAGATATATGCTGTAAAAAACTACATTGTACTTCCTTAGAACCATACTTGCAATTTGTACCGATTTCATGTGTGACCTTGACCTTCATTTTTGCGGGAAGCCTGTGACACATGATCTGGCTTTTTTGTTACAATTACATGTATACCAGCTAATCTCAAATGCTTTCATACTCAATAAAGTATACAAAACAATGCGAACGCACGGACGGTTGTGCAAAGTTTTCACGTGACCTTGAACTTGACGGTAGAGAACCGGATGAGGCACGCGGCACATTATCTTGTTCCTGGGTACTAGTTTGCGTCAACCCTTTCAAAGACCACAAAGCTATCAGTTGGACACATAAAAATACGGGTGCAAAGACGGGCGGATCTCGGGGCGGATGCGCGCACACATGCACGGGCGGTGCGATTATTATGCGCTGTTTGGTCTGACTTTTTTTTTTTTTTTGTCTAAATATATATGAAGAAAAATGTGGTTTTCCCATGGTGTACATCAAATACATCTAAAATCGCGTCAATCATTATCAACACCATATGAAGTGACCGAGCCTCAAACGAACAAATTATTGACACGACAAAGTCATCAGGTTTTCATTTGCCGTATAAAACCTAAAAGGACTGAGCAAATAGTGTATACCCAGATCAGACGCCTCAAGATGCGGCGTCTGATCAGGGTCTAAACTATTTGCCCCTTATCCCGCAGATTTTAGACGCATCAAAAGGAAGTACAGTCGAACCTAAATAGCTCGAACACCGACGGTTCGTTTACCATGAATAATTCGAACTCGTTTTTGAGTCCCTACGAAATTCTTTTTCTGGTCCGCTGGGCTGAAAGGCTTTAATATATGTAATGATCGTGCGGCCAGCGTGGCTCCTGAACAAACATTCTGATCGTACAAGTTCAGTGATGATGATGATGATCATGATCATCATCATCATCATCATCGTAAAAAAACGAAGTATGTTAGTGACAGTTAAACGGGTCGGGGTGCATGCATGCATGCATGCGTGCGTGCCGGCCAATGTGTGTGTGCGCGCGTAAGTGTGCGCGTGCGCATAGATGTTTCATATCATCGGTCAGTCATCATCTCAGTTCAGGATTTCACCACAACCTCCCGACTATTCGAGGACCTTACAGCCAAATATAAAATTTAAGTTATTGTGCCGTTTGTGAAGCTACACCAAACCAGACAACGTCGTCGAGGTTTACGCAGACAACGAATGTCCGGCTCAGCCTTGGTATCCCTACAGAACCTCTTTGTCTGCTTACAGAACCGGATTCTGTTGAATGCGCGAAGGAAAGGTAAAGATCCTAATGAGCCCGCGTATACGCGTAGAATAACCTGGGTGGGCATATTCAGTTGCACGTGTTCAAAGACTTGTTTTCACTTGACGCGGCCCAAGTCACACGACTGCAATAAATTAAACATTTTTTTAGATGAAACCATAATATTTAACACTTTCTCTGCATCCCCGCAGTTTAATCAGGGCCTCCTTTGTTCGCTTACAGAACTGCTTTCTGTAGAATGTGCCAATGAAAGGTAAATACCTCGGTGAGACTGCGCATGCGCAGAATGAACCGAAGTTGGCACATTCAGTCATTTTTACTTGACGAGACCCAATTCAAATGATTGCAATAAATTGGATTTTTCTTGAGGGGAAACATAAACCTTTAACTCTTAAAACGCCAAGCAAAATTTGTAGAAGACGACATTCTAATTTTTTTAAGTTTTTATTTGTCGAAGAAAATATCTTGACATTTCATATGAATCGTCCGCGTGGCAGGCGAATCACATGAAATGACAGGACTTATTTTCTATGAAAAATAATAAAAATTATATTTGAAAGTGTCGTCTACTGCATCTGTAGGTTAACAATCCCTGGGCAAATTCAGCAGACGAAACATCATCAAGTTGACATTATTCAGTAAATAGGGCCTCACACTGAATTACAAATTGCCAGTTTCGGAGGCGTTTCTCATGAATGGGGACAATAGGCTTGAAGTATCAAACCTATCTGCTTGGGAAAATCGTAAAAATATATTTTAGAGCGACGTCTGCTATTGTTTAAACCCAGCAGGTTAGTGGCTAATGCAATTGCGATTCGCCAGCAAAATCAATATCCAGGACTCTAGAAAAGTGGCAAATCAAATAAATGTTTTTGTAGTTTTTCCGCGAAAACGTATGTTGTTGATACTCATTAGAAGCGCCTCGGCGAGGCGCTTCTAATGAGTATCACAACGTACGTTTTCGCGGAGAAATAACAACACATAATAACACAATTATTTTTATGGGAAACCCCGCCTTATCTGGAGCCATGATACAAGAATATTTGCGTGGAAAATATTGATAGTAGTGACACTCTAGAAGAACCTTTGAAAATAAAAAAGTAATTTGATAAAACAGCAGAGACATGTCGGCTTTTAAGCTTTCAGAGAGAGACAGAGAGAGACAGAGAAAGAGGCAGAGAGAGAGAAAGGCAGACAGAGACAGACAGACAGAGACAGAGACATAGACATAGAGGCAGAGAGAGAGAGAGAGGCAGAGAGACAGACAGAGACTTTGGAAAACATACATATTCACAAAGCAATGGCAAGCTGTCACAAAAAGTTGTTTTTAGAAGACAGGTTTTTTTGATAAAAGACTGGACTTGATATCGCTTCAAGCTCGTCAGTAGTATCTCGTCACCAAAACGATAAAATGCTCCTAATTGAAATGAAAATATTATGGAAGATATGTAAACTATTAACATAGAACAACATAAAACCCAGCAAACACACAACGTCGTTACAACGTCGCTGCAACGTCACGACGTTGCAGCGACGTTGTAACGACGTTGTGTGTTTGCTGGGAACAAATAAAAAAGTCCACCCCCCTCCTCCCGCCCCCCCCCCCCCCAACACACACACACACATGCGCGCGCGTTTGAACATCCAAATAGTACACAGCAGAACACGGCAGATCCTATATACCCTATATATTGGGACGTTTTAATTCCCTACCATACTTATCTTAAAATTTAACCAAGTCCATATGTACTGAAATAAGTAAATATAAACCTAAATTCAGATCTGTTTTATACTACTACCAATTGATGTGCTGGCAAAGTTGCAAACAGTGTAGATCCTGATGAGACGCCGCGTTACGCAGCGTCTGACCTGGATCTAAACTGTTTGTTAAAGCCTACTTGTCCTTATACTTAGAGTAAATCCGGTAAACCCATTTTTACTCTATCAAAATATAACATGTTCAACAAAATGAGTTCATCCGAACCATCTGTATCTATTCTGGGGCCCGCCGCTGATTATATCGCAAAAAAATGAAGACATTTTACAGTCTTTTAGACAAAACTGGTTTATGCTTTTTAGAGCATGTCGTTTTGACAAAAATGCATTAATAATGAAACTGAATACATAGCGAGAAAATATATAATAGTAAAAAATGAGCTTTAAATTAACCCTTAACCTGCTGTTTGCATGTTGGCCTATGTACACTTACGAAGTTATCGGTTTATTTGGGCGCCAGAAACAAGGCACATTAGTAGTATAGCCGCCCTATACTACTCACATTCCTTAATTTAGGATTTTCCCGACCGCAGGCAGGGGGTAGGGGGGGGGGAGGGAGAGAGAAAGAGAGAGAGAGAGAGAGAGAGAGCGAGAGAGAGAGAGAGAGAGAGAGAGAGAATATGCTTTAACATGAACCTTCGTTTGTCTGCATTCAAGGCCAGTCTGTGATATTGATTATTGATATTATTCTCCAAAATCAGTCAGATTTAACCATCTTCTGATCTTCAGGGTTTTTTTGTTTGTTTTCGGTTTTACCCAATCGGACCAAATAGGATCCTGTGCAACTACAAATGCAAATTATGGTGATGAATGTTTACAGCTGGTACATTAATCAACGCAAGTAATCAAATTTTTCCTACAATGCCCACATTTGGCGCTAATCTCCTGGATTTTTTTTTTTTTTTTTTTTTTTTTTTTTTTCTTTGCTTAAACAAACACCGGTTTGTCACGTGATTAGCCATCATGTGATGGTCACGTGTTCACGGCCGATCCGCTAACAGGAAAGCTTGTCTATTTCTATAGTACGAGTATTTGGGTAAAACATATGCCTTAATGTGCATCAGCCAACGCTTTCTTCGGTTATTTGCTCTTATTCGAGTTCAATAATATATAGTTTACGAGTCTTGGCATACAAAAAAAAAACTAAAGTGTTGTAGAGAGATATATTTCTCATCGAAGGCACAATTGGTACTACCCCAGCTAGCATTCTACTTAAATATATATCGGATTTAAGTAGAATGCTAGCTGGGAAAACTACCCATTTGGCTTTCGATGAGAAACATTTCTCACTTTCCTACGGCGAGCTCGCTATTTAATACAATCCATCGACTCGTCTGTACTCGGCATAGCCAAGCTCTTCCATTGGCGAAGTCTAATTATTCATATTGACGCTGAATCACGCCACTGCTGCTGCCAGCCAGTTTCTTTTCATCAGCCGATCCAACGGGTTAAAAAGTATATCGTATTTTCGGCAAGAAATGGCTCACAAAGGCACTAATCCGTCTATGTGTGGACTTTAATATTCCTATGTATTTTATATCACTTATATTTCCTGTTTATGCTTTTTTGCTGTTGTTTTATTTACTCTCAACCCAGTGGGCACATGACGTTTATACAACGTCGGCTCAACGTCGATGCAACGTCATGACGTTGCATCGACGTTGAGGCGACGTTGTATTAACGTCATGTGAATGCTGGGGAAATATCTAGTTTCGCAACGTTCTCATGTTTCTTCTCACAAACCCATTAAAATGTTAACATCCCCAAAACAGGAACTTTGCATTTTGAACGCCTATCATTTGGTGAAAATTTCAGCAGACGACATTTTGAAATATTTTTCTTATTTTTTTCCCCTAGAAAATAAGCTTTGACACTTCAAGCAATTTGCATGCAATATCAAAGTCTTTTTTCTGGGATAAATAGAAAGAAACATAATAATCAGTTTGTCGCCTGCTGAATTTGCCCAGAGAGTGGTATAGGTTAATCATATGCCAGTGAGTTTTTTTTTTTTTTTTTGTTCTTGTTTTTTGTTGTTGTTTTTTTTTTTTGTTTTATGTTTTTTTTTTTTGTTTTTTTTTTGTTTTTTGTGTGTGTGTTTTTTTTCTCTCCGTCTTATTATTTTATTATCAGAAAAAAAAAATAACTGAACTGCATTTCATTCGCATATCCCAACCAGTTCAGGTGCACATGGTAAGTATTTTTCTGCTACATAAAAATGTCAATTTACCCTATTTTTTCATATTTCTCAAACAAAAAAAAAAGGGGGGGGGAGGGGTTTGACAGTTCAAGCTAAGTGGCTCTACACTCGACCCGACACAGTTTACTTCCTGTGATCTTTCTCATAAATTCTTACCATTCCTTCCCGTACTCGTTCCACCCAATTACTATTAGACTGGCTCCAGTCTCCAGTGACTAAATTTTTTTTTTCTTCTAATCTGTTCAATAACCCACTAAATTAAAACCAAGTAATATTAAGACTATCAAGGTTAGCCACTAGTGACAAGCCTTTTTAGTCATGATATGTTTTATTTCAGAGGAATATCAAACAAGAGTATGAGAAAAATATTTAGTCACTATAGACTGGTGGGGTAGCGAATTCTGACTTACTGAGGTATTTCTTTAAAACCTCAGAAATTGACGAGCCCACGTTTTGGGTCGATTATTTACAATCGATCCACAGTATACATACATCAACATTCCCTTAAGGTTGTTGTCCACCCACCAGTGCTGTCAGTGCTTTGATTTAGTAAGCCACCAACCCAGTAAGCATTCTTTATAAATCTACAGCGGGCCGTTATCGGCCCGTCAGGGTAGCTGACGGGCCGATAACGGCCCGCTGTAGATTTATAAAGAATGCTAGCAGGGAAATGAAAAATGACAGAGCCTAACTGCGAAGTTGAAAGCTTAAAAACGTTAAATCTGCCAACTACTTGTAAATGCAGGCAACATTTTATAATGCTGGATAAAATAAGATTTGAGACATTTCTTTTAAATTATAAGGAGTCACTCTACATGAAATGTCAGGCCTTACTTTCTGTGACAAAATAAGAAAAATATCACTTATCTTCCTCGGACAGTTTAGCCTACAGAGGACAAAAGCTTAAAATATATACAAGGATGGAATGATATTCCCTATTTTGGGGTAAGACAGGGTACACTTAGCATGAAAGTTCAAGCTGTATATTTCCTGACTGGGGAAAATAATTAGTGTATAACAATGATTTGTCGGCTGCCGCAAAATTCATCTCCAGTGTGCAAAGAGTCAGTGTTGTGAAGGAGGTTTTCCAATTAATTAGGTATTTACATATACATTAGACTGGATCCAGTCAACCATTTTATGCATAATCACTAGTACGAATTTACATGTATATGTAGACTGGTTCCAGTCTCCAATGGCTAAATATTTATTCGTGTAATCCTGTTTGATAACAAATTGAATAAAACCAAAATAACATCATGACTATGAAGGATGGTCACTATTTTGGTTTTATTTTAGTGGATTATCAAACAGGATTATATGAATAAATATTTAGCCATTGGAGACTGGAACCAGTCTACATATACATGTAAATTCGTACTAGTGATTATGCATAAAATGGTTGATAATGAAATGCATAGCTCCAGATAAGTGTTTTTTATCCGAAAAGTATTTTATTTATTTCTCCATTAACAAATATGTTGTGGGTACTCATAAGAAGCGCCTCCCCACTCTGCGCAAATTCAGCAGACAAATTGATGCTATTTTTGTTATTTTTCACAGAGAATAGGCTTAGACATTTCATGCAAACTGTATAATATATCAAAGCTATTTTCTGTGAAAAATAAGGAAAGCATGAAAATGCGTTTGTTGGCATTGTTACCAAATATGTTAAGCATTAAGTGTAAATGCATCTTTTATAGCATATATATTTATGCTGAAACAGTATATGATTCTCATCAACATTTTCAATTATGACATAAAAGCAAATAGAGGAATCGCTAAAGGGCGCAATTATATAGACATGAAAAACAAAAGAAAGAAAGAAAAGAAACACAAAAGGAAAACAATGAAAGAAACATGCAAGCTTACTCAAACACGAATGAATCCTTCCATGCGCTTCAGAGCACGTGAGTAATAACTGCTGAAATGCTTCAGCCTCGGTCACAGTAATTGGCCTTCAGCATACACTAATGGTGGAATAAACAGGCAAGAGAAGACTGACAGTTTTTTTTATTATTTTTTACCCAAAATAGGGTTGACATTTCATGCGAATCGTCTCCACTGGAGACGATTCGCATGAAATGCCAAGCCCTACTTTCTGGAAATGTTAAATACGATCCTTTACAATGATGTCTGCTATTTTTTAAGTTCGGCAGGTAAAGGTTGAGTATGAATATGGATGAGTCAGGATGAAACAGCTGTTAAAGATTTTCCATCACAAAGCTTGTTTCTGAAATAAATCATTTTTCGCTTATAACTCTACTGTTAACTCTGTTCTTTGTTGGCGGACACAATTTATTTGCTGGAGTCACTGAACTGAACTTAACTGAACTAGTATTTGTTGACTCTCTCTCTCTCTCTCTCTCTCTCTCTCTCTCTCTCTCTCTCTCTCTCTCTTAAACTATATAACTGAATACACCTCTAATGTGGAGCTGGATCTATGCTCTCTCTCTCTCTCTCTCTCTCTCTCTCTCTCTCTCTCTCTCTCTCTCTCTCTCTCTCAATATAACTGGATTAATCTGGAGCTGGATCAATGCTCTCTCTCTCTCTCTCTCTCTCTCTCTCTCTCTCTCTCTCACACACACACACACACACACACACACACACACACACACACACACACACACACACACAATATTATGGATTATTTTAAACGCGCTCCATAAAGAAGTCGCTAGCGCGTCTGACTATAGATCCTGGGGTCGCAACTTTGATTCCCAGCCCAGCCACATAACTTTCTTGGAGATGAAAGCACTTCTACGGTCATCCGCCGCCCCTTCCAAATTCCGCTTATTTCAGAATGCCAGTTGTCAGTGACTGTTGAGATTTGTGCACAAGTACTGGTTAACTGCTGAGAGGACTAAGTCTGCCCAAGAGTGAGTGCGAATAGGTTATCTGACCGGCTCTTCATAGACTTAATAGTGTTGACTGGGCCATAAACTCTAGCTCAAACAAAAGAAAAAATGTATTAATCTGTGTTTAGAAGAAAAGAAGGAAAGGAGGGTCGATTGAACGAAATATACGATGGGTGAATGAATGAATGAATGAATGAATGAAAGTGACTTGACACAAAAAGAAAACTGACAAGAACAACGACCTATAAAATCATGGTTTGGTAAATTTACAAGTAAAACACTGATACACGTGTAATTTTACTTACTGTAATGAACTACAAAAAAAACAAAAAAACACGGAGAAGCTGAATGACAGACCACTCGCAGACAAGCTTTCTGGAGGTTTAGAGATGCACTCAAGTAGGCTTAGCAGCCACCACCACCCACGCTCCTGGTAAACGTAAATAGCCGCGAACAACAGGATAGGGGTTACATTTAAATATTCCTAGACTAGCTACTAGTCGGATATCAATATTATTTTCATCAATCAATTATAATTATTAATTTACTTAATGAACTAAGGGCCATCTAATACTTACTGCTTGCCTCACCTCTTTGATAGCAGCAACTAATCTTGGAGATATCAGAGACCAACTATTAGAGACTAGCTATACAAGATGTCATACATAAATTTGAATCAGCTTATAGCAAGGGGTGATAAAACATGTCATCAAGGTCTAGGAGCTAGTCTAAAATATTCCCTGCAGCATAGTTGAAACATAAGAGTAGATTTATAGTAAATATGTAGTATTTGATCAAATAGTCACCACACGTTGTACATGTCTTCATCGGTTCGGTTACTTTAGTGCAGTCTGGTCTGGGTCTCTGCTGACTGCACTTCTCTGAGCGTGCTCAAATGTGGATTGTGCAGCAATCCACAGTGCTGAAATTTGGCTTGTGCGGTATTTGACCAACAAGAGTCTGTCGTGTTTTATCGTTGTCGATCGCTAAATATGTAAAGGTTATTACAGTTTTAAAATTTCGGGCCGTCAGGCGAGAAATTTAAAACATGCAATAACCGACTTGTCGCAATAACCCTTCAGGACCATATCTCACAGATGCCATAATGAGACTGACAACAGTTTACATCGACCATGTATTTAATCAAGGATATCACGTTTCAGTTAATGGCTTATTACGACAAATACTGGGCCCAGTTGTTCAAAGCTAACGATGTCGTTAGTTAACGATTCGTTAAAATTTATATCGAATGATACGCAAATATGCTGAAATTTTTTGCTGAAAAAATGTGAGTAGCTTTTGCAGTGCAAAAGCTACTCACATTTTTTCAGCAAAAAATATCAGAATATTGTATATTGAATCCGCTAAAACAGTTAACGAAATGACCCTTAACGAGCTCGTTAAGCTAACGACGCTTTGAACAACTAGGCCCTGCTTTATAAGCTCGTATCTTTGCAGGAAAGTTTCAAAGACGCGGATAATTTTCAGTACGAGTACATTATTAAGCTGGAATGTTTTGAGGTAGGACTCTTTTGAGTTCGAGTTTTACGACCAAACCTAGACTCTCATGATCATATCGACCCGGTCAGTTAACTACTCACACATTTTCTTGGGCAGGCTTAGTCCTCTAAGTGGTTAACCAGTACCTGTGCGCATACTTTTGCCAGTAACTGACAAATGCTGTTCTTGAATCCGCAGAAGCAGGAGAATGACCGTAGCCAATACATGTATTAGAGATATAATTTGAGATGAGAGATGTTTTGGTAGCATTGCGAAAATACGCCCATTCAAATATATTGAAAATTTTACAACAAAAAACGGAAAATTTTCAGTGATTTTTTTTTCATATTTCTGCTCAAAACATCGATTGTGGGTACTCGTTAGAACCGCCTCTGCGAGGCGGTTCTAACGAGTACCCACAATCGATGTTTTAGCAAAATAAGAAAAATAATGTATACCCCTGTAAACCCCAGTTTTACTGTATAAAAGTGGGATTTAAGGGGGTCAAATATATACGCGTGTTTTTGTGATGGAAACGATTTCACGACATCATGAAAACATGCCCATGTAATGTTGACCCCCTTGAACCCCAATTTTATATAGTAAAACTGGGGTTTACAGGGGTATACATTATTTTTCTTATTTCAGCTCAAAAGCATAGATTGTGGGTATTCATTAGAACTACCTCGCTGAGGCGGTTCTAACGAGTACCCACAATCTATGTTTCGAGCAGAAATTTGAAAAATATCAGAATTTTTATCTAAAATAAATTCATGTTCGGTGGTAAAATTTACAGTATATTTGAACAGATTTATTTCGTAATGATCAATCTCCATGAAATTTGTGACCGAGCTGGGATTCGAACTTGTGAACCCTGGATCTGCAGTCAGACGAACTACTGACTGCATTATGGAGACCGGCCAGACCAATATCGAACCCACTTTTCTGAAGCCCTATCATCCCAGTTAAAGCCACATCTTCTTTCAATATGCGGATGACAATGTAGCTGGAGGCAAAGTAGGACGTCTTTGATCAAAAGGTGTTATCATAGCTAATAATCATATATTTTACAAATTGAGAAGTCCAACATCTGAGTGGTCATTAAACGGCGTTTATCGTAAAAATCTCTGCAATGTTCGCTGTTAAAGGCTACAAATTACCACTGATTGGCCATATATATGTTATATACTCAACAAATTAATCAAAGGGTCACCAGTTTCAGTTTCCCTTTGATTAACATTCAAATGCGACCCGTCAGTTGTTAAACTTATTCTTTAGGCAATACTACAATTTGCAAGCCCATTTCAATAAGCTCAATATGTTAGCAATATGTTCAGTTACCCAAAGTGTCAGTGGCGCGAAAATTGTCAGCATAGAAGATTCTGAGAAAAATGAGAATTTCTGAAAAATGACTTTTTACCCCAAAATAATGTTCTTTTTTTTTTTCTTTTTTTTTTTTTTTTTTTTTTTTTCCAGAATATCTGAAGTTTTCTATTTTCAGCCCAAACAATGATTTATCCCACACACAATCTTGCAAATTCCACTTTCTAAGGGGTAAAATACACACAGATATGGCCAGAAAAAGAGGTCAACCCTTTAAGAGGTTAAAATTGCCTCGATGATTCCCCATAGACAGTGAATAATCCATAGAGGGTACCTGTAGGAAAATGTGAGTTTCTTGATTAGAATAAAAGCTTTATCTGTGATTTATACACAGTTTAAAGTCAAGACATTATAATTATCATGTTACGGTCGAAATAATTCATTACGAAAACATGCCTATTTAAATATATTGATAATTTCACCACCAAAAAGCCTGAAAGTTCTGATATTTTCCATATTTCTGCTCAAAATATATATTGTGGGTACTAACGAGTACCCACAATCTATGTTTTTGAGCAGAAATAAGAAAAATAATGTATACCCCTGTAAACCCCAGTTTTACTATATAAAAGTGGAGTTTAAGGGGGTCAACATTATATAGGTATGTTTTCGTGATGGGAAAATTGCACTAAGTGACCCTTAAATTATTTTGTTGAGTATATATTTTTGCAAATGTTCTACTACCCTTCCTGCTGCTGTTTATGTTGTTGTTGTAGTAGTTGTTATTGTTTGTTTGTTTTTTGCGTTTTTGTTGTTGTTGTTTTGTTATTGTTTCAGGTTCAAATGGCGAAAATCTTCAAAACAAGCAACAGGCTGGTAGGTCATGTTACATGTGTAATGAACTTACGCCTTTATGAAAACACTGACACAGATCTAATAAGAGGTCACGGCAGGTGTAAGGTAAATTATGCCCTAAATGATTTTCTACTTTCATATTCAAAGAAACCGCCCAAAATATACAATTTTGCTCATGCCTATTGCAGAATGCCGGAATTATACATTTTGTTCAGTTCTGGCATCAAAACAGGCAAAACAACAGTTTCATTACGAAAACATGCCTATTCAAATATACTTAAAATTTTACCACCAAAAAAAAAAAGAAAAAAAAATGAAAATTTCCAATAAAAATATCCGATACATGGATATTTTTCATATTTCTGTTCAAAACATAGATTGTGGGTACTCGTTAGAACCGCCTCCCCGAGACGGTTCTAACGAGTACCCACAATCTATGTTTTTGAGCAGAAATAAGAAAAATAATGTATATCCCTGTAAACCCCAATTTTACTATATAAAAGTGGGGTTTAAGGAGGTCAAAATTATATAGGTATGTTTTCGTGATGGTAAGTTGTCTGCTAAATGTAAATTCCATATAATAACATTTAAATCCTCAGAGTTTAAATCCCTTTCTTATCTATCAGTTTGGACAGCAGATGGCATATTCAAGTAACATAAATCACACAATGTCCGATTTATGTTACATGTATTTGCATATGCCATCTGCGAACTGTATATATGTAATATCGGAGGAGCCCTCTCATAGATAAGCTTATCTATTACCTCACAGACTGAAAACCAATACACTTGGCAATCCATTTAAGTGTAGGCACGGAAATTGTCATGCTTATATTTAAACTTGTCGATACAGACGGAAGTTGTACTTTGGCTTACTAAGTAGTATAGATATTCTGCCGAAAACCATGCTGTAGGTGTAATGTTAAAATCTAAGGTAACCAGAGGATAAAAGAACTGAATTAAATGCCTAAATATTGCTTGTTTTAGAAAAAAAATGCCTCTTCATAATTGACCGTGTTCACCACTTTCGAATTCACTCGGACCTATTCGGATACATTCGTATAAATTTTGAATCATTTCTGTTAGGGACGAGTAAAATTTCAAGTTTAGATCAGTTGATAGGCACTTACATAACTAGAATTATTTTCTTATCAAGAATGTTTATGATCTTGGATAGTAATATCACGTCTTCAATAAATGATCTTTAGTTCTTGAACTTGTTTGCACAAGTGCTACCGTTGTTGCCATATAAGTGCGACAAATCGTGAGAAAACGTACCTTCTGATATGTGCGCCCAACGAAGACTCAGATCAGCCTGCGCATCCGCGCAGTCTGATCAGAGTCTTCGTTATCCGCATGAAGAAACACGACTCTATTAGACTGGTCGGTTAAGATATGACATAACGGCTCTGTTTTCGTTGCATTGGTCAAATATTGAACGCTGACACTATTAGAATCTGTCCTCCATTTAATCTTACCCGAACTGTCTGTAAACATTTTAGATACAGACCTGCTTAATATGGTCCCTTAACTAGCCTAACCCTAATCTAACCCGAGACTGGCTCCAGTCTCCAGTGACTAAATACTTTTTTTCTTATAATCCAGTTTGATAATCCATTAAAATAAAACCGAAACAATATTATGACTATAAAGGCTGGTTCCTAGAGATTCTAGTGACCAGCCTTTATAATCATGATATTATCTGGGTTATATTTTAGTGGATTATCAAACAGGATAAGAAAAAAAACTATTTAGTCACTGGAGACTGGAGCCAGTCTAATCTAATCCTTACCATCAGTAATCTAGCTCTGTCTTAATTAGTGATAGGAATCGGTTGGATTTTCATAATCGATCGTCGGTTCAGAGTAAATGAACGATTATCGATTATAATCGGCTTTTTGCTATTATCTGTATTATCTGACACTAATGGTAAGGATTAAATTATATATACATATATTATGCATTTCAACATGGGTAATTATTTTTAAATCTAAATAGAGAACTTGTAAAGAAGGAGCAGTTGCTGATAATTATGGGATATTTTTTCTTATTGCTCCATAAAACCATACGTTGTGAGTACTCATTAGAAGCGCCTTGGCGATGTGCTTTAAATGAGTACCTACAACATATGTTTTTTTGAAGATTTTGTGAAAATTATCCCAGAATTATCATCAAATACTCCTCCTTAACAAGTCCTCTGTCTAAAGCATGCCACACATTACAGGAACTTTTCTTGTCTACAGTGTTTAACCCTTCTCTTGCTGAACACGACATGGCCTGTCTTAGCAAACAGTGTAGATCCAGATCAGTTGGCTTCTGAAGAAGCCAACTGATCTGCATCTGCACTGTTTGTCATTAAATATGTGAATTTCTATCAAAAACCCGGATCAAGTAATCTGATTGGCTGGAAAATAGAAGTGGGCGTGGCATCTTAATTTATTCAGTAAGGCAAGGGTTATATAGAAAAACACCAGAAACGATGAAAAGGCATATATATGTTTGTGCGCTTTACACACTTTAAACTGGCACAGTGAAGTTTCAGTGAACTCTTTATACAGAGCTCTATAAACAGAGCCTTGAACATGCTTCTTGAATAAAAAGGGCCTTGAAACTTACATAAAGTCATATTTTCGCAGAATGTTTACTGAGTCTGTAGAAATTATAACTCGGGTTGTATTCAAACAGATTAAAAAAATGAATTTACTGAATTCATTTGTTGCATGAGATCCTTGCGTTCAACAGTGTCTTTTTCAGAGTGTTTGTCTGCAAATGATGTATATGCACAATTTTGTAACTAAAAGTGAACAAAAATCTTTTATTTGTAAAGTTAAAATGAAAATCTTGCGTTATAGACTTTTCCCGATTATAATCTGTTCAGAATATTGCCTCCGATAATCGATCGGTTGTTGATGAATGAACGACTTCCCGATTATAATCGATCATCGGAACAACACTAGGACTCAATCCTAATTTTCTTTGCCGTTAGTGGGTATACATACTCGCATGCAGTCGTCAGCAGATTCTTAAGTCTATCCTTTTTGGCTCTTACTAGTGTGTAAAACATGAACAAGATTTGGGTTCTCAACAGCTCTAAAATTAGTAAACTATTTTTGTATGTCTAAATGAGTATTTAATGTTTCATGGACTTAAACCATTTTGTGATTTTGTGATGTACAGTATATTTCATAAATATACGTATCTAGTATATTTCATCGATATAAAATAGTTTCATAGTTCCTCTCTCTCTCCCTCTCTACTGAATAATAAGTATAAAAAAGCAAAATGCACTTACCGAGGCCTGTAAACCAGTTATATTAGAGCAGACACAATACCAAAGTCCCAAGAAACTACTAAAATCATTTGATGGAATGATACTTAATAATCCTATGAGTGATCATATGCCTAAGCAATCTGCCTATGGCATTGTGGCTACTGGTTTTCAATCAGGGAAACAGATTTTTTGTTCTGTCAAACTACGGATGCACACCACTAAATAAATTGGAGAGGTCAATCGGAAGCAGCTTTGGCGCGTTTCACCGTCGAGGGAGGCAACTGTGAAAATTGTTATGCCTCTCTTCCGAAAAGGGGTCTATATTAAAAGGGAAAATGCCCGCCCCACGCAGACATTTTGACGGTAGAAGAAAAAAAATACTTTTTATGGACGGGATGATCATTACAGACCATCACATGGTGTTTTTGTTTGTGTCAGACGAATCAACCGAGACGCTACTATCAGCCCGAATGCTTTAACCTGACAGCGAATAAAAGTTGAGAGTTGATACAGAAAGCAATTAACCAAAATACCATGCCATAATCTGTGTATCACATATTCCCACCCGCTTCTTTCACCAAAACTGATCCAAACTATGTTTAAAAGATGATAATTCAAGCACAAAAGCGCGGTGCGTCACTTCCTGTCATTAGCATTACGTCGACGACGTCATCAAAACGACGCAAGCGGACTGATAACCTCTGTCCATTCAAAATACATTTTATCCGGTTATTGGCCCGGGCAGGCCGATAACCGTTTTCCGTTCAAAATACATTGTTTCTGGTTATCAGCAGATTAGTTATCTGTAACCGCAGTTATTGCATATAAAAAGAACATAGGTTATCACACTAAATATAGTAATGGATGTAAGTCTACAAATCAGAAAGCATCACGAAAACATGCCTATATAATTTTGACCCCCTTAAACCCCACTTTTATATAGTAAAACTGGGGTTTACAGGGGTATACATTATTTTTCTTATTTCTGCTCAAAAACATAGACTGTGGGGTACTCGTTAGAACCGCCTTACCGAGGCGGTTCTAACGAGTACCCACAATCTTTGTTTTGAGCAGAAATATGAAACGTATCAGAGTTTTCTCCTTTTTTTTTTTCTTTGTTTATTTTGCATATGATACAATGATCTTTCATATCGCGGCAAATTTGAATCCAGACAAGACTGGTTTTGAGCAGTATCAGGATCTGACCTGTTATCAAAGAGTCCGGTTCTGGGACGATCAGCAGAATGGGTAAATGGCTTATCAGTGATTGGTTACGCAGCAAAATATTAAAGGTAAATAATGCAAAACAGAACAAAGAAAAATGATACTCTGTCCAAAAGCTTTGTCTCCCTTCTATTACGAAAACACGCCTATTCAAATATACTGAAAATTTTACCACCAAAAAATTAACATTTCCAGATAAAAATTCTGATTTTTTTTTTTTTTTTTTTTTTTTTTTTCATATTTTTGCTCAAACCATAGATTGTGGGTACTCGAACCCACAATCTATGTTTTGAGCAGAAATAAGAAAAATAATGTATATCCCTGTAAACCCCAGTTTTACCATATAAAAGTGGGGTCGAAGGAGGTCAATATTATATTGGCATGTTTTCGTGATGTAAAAACGGCTCTTATCTAAAAGGAAAGAATTTGCTCCCAAAGTAGGCCCCTTTTGGCGTACAGGAAATTAAAGAAACCGTCGCCCTTCGTTATAACGGGCGGCAGATCTACTTTTCTTGAGTGAATCCAGTCTCTGGACTAAGACAGACGGGTCCGAGATAAGCAAATGATAAATTGGTGACATTTTTCTTCTTTTTCTCAGAAAACAGGACTTGACAATTCATGCAAATTGTCTCGATTGGAGACAATTTGCATGAAATGTCAAATCCTGTTTTCTGGGGGAAAAAAAGAAGAACAATAGTTCAATATGTCGTCTGTTGTAAATTTAACCAGAGTGCTAAACGTTTAGAGCCAGAGGGGAGTCAAAGGTCGATTTAATTACATACAGCTGTAAAATGGATGTAACTAGATACTGGTTTCCCATCGGGACAAGATAACATGTAGGAAGTATCTTATGACTGTAATACAGTACATCACGAAAACATACCTATATAATGTAGACCCCCATAAACCCTACTTTTATATAGTAAAACTGGGGTTTACAGGGGTACACATTATTTTTCTAATTTTGCTAAAAAACATAGATTGTGGGTACTCGTTAGAACCGCCTCATCGAGGCGGTTCTAACGAGTACCCACAATCTATGTTTTGAGCTGAAATATGAAAAATATCAGAATTTTTGTCTGAAAATGTTCCTTTTTTTTGGTTGTAAAATTTTCAATATATTCGAATAGGCGTGTTTTCGTAATGAAATACAACGATATAGCGACCAGAAATTGGAGCACACTTTGTCTACTAGTTAACTAAAGATCAGACCATCTTTATAACGAATAGTAATACAGAACTTATCTTTGTATAAGTATCACGCGATGACCCAATTAAAGACGACTGTTAGTTTAAACAATGGCTACAAAATAAATATCTCATGATATTTTCTAAATATACTTCCTGACATTGACATATTATATATTTACAAAATAAATGAAAAGACATGCGTGTAGCACTCATGTGCACTCTGAAAATCTATATTTTTTTTTTACGAAATGTTTTCGCACATTGTTCCAAATCAGAAGATGAAGGGAGGTGGGGAAGCGGCTCGGGGGTGGGGGCCGGGGTAACTTCCTATATATGGTATAGTACGGATGTGCGTGCCGAATAGCCCCCTTTTTCAGCACTGCCAGGTATATGATTGGCCCCCTTTTTTCAACAAAAAGTATATGAATGGCCCAATTTTTCTGGATTCCTATGTGAAAGGCCCCATTTTTCTGACATCCTGTTATATGCGCATATTTTTCGCTCAGAGATTTTTCGAGGCTGCTTATCCTCTTGGTCTTACATGAATTGACTGTGATATTTGTCTAACAACCAGCAAAATATGGGTACAAAAAATCAAAGGGCAGTATATGAATAGGTCAACATTTTGGATGATCAAGTATATGAATGGGTCCGTTTTTTCAAAGGCTATGTATATGAATGGGGTAGGTTTTGAAATACTGGCTCGCACACCCGTACCAAAATTACCCCTAAGTTACCCTTCACCCCCGAGGGAGGTGGTGTGTGTGTGTGTGTGTGTGTGTGTGTGTGTGTGTGTGTGTGTGTGTGTGTGTGTGTGTGTGTGTGTGTGTGGTAGGGGTGCATATATTGTTTTCGGTTCGGATCCAGTTGAATTCGGTGTGATGATAATGGCTATTGAGCATATTAGGACGGATTTATGCAGTAACAAAGGTTGCTATAAGTGACAAAGAAATTGAAAACCTTGTTTAAACTCTGCAAAATCTTGACCCCGTCCCGTAATAATGTAGCCCTCTGCATTAAACAGTGGCGTAGCCAAAACGGAATTATTTTTACGCACATCCAGGAACACCCTTGAAAACTACATGTGTAATGTGCGCTACACCTTTGTACATACCCCAATATTCACCATCTATTATTGGGGAACATGGGTGTACACATTGCATAGACCTGTTAACATAATGAAGCCTGCACCACTACCAGGAATTATCGTACTACAGGAACTGTCACTCAGGTTATCGATATTCCAATTTAGATCGGTTTCGATTAATTCCCTTTGACTGGAGGCCCGTAAGCGTCGTCTTACCTGTGTAGCTGGTGTGTAATCAACCCAGTGTCACACACCTACAGTACTACTACAATTCAGATTAAATCATGTGTGGATGCATTGCTCTTGGACCCAGTATACACTGGAATAGGTCCGAGTTAGAATGAATGAATGAATGTCAGCAGATTATTCAGTATTATTTTCAAAAGAATATCAATTGTTTAACCTAAGAATTGATTAATAATGATAATAACAAAATATTAATTAATTGATTAAAATAAATTATTATTATTATTATTATTATTATTATTATTTCATTATTTCAAATTGAATAAAAAGTGTTGTATTTAGTTATAGATAATTCAATATGATTTTTAAACGAATTTAAATAGTTTAACCTAAGAAAACAAAAGCAATTAATAAATTAAAAAAGTGTTATATTTAATGAATGGTAATTCAGTAAGATTTTAAAATGAAGAACAATAGTTAATCTAAGAGAACAAATGAGTTGATTAATTAAGGTTGTATTTAATTACTGATGATAGTTTGGTACAATTTTTGAAAGAAAAACGATCATTTCACCTGGAGAAAACAAATGGGAAAATTTAATTAAATATAAGTAATTTGAAAAAAAAATGAATGAATGAATAAAAAAAAAATACTTTATGATAACCATAAACTAAAGAAAGAAAGAAAAAAAGAAGCCTATGGATAATGAATACGGGAGAAAGACCTATGTCATCCACTTCTTAACATCATAGGACAGTCTGCGTACCTCCGTTATTAAGTTATCCTAAGACATTTGTTGTTACAATACGAAAGAAAGAAAGAAAAAAACATATGGATAATGAGTACAGGGGAAAGGCCTATGTCATCCACTTCTTAACCTCAAAGGGCAGTCTTCATACCTCCGTTATTAAGTTAGGTTATCCTAAGACATTTGTTAGTACAGTAATTAAAGCTACCTACTCTTTAAGGTGATCTAGGTAACCTATTTCACATCAATACTATCACCACAGATTAAAGAAACCTATTAATCAGAATGCAATCAAGTGTGTTTAATCAATGCTCACCAGACACCATGATATGCGGCGTCTGATCTGGGTCTAAAGTTCTTATCTATTTGTCAATATCCCTTTTTTAGCATAAATGAGTAATATCAAATATTACTGTGTTTTAAGTAACCTTCAGGTATGTGCCCTTTGTGGACCAAGACCCCATTGCGCTTTCTGAGCAAGGTTATGCTCTTTGCTTAATGTGTGTTATAGATCTGATTGTTAAGATCAGTATGTGCAGATGCTTATGCTAAACAATCCTACTGACCATTCTGTGCCTGAGCATAGTAGTAGTATTAGGGTACATACATGATTAGAAAAAAAAAAAAACACGCAAATTTAGAGGTTTAAATTATTGGTAATTTGATAATTTAGTAGTTTGAAACCAGTCTGCAAAGCTCACACAGACCATCAGCTGGACAGAGGTGTACAAACAGGACATTTCTTTCAAGAGAGGTACATAAATAGCTTTGGGCTATTTGTTCACAGCATAAAGACAATTAGCTATTTCATAAACTTAGGACCCATTGGTGGCGCGAATTAGCATAGTACTTATCAGTTAGCACTTTTGGTAAAAGTTTTACAGACAACATAAATATGGGACAATTTTCTCCAGTTCTCCATTAAAACATATGTTGTAGGTATTAATTTGATGCACCTCGGTGAAGCAAAAACATGTTATGAGTACTCATTTGAAGAACCTTGGTGAGGCTCATCTAATGAGTACCCACAACAAATGTTTTTATGGAGAAAAAAAATGCAGTCACCAAATACTTATCGTGAACAATTCCTCTGTATGTTTTATTTTCAAAACAGGATTTGACATTTCATGAAAATTGTCTCCAATGAAGACTATTTGCATGAAGTGTCAAATCCTATTATCTGGATAAACTAAGACAATAACCACTTTATCGCATGCTGGATTAGCCCAGAATGTGATAAACGTTTAGGGATCAAATATCACCCCCACCCCAAAAAAGGATATGGTTTGACATTTCTTGCAAAGCATCTCCATTGCAATCAATTTGCATGAAATGTCAAATCCTATTTTCTGGGGAAAATTCAACAAATATCACCAGTTTTTTGCTGCTGAAGTAGCCCAGAGAGTGGAAAAGGTTAAAGGTTAAAATTTTTACCCCTCCCCCACCCCCACAAAAAAGAAACCAACAAAAAATAAAGTTTGACAGTCCATACAAACTGTCTCTGTTGGAGACAATTCGCATGACATGTCAAAGCCTACTTTCTGGGAAAAATAAGAATATCATCATCACTTTTCCCTTGATGCATGAACATTGTTTAACAATCATTTAAACTTAAGGAAAAAAAGATAGACAAACTGTCAAAAAACTTTCATAAAAATTAATGTAGAATATGCTATTTCTAGTTTTATCTTATCATTTCAAGAATTGCAGGACCATGTGACCTGTCTCAGATAAAGGGCAGTTGTGTCAGATTATGACAAAAGAGAAATTATGTATTATGCAAACACTAAAGATCCAGATCAGTCTGCGCATCTGCACACTCTGATCAGGATTTTAAATCTTAATCAATATATTCTACAGTAGTTAGTGTTTATTTAGTTACAGGGTTAAAGATGGTGCTTTGTTTGCCCATATTCCTTGATCATAGTTATAATGGTCCTTTTCAAATGTTGATGTTCATTTGATATTTTGACCACTTTGTTTTTATTGCATTAGGTATAGATTAAGCTATTATTACATTGTCCAGTGGCCCGAGGCTTCTAGTTCCCACGGGATAATAATAATAATGGTAGACAAATGGAACCAGAAAATAAACAACGTGCTGTTATTTAACTTGTATTTATATATGTTTGAACATTTTTTTAATGCTAATACAAATGAAAGTAAAATGTTTTGTTGATCGTTTCAAGAACTTTGAGATGTCTTCAAGTAACATAAGAAACAATTATGATTGAATCTTTTTCAAAAAAAAAAAAAAAAAAAAAAAAAAAAAAATGGGCCTTATGAATGATGCGATCAAAGTAGACCCGATTAGTCTGTGTCCGCTGAAATACATTGATCAGTCTATACTGCATGTTGAATACAGCTTGCACAATCTATCAAAGAAAAATGTATGCACATGCTGATCTGGAACTACAATGGTTGCTGCTTTTATTTGGAGAGACTCATGTTATTTTTGTGTTGAGTAATTAGCAAATATGGATAAAATGTCGTTTTCCTTGGATTATGACTGTTACTACTATCCTAGATTTTTAGACAGAGAGGTCTGTGCCAACGGTGTAGACCCAGATCAAATGTCACATTACGCATTGTGTGTTCAGGGTCTACACTATTTTACACTTACCCAGCAATGTTTAGACAAATCAGCTGGTTCTGTAATGGCATTGTTAAAAAGATAGGGCAAGTGTTGTAAAGAGTAGAACTTGATCGAATCATCTGGTATCCCAGGTTTGTTTTTGAAACAATTGTCTTTAGAGTAATGTTTGAAAAGGTGTGTACTGAACAATTTTTTGAATCTAACTGAGAAAGTGGTTTATAGTATTTAACCTCACACACAATTTTTTGAATCTAACTGAGAAAGTGGTTTACAGTATTTAACCTCGGGATTCTGATAAACACACCATAAGAAAAGGCAGTGACCCTGATCAGACATTACATCACAGAGTATCTTAACAAAGGTCTACACTGTTTGCCACTCAGATAGCAGGTATAAGCTGTGTCAATAGGTAGCCAAACGGACTTGATCAAATTTCAGTATAATAGTAATTTAATGTGTCTAATAGGGTTTATTCGGTAATTACCAATATTTTACCCCTAAATACACATGTACGATAGTATAAACTGTCCATGTGGCTATTTTACAAATAAAACATTTCGAATATGACCAGCTTAATAATATTTATTCTTCGGAATTGTGATGTACAACATACTAATAATAATAGTAGTAGTAAATACTACTACTACTACTAATAATAATAATATCATTAGTATCATTATGTTTTAATTTCCTAGATAACCATTTTATGAAACAAAATTATAATTATAATTTCAATTATCATTTTGTTTTAATGTATTTTGTTTTAAATATTATATTTTTTTTTTATTAAATATACATATTTAACACCGCATGTTGAATAGAGCTTGCACATTCTATCAGAGAAAAAAATGTATGCACATGCTGATCTGGAACTACAATGGTTGCACGTCATATTTAATGCTGCTTTTATTTGGAGAAACTTTTGTTATTCACAGATTTAGAGAACGTTTGAGAGAGAGAGACTCAATCTCATTCATTTAGTCCTTATTTGTGTACAGGAATCTAAAATGAGCAAATCGTGTCAATTCAAGTGCTAGCTTATGCAAAAAGATCAAATATTAGATTTGATTCTGTTTGTGCAATTAAAATTGCGCATAAGCATTATGTCAATTATGTAAAAAGTGATTTCGTTGTTTTCTTTTGTCAAGATAAGGACATAATTGGCATTCATTAGCAGTAATTGTTATTAAGAAAACATCGCAAGAGTGGCCGCGCATTTAGGTATTTTTTTTTTTTTTTTTTTTTTTTTTTTTTTGTATCCCGACAAAGCATTTTTTTTTCATCATTAAACAAACAAACAAAAAAAAAAAAAAAAACAAGTAATTAAGCAGTTTGTAGTTTTCCTATGGTCAAAAGTAATTATATCAAATTTTCATTAAAGCTTCAATAAATTGCCGAATAAAAACATAATTCGACGCAAACAAAAATTAAATAAATAAGTTTATATTATCATAAATATATATCTTTGTTTTCCTTTTTGAAGCTAAATAATCTTTATAATACTATCAATGGATACCAATTCTTTTTTATTTTCCAATTCTTACAACCTCTTTTGCAATTCATGCTAGTATCATGTGTACACAAGACCTGCGTCTGTGTAATCATTACACATTTTCTCTCCGCATTTTTAAAATATATAGCTATATTCTGCAACCTGTGGGCCATTTTTAATAAAATAATTTATTCAATATTTTATTACATAACTATAGATATTAAATAGATCTATCGAATGAGAGGTTATAATGAACGGAGAAATTTTAAAAAATATGACTTTTGGGCGATTGAATCAAGGCAATTTTTCATTTTTGTTGTAAAATACAAAGACTTAATAAGGAAAAACCCTTGTAGCATTCATTACAATCTGGGCCATTTTAAAATTTATCTTATTTCAACAAATTTGGTATCAAATTGAAGCAGATACATATTCCCATCTATTGCGAGGTTATAATAATATCTCGTATTATTGAAAATAAATGATTTTATTAGTTAAATGATGGGCTCCTATATAATTCTATACATTTCCACACTAGTACCTGTCTGAGAACTAGCGACATGCTGTGACGTCACAGAAGGGACCGATTGGTGCGGATTAGTACCTGTAATACGAGAATTCCTGCATATGCGGATACATAATTTGAGACATGCCTTAAAGCCGTTTAGGTTGTGGTGACCTCGGCCTTATTTTTAAAATTTCAAAACCACCACGCTTTTTTGTTTCAAATAACATTTTTACTTTATATAACGCAAGCGGTTATTGAAATGGGCTTCTTCAGGCATGTATGTGTGTTGCGCTAAAATGATCACGTGTTTGCTTATCACGGAATAAATGGAATGAGACTCTCTCTCTCTCTCTCTCTCTCTCTCTCTCTCTCTCTCTCTCTCTCTCTCTCTCTCTCTCTCTCTTCTTGGAATTGATAATTCGTTCTTATCAATTAATAATTCGTGCCCATCAATTAATAATACATTACGAAAACACGCCTATTCAAATATATAGAAAATTTCACCTCCAAATCCTGAATATTTTCAGATGAAAAATCTGATATTTTTTTCATATTTCTGCTCAAAACATAGATTGTGGGTACTCATTAGAACCGCCTCGCCGAGGCGGTTCTAACGAGTACCCACAATCTATGTTTTTGAGCAGAAATAAGAAAAATAACGTATACCCCTGTAAACCCCAGTTTTACTATATAAAAATGGGGTTTAAGGGGGTCAAAATTATATAGGCGTGTTTTCGTGATGAATGGAATGAGACTCTCTCTCTCTCTCTCTCTCTCTCTCTCTCTCTCTCTCTCTCTCTCTTCTTGGAATTGATAATTCGTTCTTATCAATTAATAATTCGTGCCCATCAATTAATAATCCGTACAATGTTTAGTTCGTTCCAACCAATAATGGCATGTTCGTATATAAAACTCGTAGGGAATAAGCAACAAAGAAGCGTTGTGAACTATTCAGATTCTTATGTGCGACTAACGTAGGATACATACACAAGAAAAACAATGACGTTTACATACGTTACATGGCGCTAAATCAATAGGAATACAATATTAATTCGTTCGAACGAATTCGTTTTTTCTCGGGAACGAATTATTCTAACCAATCAGAGAGCCTAATAATTTGTTCCAACGATTTATCAAATTGTTGTGAATGAACTATGAATTTGTGGGGAGGAATCATTTATTGACAGAAACGAAACAATATATTGAACAAAACTTCTAACGCAACTCGTAAATCATCACGAAAACAAGCCTATATAATTTTGACCCCTTTAAACCCCACTTTTATATAGTAAAACTGGGGTTTACAGGGGTATACATTATTTTTCTTATTTTTGCTCGAAAACATAGATTGTGGGTACTCGTTAGAACCGCCTCGGCGAGGCGGTTCTAACGAGTACCCACAATCTATGTTTTGAGCAGAAATATGAAAAATATCAGAGATTTTTATCGAAAAATGATAAGTTTTTGGAGGTGAAATTTTCTATATATTTGAATAGGCGTGTTTTCGTAATGGGCCCGATTTCTGTATGAATATGTAGTATAGGATAATCTATCTGAAATATTGCTCAACAACTCGCAAAGAATATTTGGAACACAGTGAGTAACGTTTCTATTGCACGATCGCAGAACTCTAATCTGATTGGTCAAAACGGCTTTTTGGGTCCCAGGCGCATGCCAAAGAGGGTATAATTTTAAACTTTTTTCAATTTTCCTTATTCCAACGTTAGACCAATATATTGTGAGGAATGTCTCTTGAAAATCCTCTGCTTCAATTTAGCATAAAATTTCAGTTCATTAAGGTTTGAGCATTTATTGCCAGAACGTCCATACAACGCAATGCAAACTGGATATCGGGATAATTTCTGAAAACGGGAAAATCATTCAAATGAATATGAATCATTTTTTACTTTTGTTGCTTAGAAATGCTACGAAGTATAATTCGACCAAATCTTCAGCGGCACGGCCCCGTGTTTCCTCTGATAAATCATGTCTGAAATTCCCTGAAAGACTTCAACTGCAATAATGTTTAACCTTGTTTGTTGGTGAACAAGCGGACTTTTTTTTTCCACCATTTAATAAACCCCGTTCGAACGAATTAAAAAAAATAACAAAATAAAAAATGCCTTCCGGGATTCCTTATTTGGAAACTGGCACATGTCATGTCCTTTTAACCAATATTATTTACCCCTATTTATATATAATGACAGCATTTTTTATATCTTACTATTGTATTTGATAATAGATGGTGTTTTTTAGTGCATACTTACCTACCTGTATTTACACTAAATTTGTAAACCGTAAACGTGGTCTGATGTAATTCTAAATTAAAACTATGTCACCCTGTACCGCATTTACCCAAAACGTTCGGACACCATAACCTTACCATGCTTGCCCTAAATTTTGAACAAGTCTGGTACACTTCACGCTGATGTAGCTAAAAAAAATGCGGGATAGGTGGCAAACAGTATAGACCCAGATCAGACGCCGCGTTCTGCGGCGTCTGATCTGGGTCAAGACTGTTTGCACGGGCAAGTCTATCCGCATTATTAGGATAAAACGGTAACATCTGATAGCGTCTCATGCAAAACAAATTACTGGTGTTCAGCCTTCAGAACATGTTGTACTGTGCCTTTACAACATGTACCAATGTCAGTGCGTTTATAAAGCAAGAAAAGAACATCCTGAGGTCTTCGTTTACAATTTCCGTATTTGCTTCCTTTTGTGTTTTTGTAAACATATTTAGCTGAGCCCATGCATATTAAACCTCATTGTCTGTTGCTGTCTTTGTCACACCTGCGTTACTTAGCATTGTCGACTCAAGCGTGCAAGTTTCCGTCAGTTCGTTCGTCTGTATACTAATGTCCACCCTTCGGTCCACCCTAGCGTCAACCCTAAATGAAGTCTACAAAATGTAAAACTTTACAGATGGTTTCATTTCACTGATTGTTGCTAAAAAAAAGAATGACAACTCTCTCTCTCTCTCTCTCTCTCTCTCTCTCTCTCTCTCTCTCTCTCTCTCTCTCTCTCTCTCTCTCTCTTCTGACGCTTATTTTATTTTCACACTTAATTACGAACTTAGTTTGATTTGTTTGTGTTGAGGTTTTACGGCCCAGTCAACCCAGTGGGATTATGTCGAGCGCGTTTAGTTTACCAAACCGCACTTTTACTGTGCAGGCTTAGTCCTCTAAGCGGTTAAGTAGTATATTGTGCACATTCTTTCGCCAGAAACTGACAACTCTCCTTCTTGAATCAGCGGAAGATAGAGAATGACCGTAGACATTACGAAAACATACATATTCAAATATACTGAAAATTTTACCACCAAAAAAATGAAAGTTTTCAGATAAAAATTCTGATATTTTTCTTATTTCTGCTAAATATATGCTCCACATAGATTATGGGTACTACTTAGAACCGCCTCGACGAGGCGGTTCTAAAAAGTACCCACAATTCATGCTTTTGAGCAGAAATAAGAAAAATAATGTATACCTCTGTAAACTCCAGTTTTACTATACAAAAGTGGGGTTTAAGGGGGGTCAAAATTGTGTGTGTATAGGCATGTTTTCGTGATGGAAAATATTTCATACCCATATCTCCACGAAAGAATATTACCGATCCGGCGGAAGTCGAACCCGCGGACGCGCATCCAACTGAGCCACCGAGGCCGGCTCGTTTCAATATGAGCATGTGAATTAAAAAATATGTTTTAGTGAACTTAACAATAAGAAAAAAATGAGCAGGGGGCATAGCATTACCTACAAGATAGCATGTGCGTCTACCGATGGCTCAGATCAGTCTGCACATCTACGCAGTCTGATCAGAGTCTTCGCAGGGCACTCTGTGGGTCGCAAAGGTTCCAAAGCGTCTTCAGGCGGACAGGGAGGACTCTGATCAGATTCGCAGGCTGATCTGTTGGAATCTTGTTGGAAATGTTGTGTCCCCGCTCAGATGTCATTGGATTTGAAGATGGATGAATTACCTGAACACGCTTAATCGAAACCTATGGGTTGTGGCCATAACTTAAGATAAGGCACTTAAAATCAAAACTTTTTTTTTTTTTTTTTTTTTTTTTTATGTCTTCATGAAAACATAGGTTGTAGTTATTAATTAGAAGCTACTCTGCAAGGCTCTTCTGAAGAGTACCAACAACATATGTTTCCACGGAGAAATAGGAAAAATATTTATCTGCACCCCCTCCCCACTCTTGTACAACCATGTTATCCATGAAATTTCACCATATATCCAATATAATCCACGGGAAAGTCAGGGATAATTTAAAATTTAACAGATTAACCCATTGTAGTCGGGAGACCCGTAAAAGGGTAATTGGAAAACAGTGCAGACCCAGATCAGACGCCGCAGAACGCGGCGTCTGATCAGGGTCTCCACTGTTTGCAAATAGTTTAGCCATTTTTCTCTAGGAATATGTAAATCTCATAGCCGGACGTACCTAAAATTGAAATTGGACTCTTCCAATATATAGTGTGGAGAGTCTATTCAGTATACAAAGGGTTAAGACAGAATATTGCCGTACAAAAGATTATTTAAAAGACTTATTGAAAAAAAAAAAAATGAAAAAAAAAAATATTTCTGAAAATTTACTTAATAAAATATGAGCTACATCGTGAGAAAACCTACTTCCGGACATGTGCGCATGCGCGCAGTCTGATCAGAAGTTCCTGAGCGCATTTTGGATAGCCAAGGATGCAGTTTCTTCACATCACGAAAACACGCCTATGTAATTTTGATCCCCTTAAACCCCACTTTTATATAGTAAAACTGGGCTTTACAGGTGTATACATTATTTTTCTTATTTCTGCTCAAACCATAGATTATGGGTACTCGTTAGAACTGCCTCGCCGAGGCGGTTCTAACGAGTACCACAATCTATGTTTTGAGCAGAAATATGAAAAATTTTCAGAGTTTTTTATCTAAAAAAATTCAGTTTTTGGAGGTGAAATAGATTCAGACCAGACTATGCGAATGTGCATGCTGATTTCAGTCTTCGTAAGCGTATACAGCAAAACGTACGGCTTTCATTTTTTATCGTCGGCAACATTAATTCAGAGATTCGTTCAAAAAAAATCATTTCATTTTTGATCCAGTTCAAGAACGATCAACTAACTGAAATTTTACAGGCTGCAGGTGTCAGTTGCCACGGTTTATGATTGCATTACGAAAACATGCCTATTCAATATACTAAAAATTTTACCACCAAAAAAAAAAAGAAATTTTTCAGATAAAAAAATCTGATATTTTTCTTATTTCTGCTCAAAACATAGATTGCTGGTACTCGTTAGAACCGCCTCGAGTACCCACAATCTATGCTTTGGAACAGAAATAAGAATAATAAAATATACCCCTGTAAACCCCAGTTCTACTATATAAAAGTGGGGTTTAAGGGGGTCAAAATAATACAGGCATGTTTGCGTGATGGTATTTATTCCATATATAAATTAATTAAACCTTTCTTGGATAATAAAACGTCTATTTTTTAGGAATATGGAGCCTTTACTGAAATACGAACTGGTTAGCTGTAGTCAGAAAGGTATTGACTTACAAAATATGGTGTTACTGAAATTCAATATTAAAGGTAAATTTAAGTTAAATTCTGAAATTACATCTCCTGTTCAAATAGATACAAATCTAACCTTTAGCACTCTCCGGGCAGAATCAGTAGACAACAATCTGCTGATTTTCTTAGAAAATTAACTTTGACATTTCATACAAATGGTCTCCTTTGCATGAAATGTCAAAGCTTATTTTCTGAAAAAAAAAAAAAAAAAAAAAAAAACAAGAAAAATATTTTCAAAATGTCAATTTCTAAAATTTTTACCCCGCGTGCGTTAACTAGTATATACCTGCAGGTCACATATAATACTTAATTAAACTTGAGTTTTTTTTTCTTGTTGTTGTTGTTGTTGTTTTTGTATTATCTTTCAAACAAAAACATGGATACTCCGTTGAGTACAAATTATTCGCTTTTTTTGGAAAGATGTCCTTCAACCAAAATGGTTTGATTACAGTTTCTGCGCTTCAAACCAAGTATACAAACATTTAAAAAACAATCTTGACAATCCATCGATGACTTTAAAAATAGTGAGATTTTACTGACATGGGCCTCAAATAATTGCCATTAAATTCTTACCTTAACCTTGAGCTTTGACCTGATATTGTTGGATTTTGGGTGCAGTCAATCAGAAAAAAAAGGTAATACGTAATAGCAAGTCCACCAGGCAACTGAAAACACCTGGGTTCAGGAGATGTAGATGTGGTAATGATTTCACGCTAGTAACATTTGATTTAGACCTTGAACCGACACAGTTTGGTTGTTGGCTCTGTCCAACAACTCATCCATGTAAACACTTAACGAAAGTTTCATGATAATTCACCAAAGGGTTTGGAAGATATGGAGCAGGCACGCACACAAAAAAAAAGAAAACAGATCACAAACGTTTGACCTTGAACTTTGACTTTGACCTTTAACTAATACGGATCGGTTCGTGGGTTTCAAACACCATGACACTGTAAACTAGAGCAAGTCGATGGCGAGTCATTGCATATCCCCGCGCCAGCACCATCGCATATCTCCATGCACATCAAAATTCCAAATGCGTTCCTCCAGTCCTCATTCATAGGGCTATCGCCTGCGAAAGTTTTAAGATTCTAGCTTAAATGGTCTAGGAGCAATGGTGTGACATTACAGACGGACGTACGGACGGCCGGACGGACGGACGGGAGATATAACAATATACCCACTTTTTCTTCGAAAAGCGCGGGGATAACAATTGTATTAATGAGTTTGGATAGACTTGGTTCACTTTACGATATTTTTACAAGGGAGACAACTTTTGTAACTCCCTGTTTGCTTTCCTGTACACCAAGCTCCTTCTCAAAAGGGATCAGCTCATAAAGGAGAGAATTTGCTAACCTTGGAAGCAAATACTTTCCTTTAACCCTTCTCTTGCTGAACACTACATGTCCTGTCTTAACAAACAGTGTTGATCCAGATCAGTTGGCTTCTTCAGAAGCCAACTGATCTGGATCTGCACTGTTTGTCATTAAATATGTGAATTTCTATCAAAATCCCGGATCAAGTAATCTGATTGGCTGGAAATTGGAAGTGGGCGTGGCATCTTAATTTATTCAGCATGAGAAGGGTTAAGAGTAGAGAACTTTTCAGAAGGAAGACAAAACAATTTTGACAGGGTTGGCTCCACAGAAATTGTAATAGTTCTCTAGGATCATGTTTAAGGAAAATGGGTACACTTTTAGGGGAGGCAAGTCTATCAAAATTGTTTTGACTCCCTTCTCAAAAGGGGTGTACTCTAAAAGGAGCTCCCAAGGGGAGCATATTCTTTCCATTTATAGTAGACCCCTTTTCAGAAGGGTCTTAGCATGCTGTAATGCCAACAGGAAGTCACAAGAATTGTCTCTCCAAGGGAGCAAATTCTTTCCTTTTAGAGTAGACCCCTTTTCAGAAGGGGCTTGACATGCGGTAAAGCAAACAAAGTCTCAAAAATGTCCCTTGGCGGAAACGGTGTAAAATCTACAATGTGTATCTAGTCCCCTGAAAGGGGTCTAAATTTTTCGGGCGATGAGAGATAGCAGTATTTTATTATTACCTCCCTTCATAGGTAAAAGTGCAAGGTAGACCAAATACTAACAAAGTCCTAATTACTGGAATCTTTTGCTTTTATCAAGGGTGCTCAGTGGAACGTAATAGATTTTAAGCTGTATTGACATTATATTTTTCATTGCACAGAAAATGTTTATAAATATTGGAAGCTTCACTGGCATATGACCATATTTACACGAGATATCTCAAGGAAAAGGAAGCTGTACTTAATCCAATTAATTAGGAATCCAATTAATTGGACCAGAGGCTTATAATTCGCAAAGAATTCTCAAGGGAGTTAACTGACTGCTGTCTCCCACTGCGGTAACCATGCAGCTCCAGCATTTTGCTGTATGAACCGGAGACCAGGATAACACAGGCACTGCCAACGCAGACCCAATCCAGCCTGCGCACAGATACAGTCTAAACAGGTTCTCTTCGCTATACAGATTCAACTTCAAATAGTGCGTGGCCCTGAAAAGACTGGGCGCTGTGTGACCTTGGATCCTCGATGTTCGCTATTAGAGGACTCGATAACGTGGCATTTTTTTTCATCAATTTTCGAAAGAGAGGCAACTTTTGTGACTTTTTGTTTGCTTTCACGCAAACCAAGCCTTTTCTGATAATAGGTCTAATCTAGTCTGTCTCCAGACTCTATCTTTTCTATCATTTTCTCTTTTCTTTTTTTAAAGGTATACAATCTAGTACCGCTTATAATGATTTAATCAGTTATGTCCCTTAGTGGAAAAGATAGTTTCAGCTCGGTGGGGGGAGGTCGGAGTGTAACTTAACTTATATATGGCATAGTACGGATGTGCGCGCCGAATGGCCCCCCCCCCCCCCCCACCCCTTTTCAGCGCAGCCAGGTATATGAATGGCCCCCTTTTTCAACAAAAAGTATATGAATGACCCGATTTTTCTGGATTCCTATGTGAAAGGCCAAACTTTTCTGACATCCTGGTATATGCACATATTTTTCGCTCATAGATTTTTCGAGGCTGCTTGTTCTCTTGGTATACAATGAATTGACTGCATCCAAAAGTTGGGTACAAAAAATCAAAGGGCAGTATATGAATTGGTCAACATTTCGGATGATCAAGTATATTTTCAAAGGTCAGGTATATAAATGGGGTTGGTTTTGAAATATTGACTTGCACACCCATACCACAATTACCCCCAAGTTATCCCCTCCCGCCCCGCCCCGCCCCACCCCCCCCCCCACCTCCCCCAACCACCCCACGGAGTTTCAGTAGTAAAACAGTGAAATAGGATTAAAGATACAAAAACAGCTACAGGAAGTGATAAAAATGATAAAAAAAAAAAAAAAAAAAAAAAAAACAAGTGCAGAAATGACTAGAGCCAACCTAGGTCTAGTCTAAAAGAAAACCATTTGCTTTCAAGGTAAGAAAATTCTTTCCATTTAGAGTAGACATCTTTTTTTTTTTTTTGACAATTGCCTGCCCTGAAAGTGTTTTCATCTTCGAAACCTTTACCATACTTGGTAAAAAAATTAAGCAGACAACATTTTATTTATTTTTGTTTTCTTAATTATTATTTTAATCAGAAAATAGGCTTCGATATGACATGACTATTTTCTCCGATGGAAAATAGGCATTGACATTTCATGCAAATTGTCTCCGAGGGAGACAATTTGCATGACATGTCAAAGCCTATTTTCTTCGAAAAATGAGGAAAACATCATTTTATTTGCGAATTTGCCCAGAGAGTGGTGACGGTTAATTATGACAATACGCCTTAGATCTGACTGGTTTCCGGTTCATGTATTTCTTGGCAGCTAATCTGCCGTTCATTTCAAAGATATCGGTCGGATTAATAAGTTCATTCTGAAGCTTATTCGTGTGCAGAAAAAATCAGTTAGACACAGTTTTAGTAGACATTTATTGCATATCTCTTGAAATACACAGCCGATAGTCATCTAAAAGGATTGTTAATAAAGTGTTCGTTGCTATGGAAACACGTATCAACATACCATACCTTTTCAGAAAAGCTATTATTTATTTTCATGACATTTGAAAAGTGACCCGAATTTAGGGTCAGAAGCGCTACCGACTACGCTATGGTGCCCGGCTCAAATTTTAGGACTGGTATTAATCTTTAGTCATATCGAGACAATCGAGCGAAAGGTGACAACGAAATGCTGTGTGCAATAAAGCGCCGTACAGCAAAGAACTGAATTCAGCCTCCAGCGGGATTCGAACCAGGGACTCGCAGTCCGGACCGCTAAATATTCGGCCACCAGACCGCTTCATACTGATATATAGCAAAGGTACGCATTACGAAAACATGCCTATTCAAATATACTGAAAAGTTAATCACCGAAAAATTGAAAATTTTCAGACAAAAATTCAAATATTTTTCATATTTCTGCTCAAAATATCGATTGTGGGTACTCGTTAGAACCGTCTCGACGAGGCGGTTCTAACGAGTACCCACAATCTATGTTTTCGAGTAAAATGAGAAAACTAATGTATACCCCTGTAAACCCCAGTTTTACTATATAAAAGTCGGGTTTAAGGGGGGTCAAAACTATATAGGCATGTTTTCGTGATGGTTTCGCTGGCTAAACTGGTTTTGTACAATTCCCGATTTGCTCCGAAGTCCCATATTTTCTTGGCGCGGTTTATGTTCTCCATGGAGAAAGTAGAAAATAAAATATTGTCTGAATACCATTTAATCCTTTTATTCCGAGTGGACTCTTCTACCTGAACTCTTTGGTCAGGTCCATTTCCTATATAAGATGTGCCTGGTAAATTTTTATTATTATAATGTTTTGCAGAAATTCCTGAACTTATTGCAAACATTGTTACCCTGATCAGACGCCGCGTTCTGCGGCGTCTGATCTGGGTCTACACTATTTGCAAAGGTCCCATTTATGGGACGCTAGGCTTAAATGGGTTAATCTAGAGCTATGCTGTACCATGTACCAGTGTCTATAACTGTCCTTCTAATAATGAACAATAGTTACCATAGTAACCATAAGTATTCAGACAGACCTGAGCGAACAGTGTAGACCCAGATCAGACGCCGCGACACGCGGCGTCTGATCAGGGTCTGCACTGTTTGCCACTCAATCCAGTAGTTTGAATACATAAACAGGAAGTAAATTGGAGTTGCTCAAATTTTAGGACAAGTATGGCAAATTCAGGTTTTGCTCCAATATTTACGTTAAACACGGTGCCCATTAAAACTACACTCCGTTCTCAAAAGTTGATTGGTTGGGTTGAAGTTTAACAGCCCAGTCAACACTATTAAAGTCATGTCAAGCTGGTCAGTTTACCTAGCCACACTTTTCCTGGGCACGCTTATAGTCCCCGAAACGGTTAACCAGTACTTGTGCATATTCTTTCGCCAGAAACTGACGACTGTCCTTCTTGAATCAGTGGAATCGTTCTCAAAGGACAAATCCGCTCGTGATGTTGGATGGGCAGTGTGGTATGTGGGGATGTTTACTGGATGATATTTTGATATTTTGGTTTTAGTATAGTACTGTGCACCCTAGACTGGTTTCTACTGAATTTAATAATGACTGCATAACTATGCATTATCTGTACCTGTAGAATCAAATAAAACTAAACTTTCATTATTATTATTATTATTATTGTTATTATTATTATTATTATTATTATTATTATTATTATTATTATTATTATTATTGTTATTATTATTATTTCTCTTCTAATGCTAAAATCAACAGTGAACAGTCTTTATAATCATGATATTATGCATGTTGGTTTTATTTTAGTGGCTGTATTAAACAGAATTATATGAAGAAATATTTAGTCACTGGAGACTGGAGCCAGCCTATGCGTACACATGCTCTTTGAACCCAGGTCTGTTTTGATTCGCTTCGGTGTGGAAGCCCAAATGATCCTAAATTAACCCATTTATGCTGAGTGGACTCTTCTATATCAACTCTTTGGACAAGTCCATTTTCTAATTTATAAGGCTGTCCGGTCAGTTTTTATTATGACCATGTTTTGTAGATCATTTTAACTTAAAGCAAACAGTGTATCCCCTGATCAGACGCCGCGTTCTGCGGCGTCTGATCTGGGTCTACACTGTTTGCCAACGTCCCTTTTGTGGGACGCTAGGCATAAAGGGTTAATACTTTTGTTTTCATTCCCAAAGTAACTAAACAAATGATTCAAAGACACGAACATGCATTGGAATTTTGTTTGTCAGCCTTGCCACAAGAAAAAGTGACATAACGTGGTACTTACTATATACATTTGTATAAAGTTACCTTTACGGTCAAAAATAACACCACATATTTGTGGTTTATCATTTCACGCTGTCTCCGCCAACCAAGGTTAATTACTCGTAAATATGAACTAAATAGGCATATGAACCGAGCAGCGAAAAAAAAGGCCTATAGCCCATGTGCGAACAGCAAAGGCACAGATCAGACTGCGCGTATGCGCAGTCTGATCTGTGCCTTGCTGTTCGTGTACAGGCAACCTAAATCATTACGTTAACAAGTTTATGTAATGTGTGTCCTCATGTTTCCCTTTAATGTATAGTGAAAACTGGAGTAAATAGGGGTCTAAATTATTAGGTGGATTTTTCGGAATTTTACAGTTTCTCAACATGATTTACAACTTGGATAATAATTCTTGCAACCTTTTTACTGCATAAACCAGATTAATATTCTTACAAACCAAAATCTTCCCCCATTTTCACATATTATATAGTGAAAATGCTTACATACAGAATTTTCCAGTTTTAAATAAGCTTTGCAGTTTGTTTGATATTTTTGCAGTATTTTTAACTGCATAAATCAGTCTTAACGAGCTTAATAACCACAATCCTCATTTCCAATATTCTATATGGCTTATATACCTCCAGATAAGAAGTTATCGAGATTTTTTTTTCTCCTTTCTTCACAAAAAATACATATCGTGGGTACTCACAAGAAGAGCCTATGTGTAGTCACATATCATTACGAATACAAGCCTATTCAAATACACTGAAAATTTTACCACCAAAAAATGAAAAATTTCAGATAAAAAATTTTGATATTTTTTTCATGTTTATGCTCAAAACATAGATTGTGGGTACTCGTTAGAACCGCCGCATCGAGGCGGTTCTAACGAGTACCAACAATCTATGTTTTGAGCAGAAATAAGAAAAATAATGTATACCCCTGTAAACCCCAGTTTTACTATATAAAAGTGGGGTTTAAGGGGGTCAAAATTATATAGGCATGTTTTCGTGATGGTTTTGTCGATAAATCAGAAAAAATGTTGAAGACTCGGATAAAAAAAAAATGCTTATAGTGATATCACACTGTATTTAGGAGCTTTATTAGCCATAGCATTTCACCATATAATATGGGAAATGAGCAGTGTTTTGGTTATTACGCGAATTAAGATTAATACAGTTAACAAAGTTTCTCGAAGTAAAGAAAAATGGTAAAACTGGTTTCAAACCTACAAAATCCTGAAAATGCGCCAGATATTGTAGACCCCTGGTATACCTATGTTCAGTTCACTATTTTGTGGAGAAATATAAGGCTATTCATTACCTCAGTTCATTACAGACTGGTTTGTTCAGGCATACAGGTCAAAATACATGTACATGTACTTGGGGAAAAATACGACAAAATGCATCTACCTAGCGGAGTACATCAACGTCGATGTAACGTCATTGGTTTACGTTGTGTACCTCATTACGAAAACACACCTAT
Organism: Anodontia alba; assembly: GCA_964016985.1. Taxonomy (NCBI): domain Eukaryota; kingdom Metazoa; phylum Mollusca; class Bivalvia; order Lucinida; family Lucinidae; genus Anodontia; species Anodontia alba. Next base: position 85,222,839 of record OZ024825.1, on the reverse strand, counting down.
TCAAATATAGAGAAAATTTCACCTCCAAAAACTGAAACTTTTCAGATAAAAAGTACTCTGATATTTTTTCATATTTCTGATCAAAACATAGATCGTGGGTACTCGTTAGAACCGCCTCTATGAGCCTCTATGAGGCGGTTCTAACGAGTACCCACAATCTATGTTTTAAGCAAAAATAATAAAAATAATGTATACCCCTGTAAACCCCAGTTTTACTATGTAAAAGTGGGGTTTAAGGGTGTCAAAATTATATAGGCATGTTTTCGTAATGTACTGGGCAGTATCTGATAACCAAATCGGAAAAAAAAGAAATCTAAAACAACGAACTGTAATACTCACTACATAAGAATTGCTCTTATAGATTATCCAGCGGAAAATAACATGTATGGCTTTAAACAGTGGCACGGAGTATATAAACTATAGCATGTTTGATTGAAGGCTGTAGAAAGTTTCAGCGCTTACTTATCCATATAATTATGGTATGAGCCGTAATGTGCGGGAACGTACCTTCTGAGCTATGCGGCCAACGAAGACTCAGATTAGACTGCGCATCCGCGCAGTCTGATCAGTGTCTTCATTGTCCGCATGAAGACGTTTTGCAACCTTGGATATCCAAAATGCGCCCAGCGAAGATTCTGATCAGACTGCACGAATGCGCATGCTGATCTCAATCTTCGCCAAAGGTACGTTTCCTGCCGTTGCGGATCGTATACTGATGATCGGTTCACTAGAGGTCGAGCTACAGCTTGCTGCGAAACGACTGTTATAGATAAATTTAGGAGATGGCAAATTGATCAGGTTTTCTCATTCTTTTAAATAGAAACGCTTTGACTATGACAAAACCCCATTTCCTCTCAGGAGAGAGTTTACATGAAATGTAAAATCCTATTTTCTAGGGAAAATAAGACACATATTTCAAAATTATTAACTGCTCAATATTTTACCCAGCATGCTTAGTGCTAAATACATATGTGCATGTATCCAGTCCACTGTTCTTTCGACCGCACACACTCACCATGAAAATGAATTCTTTTTGTTGTTTTTTGTTGTTTATTTGTTTTTTTGCCGGAATAAAACAAAGGTATACTAACTGATAAATTCGAACTAGAAACCTTTCGTCATTATAATAATAATAATTATTATTATTATTATTATTATCATTATTATCATTATTATTATATGTTTACAAATGTGTTCATAGTTTATAATTAGCTGTGTCAGAAATGTGCTCAGCATGGTTACGACAGAAGGATTCTCATGAATGAATATGAGTATTTTCATAAGTTGGTGGTTACGACAGGGTTCTCATGAATGAATACGAGTATTCATAAGTTGACGCGGTGAAAATCCTCATAATTTCTTATCCCCTCCCCACCCCCGCCCCGGTTCCACTTTTGGGTCGAATGTTTATCAGTTGACTCAAAGTTACTAAAGAATCAGAGTGACTATTGCTGACCAATAAAGTTAATCCACGCAAATAGCGAAATCCTGGTAACGGTCATTTATAGCCGCGCTATTCTCGTCCCTGTGACGTCAGAGTGCTGTGGTATGAAAGTTATTAAGTAAACCTGGACTGGGTTTAGTGCTGGGACCTTGGCAAACAGAGCAGACCCAGATCAGACATCGCAGAACGCGGCGTCTGATCAAGGTCTGCACTGCTTGCTTAAATCACAAGAAGTTAAGGGTTAAATGAAACAATCTGAAGTCCCGTTAAGGACCGTTTACCCAGTCTAGAATCAGAGACAATTGATCCGCCAGTGTTGTCAGTGCTTTGATTTGTTTACTTTATGAAGTGGTGATGTGAGAGGGTGCCTGGATTGTAAATAAGTGAAGCATTTATTTTTATGATTGTGTATAAAACCTCAGATATAATATATATCGAGCTGGTTTGATTACAAAACTGCCCACTTAAAAGGGTCCGAAGCCTTACTTTAAGCAAGCACATTGGAGAGGTTCCGAAGTCGAAAACTTAAACCTGCTGACTATACATAAAAGTAGGCATAAATAAGACATCATTTCGGAAGACAATTTTAATAAAATGTCAAGTGTCATTTTCTGTGAAAAGTAAGAAAAATATAATTAATTTTTGCCTGATGATTTAGAATATAGTGTGCTAAAGCTTAAAATGTATATGAATACAAATTAAGCCATACTAATGAATATTTTAAGGGGACTTCATACGTCCTGGTAGATTTTTTTTTTTATTTTTACATTGAAAAACTTTTGTGACTTTCCTGTTTGCTTTCTTGGACAAGTCCCTTCTGAAAAGGGGTCTACTCTAACAGGAAAGAATTTGCTCCCTTTTGGGAGCAAATTCTTTTCTTTTAGAGAAAACCCCTTTTCAGAGGGAGTAAAATAATTTTGAAAGGGTTGTCTCCCTTGACAAATCATCCATTCTCCTTAATTGCAATAAATTGTGATGCGTAGCAGGCGAAACTGGCCCATACTACATATGCAGGAAACAACGACCCGGATCGGTCTGCTCAGTCGTACAGTCTGATAGGGCCTTCATTGCCCGTTAACAGCAGCATTGGATATCGTAGAGTATATCGACAAATAAAGGAGGCTCATACTGGACTGCGCGGATGCGCAGGCTGATCTGTCATCGCTGTTCACATATGAAACAAGGGACCTTTTCGCACGCTGAGTATCAATTAATATTGAAAATATTCAAAACGAAGCAGCAGGAATAAAAACTGGGTCACCAAAGTAAGTCTGATTAGATTCTCTTCATCATTAGAGTGGCGGGGTGCGCTTATCAGAACGATAGATCTATCATATTTATCACAAATAATTAATTTCTTCAAATTGTAAAATGGCATTTAACCCGATATCCACAGTGTTGGATCGAACGTGAACAGTGTTTGCGACTGGGTGTCATTTGTGATTCTGTACAGTGACAGGCAGTCACTTTGGAAGAAAACGAAAGCAATGGCATCTATTTCTTTCTCTTGTATTGGTGTTTCGGTGGTTTACTCGGGTAGTAATGATCTTTTAGGGAAAATCAATGGTTTTGAAGAATGTTTCTCAGATGAAAGATATTGAAAAAAAAAAAAAAAAAAAAACAATAAAAAAAACAAAAAAAAAAACATGCATTTTGATGCAAATTTGATCAGCTCGGACATAATAAGACGTTTCAAAAGTTCACATCAGGAAAACGTGCCTATATAATTTTGACCCCCTTAAACCCCACTTTTATATAGTAAAACTGGGATTTACAGGGGTTTACATTATTTTTCTTATTTCTGCTCAAAACATAGATTGTGGGTACTCGTTAGAACCGCCTCGCCGAGGCGGTTCTAACGAGTACCCACAATCTATGTTTTTGAGCAGAAATATGAAAAATTTCAGAGGTTTTTATCTGAAAATTTTCAGTTTTTGGAAGTGAAATTTTCTACATATTTGCATAGGCGTGTTTTCGTAATGAAAAATTGTATCAAGGGCGTGCGTTTTTTTACCAGCATATAAAGGATTAATGAAGAATGATTGCTTATCTACTGCAAATGATTGGTTAATTTCATTGCACCGACACGCCTAAGTGAAATTATTTATTCCGACTCAAAGGTATAGATAAGTTATTTTTTAACAAAATATAGGGAAATATTTATTTTGTTACCCCTCCCGGCTAGAAATGTGTAAGAAGAGCGGCATTTCACCATATAACATGGGGAATGATAAAGATTTTGTTTACTAAGCAGTTAAGACACATTGATGCAGTAAAATAATTGCTTAAAAGTAACCGGTCAGTTATAGAGCCGATCTAAAAATAGCAAAAATCCTGAAAATTTGTCCTAACAATGTTGACCCCTATATAGCACTGTTTTTGCAATACATTATGATGGCACGTTTGGGTACACATTGCATTAACTTGTTAACGTTATGGACAAATTCAGGAGACAAACTGGTAATATTTTCTTAACCAGAAAATAGTGTTTGACATGTCGTGCAAATTGTCTCCTGATAATTCACTCAGCGTGCTAAGCGTTAAGCAGCCTCGGGCATGGATGGCATCTGGAAGGCTTCGAGTTTCGTACAAATTAAATTACGAACTTTTACTGACGCACTGCTTACATTATGAATAGCAGTCATTAATTATTTCACAAATTGTTTTTAGCCTGGTTCAGCACTCAGGTTCAGCAAATACAGAAAACGATGCTGTGACCTACAGAAGGGCGAAGTAATTAAGCACAACTGACGTAAAAACGACGCTTCGCAGGCGACGAATTGGCGACTATTTTTATATTCTCCCGAAAACAGGATTTAACATTTAAAAAATGCAAATTTTCCCCTGAAATGGCAAAGCCTACCCAATAAGCATTCTTTATAAATCTATAGCGGGCCGTTATCGGCCCGTCAGGGTAGCTGACGGGCCGATAACGGCCCACTATAGATTTATAAAGAATGCTAGCTGGAGAGAAAAAAAGAAAATATTTTACCCAGCATGCGGAAAGTTAAACGCAACCAACACACCCTCCTCCTCTTTTTCACACACAGATTCTACAATGTTCAGAGAGTTTATGCAAACTGCGAAGGTCCTGTGTCAGCGCTTTCATTCTTCAGTGTTTGAATATATGCGTTAAGTCCCTTTGTTTGCAAGTTTATAGCGCAGTCTACAGCCAGTTTCAAAACGACGTGACAATGTTCGCGACAGCCGCTATTTCGCGTTCGTGAACTAGAAGCTTAGATCCCGATCAAATCATATATGATTTTAAAATGACATATATGTTGTTGTTGTTCTCAGCAGTCGACATACTGAAATATTTTACTATTTTTCTCATTTTGCCAGAAAACAGGATTTGACATTTCATGAAAATTTTCAATTTAAGTAGAATAAGGAAACAATTTGCAAGAAATGTCATATTCTGTTTTCTGTGAAAACAGAAGAAAACACATATTATCACTTTGTCGTCTGCTGATTTTGCAACTGGTAAAGGTTAAATAGTGCATTATAAGACAGTAATTGGTGTGCTACTTTTATATTAGGTATGACATAAACCATTAATGCCCAGATATCATCAATGAATATCGGATGAGTCCAGTATTTTTTTTTTTCTAAAGGGGTGTTATATTGAAATCCCTTTACATTGAAATCCTTTCTTTTTTTTGCAAACTAGTGTTGTCATGGTAAGCACTCATACCCGCGTCGTCTTATCTATAGTCTAATTCCCTATTTTTATGGACATGCATTTCAGGGTCTTGTGCCAAAAGTATGTGGGTTTCAATAACAAATGTACCCTTTATACACAGAAAATTTATTTTGAATATGCCTTTATTTCTTTAAAGTTTCCTGGCAACAGTTAGAAAATCGCCAGCCTATTTTGGTGGGATTTTTAACGTCGTAGTCCTATTAGACGCCGTCAGCCGTTAGCCTGACGCTGATCACGTCATATGCCGACAGTGACGGTAATTCAAATACTTGGAAATAGTTTAATAGTATAACAATACAAAAGAGATATAGAAGGCAGACATTCTTTTTTAATTTTCGATAGAGCACCTTAAAAACTTTTGACAAAGTTGTCTCCCTTTAAAGGGTATCGATTCCCCAATTTTTTTCGCCTGCGTGAGTGAATGTGCAAGTGTGCGCACGTGCGTCGTTTTTTAACACATCAGCTAGATACTTATAAAAGGCATAATACAAAATATACAAAGACAATTAGGTTTACCTTTATCACTCTCCGGGCTTATTCAGGAGACGGCAAACTGGTGATATATATATATATATATATATATATATATTATATATATATATATATATATATATATATATATATATATATATATATATATATCCGGAAAATAGGTTTTGATATTTTATGCAACTTGACTCTCTCCTTACGGGGAAATTTTTATGAAATAGCAAAGCCTATTTTCTGAAAAAAAGAGAAAATGTTTCAAAATGTCGTCTGCTGAAAATATCACCCAGCATGCTAAGGTTTAACTCTACATGAAAACTCTCACCTTGAAAATAAAATTGTTCTCGTCTTCTGAATCCGAATTCTAGTTCCGTTTACAATCTACAGGTACAACCTTTTAAACTGTCCTCATCGGTCACTTCCTTTAAACAATGTCAAACGAACAAATGACATAAATTTTTCCTATCAGATTGTCAAAAGACTTGCAAAAATTTAAAATAGGCTACAAATTTTCGACGCTTGATTGACAGGTAATTAATCGGGCGTCAGAGCGACAAGTCAACCGCTCTTATTTCGCCCTCTGAAGAGAAAGGAAAGTATGCGTGCCCGCAGGGTCTGCTGGGTGTCTATACTGCTCGCATAACGTAGGCTCGGTACAGTGATCTTGCGGAATGAATGTTATAGACTGCGAAAATATTGATTATTCTGTTGTCCTGGCTGACCAGGATCTACGCAGTTCTCCTTGGAGAAAGGTTGGTTTTACCAGAGCCAGGCGCATGTATCACTGTATGCATAGTTCCAGATGAGCGGCCTATAAAGATAAATGTTTTTCTTATATCTCCACGAAAACATGTTGTGGGCACTCATTAGAAGCACCTCTGCGGCGCTTCTAATGAGTGCCCGCAGCATATGTTTTCGTGGAGAAAAAAATATCAACACTCGTTTGGACGGATAAAGCGCTTTCATGTTTATCTGAACTTTTGAATCTATCTTGCAGCAATGATGCGAAGTAATCGATGGTAATTTAAACTACTTGTGACTAATGTCCCGGCAAACATTGTACAGATTCAGATCAGACGTCACAGAACACGGTGTCCGATCAAAGGCTGCAATGTTTGCCAGTGAACTATATGGAAATCCAAAAATGTTAAATGTATTAGTCCAAAAATACATTGTGGGCCTTTTCAGTTTCTGGCGGAAGTGTGTGCACACGTACTGGTTAACCGCTTAGCGTACTAAGATTGTCCAGGAAAAGTGTGGTTAGGTAAACTGACCGGCTCGACATGACCTTAGCAGTGTTGACTGGGCCGTTAAACTCTATCTCAAATCAAATGCATTGTGGACCCCTTACCCAGCAGGCACACAACGTTGAAACAACGTCAATTCAACGTTGATTCAACCCCATAAATCGACGTTGTTTCGACGTTTTGCTCCCGATGGGTGTATGTTAAATTTAAACTTAGCACGCTGTAGACAATAATCATCGAATATTTTTCTTAATTTCACAAAAAAAAGCCCTTCATATCATTCAAATTGCCATCTTTAGAGACAATCTAAATACAATTCCTCGACTTATTTCTTGTGAAAAATAGTCAGCATGTTAAAGTTTAAGATTAGTACCTAGGAACCGTGCTAATGTCTTGCGTATTATTAGGCTGCCTGAATAACAAAAATCAAAGCACAGACAGTACTTCTGAATCAATTGTCTCTGAGTGTAGGCTCGGAAAATGGTCCTGAACGGGGACTTAAGACTGTTTCATTAAATCCTCAATTTCCTATATTTTAAGCAAACAGTGCAGAACCTGATCAGACGCCGCGTTCTGCGGCGTCTGGTCTGGGTCTGCACTGTTTGCCAATGTCCCAAATGTCCCAGTCAAGGTTTTACAGATAACCATCTATCGGCGGCACTCTGACGTCATAGCGACAAGAATAACGCGGCTATAAATAACTGTTACCAGGATTTCATCTAACGCGCGGTTTGATTACATTGGTCAATGATAATCACGTGGACAACTTCCTTAAGGAAATTATGGCGTTTGTATACTATGGATAGATTGTAAACATTCGATCCAAAAAGGTTTCTGTAAATTATATCTGAGGTTTCAAACACAATCATGAAAGAAATATTACATTTATTCAGAACAGGGGCAAAGCCCCCATCTCACAGCTTTATTTGAGCAGCAACATAACAAAGTGACCGGTCTTTGCTGTGCACTCAGTGGCTAGCTAAGGGCCCAAGATTTCTTCCAGTAGACAACGAAGCCTCTGATCAGGCTGGGCGGATGCCTAGGCTGATCTGTCTTCGCTGGGCGCACAGTCACTTTGTTGTCGCGGCTTATTTAGTAAAACGTTGGGAATCGGTTGAAAGGTCCATGGATTAACGCAAAAGACCCCGAGTTATTCAATTCTGAGATGAGACACTGGAACATGATTTGGCTATATGTATCATGCTGGAGGGTAATTACATAGAAAAAGAAACTGTGCTGAAGATTATTCCTATTTCCTAGTTTCTGTTTCCTAGTTCTCGGTCCGTTATTTGGTTTACTGTTTCCTGTTTCCTAGTTCCTGGTTCGTCATTCGTTTCGCGTACCTAAGTTCTGCTTTGTTATTCGTTTACTGTTTGCTGTTTCCTATAGTTCTTTGGTTCGTTATTAGATTTACTTCATCCTGTTTTCTAATTGTTCCTGATCTGTTATAAATTTACTGTTTCTAGTGTGTTATTCGTTTACTGTTTCCTTGCTCCTAATTCCAGGTTCGTTATACGGTTTTCTGTTGCTAGTTCCTGATTCCTTGCTCTTGGTTCGCTGTTCGTTTATTGTTTCCAATTAGAAAACAGGATACATTTAACGAATAACGAGCCAGGAATTAGGAAACGGAACATAGTAAACGAATAACGAAGCAGAACTAGGAAACTGTAAACAGCAAACGAATAGCGGACCAGGAAATAGGAGACAGCAAACGAATAACGAACTAGGAACTGGGTCATAGGAACCTGTAAACAGTAAATCGAATAACGGACCAGGAATAAGAAAACAGGAAACTGGACAACGAACCACAACTAGTAAACAGAAACTAGGAAACAGGAACTAACTTTAGCAGGTGAAAAAGAGGAGGTCAATCTCGAAAGGAAGTACGATAGGCTGGTTACTAATTGACTCGCTCCCATAAAATATCTGCCTAATATCACATACGGAAAGAAACAACAAATAAATAAATAAATAAATACATAAATAAATAAATAAAATAAGTTTGGTTATAGGGTGGTGGTAAGGGCCTGTTGTACTTGGAAAAGGGCTGTCAATATATCCTCAGTTTCTGGACTGTCATTCCCTTTTCCCTTACCTTACATTTCCTCTTTCCTCTTCTCTACTTTTCCCTTTTGTAACTTTTCTCCTTTTCTCTGGGAGACGACATATAATGACGCACAAGGGTTGAGGTAGCGTTAAGCAAAAACTCAAATAAGCAAATAGATAAACGTATTGTTCAGCCAGAAATCATATAAATAAATCAAAGCACTGATTTCTCTGAATGTTGGCTGGGGAAATGATTCTGACGGGGACTTAAAACTGCTTCAATTAACCCTTAACTTCCTTAACTTCAGATCTGGGTCCGCACTGTTCGCCTATTTCCCGGTCCAGGTTTTACAAATTAACTCTCTTTACTACACTCTGACGTCACATCGACAAGAACAGCTCGGCTATAAATCACCTATACCTGGATTTCGTACAAACGCGCTGTTTGATTTCATTGGTCAATGATAATCACTCGGACTACAATCTTAAGGAAATTAGGTGTATGTATACTCTGGCTCGATTGTAAACAATCGACCCAATAAATAAAACCTACAAGGGTTGAAATATCGTTAAACAAGAACATAAAATACATAAATAAATAAAAACTACTGTCTGGGGAGACAGTATACAGAATACTCTATGCTAAGTACCATAATTACCAAGGTATTCAGACATCTAGTTCCTGATCTTACTAGCCCTAAAATTTGAGCAAGTTTATTTCACTACATGTATACATGTATGTCTAACTCCTGGACGAGTGGCAAACAGCGTAGACCAAGATCAGACGCCGCATTCTGCGGCGTCTGATCTGGGTCTACACTAATTGCTCATGCCTGTCTGTCCGAATACTTGCGATAAATACGGTTATCCAATATCGCTGAAATGTCTATACAGGGCCTTATGGTTTTATGTCAAATTTCTCTTTTGGCACATGCAAAAGGAGAGATGTAATTCTAAAACTAATAAAGGCAAAGAGCCTGGAATCTAAATGGGTTGGTGTCATAAGAAAACTGTTCTTATCGCATCTGCGGTTAACGAAGGCAACTATCAGCCTTCGAATCAGCGCAGTTTGATCCGGGCCTTCGCTGCACCTTACAGAATACGCTAAGTACTTTATAATACATCTGCGAACGGAGAATGTCCAGATGAGACTGCGCGTGCGCGCAGTCTTATCTGGACATTCTCCATTCGCATTTGATCTAATGTCACTTTTACCACGTTCGAGCCCAAATAAGGACATAAATAAGCTAATGTCAACAAGCGCAGGAAACCAGACCTCCCTACACAGGCAAGCAGTGAATTTCCGATCAAGCCTCCAAGTCCGCGCAGATTAATCATGAGTCTTCGGCCTTCATCCGCACAACTTGAGACAACACCATGCCCTCGCTGAAACATCAGATGCTCTCTCAAATATATTGACACGCAAGCTGTCGTGGATCTTCGCTGTTCGCATAATCGATACGCCGATTTTTCTGTGATGAAGATCAATTACGAAGTTACGACCATATCGATTCCCTAGGAGCCGTAGACAGGAGTTAATGGTCGCGAAATGGTACCTTTATAGCGCTAATGCAGAATTCGAAAACCCCAGTTAGTAGTTTGATTGGATCTCTGTATTTCGCGCACGAATTAACTGACAATAGCGAAAGATTTCGGTTGTGATTGGATGTCCTGATCGGATTCTGCGCATGTTCAGACCAGTTAGAGTCTAGTCTTTTCGCTTATGTCATAAGGCACCTTTTAACTTGGGATCTCTTGTCGGTTTCTTGATGGAACTGTGAACAGGGCAGGCTGAGAAAGTAACTTATTCATAGATCTCTAAATGAGACCCCTTTTCTTCACAAGATCGCATTGTAACATTATAATCGGCTCTTCTCTGAGCCCCTCTATAAAATAATGATAATAGTTATGATGATGATGATGATGATGATGATGATGATGATGATGATGATGATGATGATGATGATGGTTGTGATGATGATAAACATCCCATTACGAAAACAACCCTATTCAAATATACTGAAAATTTTACCACCAAAAAATGAAAATTTTCAGATAAAAAATTCTAATATTTTTCATATTTCTGCTCAAAACATAGGTTGTGGGTACTCGTTAGAACCGCCTCGGCGAGGCGGTTCTAACGAGTACCACAATCTATGTTTTTGAGCAGAAATAAGAAAAATAATGAATACCCCTGTAAACCCCAGTTTTACTATATAAAAGTGGGGTTTAAGGGGGTCGAAATTATATAGGTGTGTTTTCGTGATGCATAGTCGTATGCATACGTAACCGCCACCTCCACATTTACCTTCGACACCGTTTCATGCTACACTACCACCGCATGCCCTCTCCGCACAATACCACCATTCCACAGCAATCACCACCACCGCCTCATACACTATGTTTAAGCAATATTTTATTCTTTCAATTATATGGGTATTTAAAAGTATAGTTTTATGGCCTGACAATTAATTTAAAGCTTATACAATAAAAATCTAAAAGGTTGCCTTTAGAAACAAAGAACACACAAAAGAACGAAAATCGGAGACTCGGTTTTATTAAGTGTCTTCATATACAGCAATGTAGTTTGCGAGGCTGCATACGCCCCACCGCAGCCCCCCCCCCACCCCCCCCTCCCCACCCCACCCCATCCCCTAAGCACCGGCTTAAGCGTTATTCGATTTTCAAAGTAACCAGAATGAACTAAATGATCCAAAGGAAATAAAAATATAATCTGCACTATGGTGAAGTACGTGGGAAGGATGGGTGCGGGGGGCGTGGGGGGGGGGGGGGGGGTGTTACGGCCGACACACGGCACTTAACACCAGCTTCAGTGAAGTAAAATAAAAATCTAAAAGGCTGATTTTGGAAACAAAAAAAAACACACAAGAGGGCGCAAATCGGAGACTTGGTTTTATTAAGTCTCTTCATATACAGTTCCGAGATACACTGATTGTGAGAAAGGATGATGGGACAGTGAAATTGTTGGTATATCGTAAATCAACTCAGAGGCCTACGGACCAATATCTCCAGTTTGATTCACACCACCTGTTACAACATAAACTCAGCATCACGAAAACATGCCTATATAATTTTTACCCCCCCTTAAACCCCACTTTTATATAGTAAAATTGGGTTTACAGGGGTATTCATTATTTTTCTTATTTCTGCTCAAAAACATAGATTGTGGGTACTCGTTAGAACCACCTCAGCAAGGCGGTTCTAACGAGTACTCACAACCTATATGTTTTGAGCAGGAATATGAAAAATATCAGAATTTTTTTTATCAGAAAATTTTCATTTTGTTGGGGGTAAAATTTTCAGTATATTTGAATAGGTATGTTTTCGTAATGGGTCAATCGGAACATTACTGGATAGATGTTTTCCGTGGTTACGGAGAAGGACAGGGAAGACGAGGTGGTGCATATAACATCTGCACTTAAGACACTGGGTATCCGTGGTGGTCGATAGAAAAAGTAAAAGACTAAGTGGTAAATAAAAAGAAAAAGAAAAAAAAACGGGAATAGGAAAGAAAAACCTCAAAACCGACAAGGATAAGTCCAAAAGCTCTGTGGTTATTCCACATGTCAAAAGACTTATGGGAAAGCGTAGACAGGGTAATGAAACAACATGGCATATCAACATCTATGTAGCCGCTGAGGAAAACTTAGTCCATCCTAAAGACAAAGTGGGAAAAGAAAATACAGTCAAACCTCAATGGCTCGAACATCTTTGGGACCATGGAAATTCGTTCGAGACATGGGTAGTTAGAGCCACTGAGGGTCAATCATGGCACCAGTTCAGGAAGCAAATAGCGATAATTTAGGGAAATCATTTCGATTTTCTACACAGTGATTGTATGTAGAGTGTACTCATTAGAATCGCCTCGATGAGGCGATTCTAATGAGTACACACAACATACAATTTCACGATAAAATAAGAAAATTTTCTTAAATATTTGTTTTCTTGAGCTATCAGAAGAATTTCGTAGGGACTCAAAAAAAACGAGTTCGAATTAGCCATGGTAAACGAGCCATCGGTGTTCGAGCCATCGAGGTTCGACTGTACTTGTGGTATCGTGTACGAGATTTCGTGCCACAATTGTGTTGAAATACATAGGTGTAATGGGCAGATAATTCAATACGAGAATGGTGAACATTAAAAAGATGCCAAAAATGTACCTTAGCTACACACTAGGTCAGAGCGAAAGCTATCTAAAACCTATTTTAAAATAATACCCCGCCATTATCATGTCGCAAGCAGATAACTGTGAAAAATTGACAAATTTGCCCATGAGCAATTCCTATGCAGATCTCCAGAATATCAATGCACATATCAAATGTGGTAAAATCCATTGAGACTTACTCAAGTTATTGTCCTGAAAGTAAAATACGGATGTATTGCGGGCAGATAACTCTGTCAAAAATGAATGATTTGCCCATTAGCAATCTTAAAAGAGATCTCCACAATATCAATGCAATGCATATACCAAGTCTGGTGAAAATCCATTGATATTTACTAAAGTTATCATCCAGAAATGAAAAAATAGACATTTTATGGGCATATAATTCTGTCAAAGATTGTCGAAATTTGCCCATGAGCAATCCCAAACCAGATCTTTACAATATCAATGCACACACTAAGTTTGGTGAAAATCTATTGACATTTACTAAAGTTATCATCCGGAAATGAAAATTCTGACATATTGCGGGCAGATAACTCTGTCAAAAATTGACGAAAACAGTCCCAAACTAGATCTGCACAATATCACTGCACACACCAAATTTTTAGTGAAAATCCATTGACAAAGATGTTATTCAAGTTATCATCCGGATACGAAAATACGAACGGACGTACAACAAACGGACGGACGGACGGATAGACGGACGTACAACCAAAGTGATACCTTAATACCACGCCACTTTCGTGTGGTGTGGTATAAAAAAGTGCAGTGGCAGATTGTATCGCTAAGACTAAACATGTCATTGATTGGGAGGGGGCAAAAATAATAAGATACTCAGACAAGTATAAGAAGCTACAAGGATCCTTCAGTCTCTACACGTCATGAACCTGGACAGGTGGGAATACAGCCCGAGCAACATCTTTGTTTCCCACTAGGAACCAGTGTAGTGGTAAGCAGTCCGTAACGTTACGAGGTAAAGGTCACGGTCTGAGGATGGTTCACATTACGAAAACACGCCTATTCAAATATATTGAAAATTTTACAACCAAAAAAAAGGAAAATTTTCAGATAAAAAATTCTCATATTTTTCATATTTCTGCTCAAAACATAGATTGTGGGTACTCGTTAGAACCGCCTCGGCGAGGCGGTTCTAACGAGTACCCATAATCTATGTTTTTGAGCAGAAATAAGAAAAATAATGTATACCCCTGTAAACCCCAGTTTTACTATATAAAAGTGGGGTTTAATGGGGTCAAAATTATATAGGCGTGTTTTCGTGATGACGACGAGAACCGAAACTGTCACAATATTTTTTTTTTTCCATGGGGTATGTTTAATGAACATTTGGATAAAATTCAATCATAGGTTTAAAATAAATAACCAAAACATCCTGTATGCTTATGGGGAGCAGTTTTACTAATCACTCACTAGTTATAGAATTATGGACCTCACTAATTCGAATTATAGATATCCAATAATCTAAATGATTTATGAATATCACTAATTCGAACTATGATACCTATGTTACCAGTCCGCTCCATGATTGATCATGAAAAATTTTCTACAGTCATTCTCCCCCTTCCGCTGATTCAAGAATTGCAGTTGTCAGCTTCTGGCGAAACAATGTGCACAATACCGGTTAACCGTTTAGAGGACTAAGCCTGCCCAGTAAAAGTGTGGTTAGGTAAACTGACCGCGCTCAATATGACCCTATTGGGTTGACTGGGCCGTAAAACCTCAACAAAAACGAATGCAACAAATATGAACCACCTCATGAGAAAACCAACAAAACGTCATCTGCGCCCAGCGAAGACTAAGATCAGCCTGGGCATCCGCCCAGTCTGGTTAGAGTCTTCGATGTGCGCACAATAGTAGCTAAGGACCCAAGTTTTCTTCATGCGGACAGAGAAGATTCTGATCAGACTGGGCGGATGCCCAAGCTGATCTGAGTGTTCGCTGGGCGCACATGCCATTTTGTTGGTTTTGTCATGAGATGGCTCTGTGTTCAGTCTGCGTAGGGTCTTCTACTTCATCAGTGAAACATCACAGTATAAGAAACACGTATAAGAATTTAAATGATGAAATCATCCAAAATCGCTGTCATTTCAAGCAATAAGAAACCCAACCCTTTTCTACGTTTCAGTAACACTTCGAGACACCGTGGCATTCGCTTATAACTTCCATATAAAGGAGATGAGAATGGCTCCAGATAAGGAGTTTTTCCTACCGAAAAGTTCTGATATTTTTTTGTTGTTTTTTTTTTGTTTTTTTTTTTGTTTTTTTTTTCTCCATGAAAACATATCTTGTGGGTACTCATTAGAAGCGATCGAAAAAATATGTTTTCGTGCAGAAATAAGGAAAAATATGTGGATATCCCATCTTATCTGGGGCTGTGGATGAAGGATCATCAAAGAAAGCTCTGAATAAAGCTTTCTAGCATTTCCATACGAGCTTTTAGTTTTGATGTTTTGCAATGTTTCTTGAAATTTATCATGCCAAGTGATTAGACTTACAATGGTGCTTGACGCGGCCAATATAGACAACCATCTTTATACCGACACTCGATACAACGACAAAATTCGTTGTAATGACAATTTGACTGTCACGAAACCTTCGCTTAAGAGATAACAATTAGTCACAAATTATGCAAGAATATCGCCTCAGTGATGGGATTCCATCACGAAAACATGCCTATAAAATTTTGACCCCCTTAAACCCCAATTTTATATAGTAAAACTGGGGTTTACAGGGGTAATCATTATTTTTCTTATTTCTTGTTAACGAGGCGGTTCTAACGAGTACCCACAATCTATGTTTTGACCAGAAGTATAAAAAAATATCAGGATTTTTTATCTGAAAATTTTCAATTTTGGGTGGTAAAATTTTCAGTATATTTGAATAGGCGTGTTTTCGTAATGTAACAAATATCCTAAACATATGTTGTATGCGAAATAAGAACAAAACAAGACCTTGCTTACGTATCAATCTGTTCATTAAGTATTCTGTACAACAGCAATTCATTGTAATGGCAACGTCTTTGGTAACAAATGCTGTCGTTGTAACGAGGGTTCACTGTATATTATGAGGAAATATGGGGAAAACATGGGGTAGACTTTACATAGATTTACTAACGTAATGTAATTGAATTCTAGTTACAAAATATCATAAGACTAGCATATTATTTTTTGTATAGAATATCATTACACCAACTATTTTGTTTAGTAAGAAAAACAAGAAACAAAAAATAACATTACATTATATCTCGTTACATGTGTATTTAAAACACTGCTTAAGTCAAACTACATTTTGGACACTACATAGTATTTTAAGTTACTGCTTAAGTCAAACTACATTTTGGATAATGATGGTTTAGTTTTGCTTTATGGTTTTTTTTATATTTCAACTCTTGCTATCTCAAACTACTGTTTTCTCAAAGTGAAAATTCTGGTTTGAGATAACGAGAGTCCACAGTACATCACGAAAACATACCTATATAATTTTGACCCCCCTTAAACCCAACTTTTATATAGTAAAACTGGGGTTTACAGGGGTATACATTATTTTTCTTATTTATGTTCAAAACATAGATTGTGGGTACTCGTTAGAACCGCCTCGCCGAGGCGGTTCTAACGAGTACCCACAATCTATGTTTTGAGCAGAAATATGAAAAAATTATCAGAATTTTTATCTAAAAATTTTCATTTTTTATTGGTAAAATTTTCGGTATATTTGTATTTTCGGTAAATTTTCGGCTTGTTTTCGTAATGAATTATATTCCGGAATTAAGAGCCTTCAGGACATAACATAACATACATGTAAATATTGCGCAATCAGTAGATATTTTTAAAGATTTTATCACATCAATGTTCCTGTCAGTGTTTAAAATACTATGTAGTGTCCAATCCGGTAAAATGCAACTTAATAAACTTTTCAGAAACAATGAAACAAATATGTTTTTCACTTCATTAAACTCCATAAATGCATAAAGCATATTCGAAAATCGATGTCTGTCCTAGCAATGTTTGAAATATATATCTCTTAATTCTTGAGCAGCGGTGTAATGCAAATGATATTCGTCCTCAGCTACTGTTTATGAAAAAAAAAAAAAAAAAAAAAAAAACTCTCTTAATTCGGAGCTCAGATAATAACTCTACTTTTGGAATTAAGGCATACAATGTGAGTGGAATGAAACTTTTTAATCTCTTTTCTGAAAAAAAAATAAACAAAAAACAAAAGAAAAACTCTCAAATTAACTGTAAGGGAAACGTCGACGGCTTAATTGGCAGTTGATCACTGTTTAACTCCCGTAGCGTGCTTGACGACTATTTCACGAAATGACAGCACGGAAATAAATCTTATCCAAATATTTAGGATAAATCCGCCAAAAATAAAAAAAAAAATCAAAGCAATTGTTATTTACTGATGCGTTGTATATTTCAACAGCATAGAATCTGATAGTTAATCTAATGATCACTGCATCAGGCCTAGCCTAGCTACTAGGCCAATATATAAGTATGTTTGTCACTTTTTGTTTACTTATTATTATCATTATTTTTTTTTTTTTTTTTTTTTTCATTTACATTCTACCTTTTAATTCAATGTTTAGCTAGTCTATGGGTGAACTTTTCTTTTGTGGTTGTCTCTGAAATATATTGGAAATCCAGACCATATTATCTATAGACTAGCCACAGAGCTCAATAAGCCAAAAAATATATATGTATATTTCTAAGCCTTGGGCAAGGCTACATCAGGCCCTTCGCTGTGTATACGTGCCCAAAATGCCTCTTTTTCTCTTGATGTGACTAACCCTAGGCAGGGCCTGACAAATCCAAGTTTCAGCTACTTGCCGGCATTCCACAGCAATTTGAAAATGGCTCGGAATTACAATATTCCCTATATATTCTATACATTTTTCTGGGCAAGTGAAATAAAAAAATCACTTGCCCAGCCAAAATTTGGACTTATCCCGGGCAGCTGGGCAATGGATTTGTCAGGCCCTGCTAGGCCCATTTTGTTGTATACGGTGTGACTATTTTGAGTGAAAAGATGATTCGGCCATTTAGTCATATTGCATATTACCGAGAGGCTAAATCAGATTTTTGAAATGTGTGATGCGACTATATTAAATAAAAACAATCATTCCATTTAGTCATATGCAGCAGCGAAAAGCCAGAACAGACTACGCATCTGCGCAGTTTGATATGAACCTTCTTTGATTATGGATGCCTTGCCACAGCACCTAGCGAATCTATAAGCGGACACTGAAGGCCCTGATTCGCGCAGGCTGATCTGGGCCTTCGTTGTCCGCACATACGATAAGGTACCTTTTCTCATGCTGTGACCAGCATTGCCCGTTTGCACGGAATCATCAAACAGAAAAATCACTTACCGGAACTATTTGCAGAAGAGACCGTCTCTAGAAGTCCTAACACGCGGTTTTGCTGCACAAGGATGTATTGGAAAAGTAATTTTGGCTTCGCTTCTTTTCAGTCGTTTCTCCTGCTTCTGGTTGCCTAAATAATGATCGTAAGATGCAAACGGGTCGAGAAGTCATTGGAACAGACTATGTAGGCTACAGACTGCCATTGATTTCCCTTATGCATTTTATACACTTTTGCAAATGTTCTACGGGCTATAGTTGTTTTTTTGTTGTTGTTGTTGTTGTTGTTGTTTGTTTTTTTGTTTTTTTGTTCTTTTTTTTTTTTTTTGTTTCTTCTTTGTTTTTGTTGTTGTTGTCTTTTCGCGTGGGCGTGTTGTGTGTGTGTGTGTGTTGTTGTTGTTGTTGTTTTTTTGTGTGTGTTTTTTGTTTGTTTGTTTTTGTTTGTTTTTTTGTTGATGTTGTTGTTGTTGTTTTTTTTTTTTTTTTTTTTAGTTTTTTTTTGTTGTTGTTATTTGTTTGTTTGTTATAGGTTCAAAGGTCAATACTTGGTACTTGTTTGACAGTTGTTCCTCAAAAATCTTCAAAACAAAAGCGTTACTTACCGTTGTTTTACTGTCCAGTCAAGGTTACCGTTATGGTTTCAACTCTTAAGCCGAGTCATGAGAAAAGGGTGCTTATCGTGTATGCAGATAACTATGCATGCGCGTGCAGTCTGATCAGGGTCTTCGTTATTCACAGTGTCCTGGACCGGATCATAAATATTTACAGTAAGTCGCATGTCCGGATTTTATCAGATAGGTCCAGATCCGGATCTTAACTAAGTCCGACTTTTATCAAACATATCTGGGTTAGTGTCCAGGTCCGGATATTATGTAATGAGAGTTTGTGCTCGTGTGTGATTTGAACAAAAATGTGTTGGTGAACATTAGTCTGTCGCCAGACTCTATCTTTCCTAGCATTTTCTCTTTTGTTTCAAGGGTACACAATCTAGTATTTGATAAGTTATGTCCCTTAATGGAAAAGATAGTAGTAAAACAGTGAAATGTGATTTAAGAGACAAATACTGCTGCAGGAAGTGATAAAGAATGACCAAACCCAGCTAGCATTCTACGTAAATCTATATCGGGCCGTCATCGGCCCGTCAGCTACCCTGACGGGCCGATGACGGCCCGATATAGATTTACGTAGAATGCTGACTGGTAAGAAAAAAAACAAACAATTGCAGAAACGACTGAAGCCAGTCTTGGTGAACATACATATCCGTTATTTTCAAGAGGAGCATGTTGTGTGCCCTCGGACGACCCAGTAACATAGCATTTGTACCCTGCGTTCTCAAAATGGTACTATAGGGGTGTATTTTGTGTAGGAAGGTTCACAGAATGCTGGCAGTGAGGTATTTTGTAAAGGTTGGGTACACAAAATGCTCCCTTGGCGGCATTTTGTGTAGGGAGTATGACGTGACTCTACATTGCACTGTATTTCCCTTTCCTAGATTGATTATGAGAATTTAACCGTTTAACACTTTGTGTGCTGGGTAAACATTTAAGCAGACGTCATTTTGAAATAGTTTCTTTTTTCTTATTATTCCTAGAAAATAGGATTTGACGCCTCATGCAAATTGTCTCCTATTTTCTAGGAACAATAAGAAAAATATCATCCGTTTTTTTTGTTGTATTTTCTTTTTTTTTTTTTTTTTCGTCCGCTGAATTTGCCAACAGCATGGAAAGTGTTAATGTCCTCATTCAACTGCAATATGACAAAACTTCAGATGCGACTTAATCAGTGAAAACAAATGTTAATGGAATCGTGCACGCTATCAGCTTACCATCTTACATCGATCAGTCAGGATTCGATTAGAGGATGTATCCGCGAGGGAGAACTGAGAAGCCCGATCGACACAAGAAAGGCTCTTATGCACAAAGATAAATGTTACATAGACTTTATGCATGTTAGAAACAAAGAAAACACAGATCAGCCCGCGCTGTCTGATCCGGACCCTCGCTGTCCGCTAAAAGAATAAAAATATATCCACCTGTTACGAAAACACGCCTATTCAAATACACTGAAAATTTTACCACCAAAAAATGTCAATTTTCGGATAAAAAATTCTGATAGTTTTCATATTTCTGCTCAAAATAATCTATGTTTTTGAGCAGAAATAAAGAAAATAATGTATACCCATGTAAACCCCAGTTTTACTATATAAAGTGGGGTTTTAGGGGGTCAAAATTATATAGGTATGATTTCGTGATGGTTTTTCCCTGAGGCCAAATAAAATATATGGATAATAGAGATATGCAGGCGTATACTGTATTGGACGTTTTTAAAGAAGTGATTTTATTTTGTCTGTTATTTCTATCCGTCTTTTGTGTTTCCTAAATATGTCTTAATGTGCCCATGATAGCCTTGCCTTCATCCTATTCCCAAAATTATATAGCGGAAAGGTTATGGCTTGAAAGATGTGTAGGTCTAGAGTAAAGGGAAGTCCAGACAAATATTTTTCTCATTTTTCCACAAATACATACTTCCCGGAGCGCTTCTAATGTGTACCCACAACATACCTTTTCACCGAGAAAAAAAAATCAAAATAACAGCGTTGAAAATGGGAATCGTTCATCTTCAGAGAATTCAGTACTTTTAATATAGATGTGTTAGCGTTATGTGGGAGTATTTCAAAAGAGAGTAAAGACTCAGATGAATAGTATGATCTGACGATTACCATCGGCTAGATGGTGAATTTCGGTTAGTGCTTCCAGACTCATGTTCTTCTATAATATGGGCCAGGGCACAGCAATTCTTACACTTTTACATGTGCGTCCAGCGAAGACTCAGATCAGCTTGCGCATCCGCGCATTTTGATCAGAGTATTTGATGACCGCATGAGGATGACTTTTGTCCTTATATATTTATAAAACGCGCAGCGAAGACTCTGATCAGATTGCGCATTTGCGCAGGCTAATCTGAGCCTTCGCTGGGAGCAAATGCAATCTTATAGAGGTCTTTATCTTATAGAAACATATCATAAAAACAGAGATATTCAGTGATCTAGCCAGATTATATTTTTTCTTCTCCTAAAAAAAGTAAGTTGTGGGTACTAATTAGTACCCACAATATATGTTTTCGGGGAGAGAAAAGAAAAAAATCAATATTTTTGCTTAAAAAGCATATTTTCTACTGAGTTTTGATTACGCGGTATCCGTTTAGCATAAGTGTGTTAACGTAATGTATGCGGTAAGAGCCTTTTTCTAACATTCATCATAAACATTGTAGAAAAGATTCATATCTGACTTCATTAATGTGCATGGCAGCTAAGGTCTCATTTGTAGCCACAAGCCATGCGAAAATGTGTCTAAGAGGCATGTGGAGACAGTTAAGACCCTGGGCAGCCTGCATTACGTGTTCCGTTGCATATTTTAAGCTTTAGCAGTCAGTGATATTTTCCTTACTTTTCACAGAAAATAAGATTTGACATTTCATGTCATAAAATGTCAAATCTTATTTTCGGTGAAAAATAAAATAAAAAGATAATATTTTTTAATATATTGTCTGCCTTTTAGTCTGCAGGTTAGAGTTAAAGCTTTCTACTTTGAACCCTCTCTTATGTGCTTGCACAAAGTAAGGTTCTGCACTTTTTCAGCGGACGTTTGCATAAACAATTATGTTTCTTAAATTCGTTTTGAGATTTTTGACACAACCACGGAAAGAAATGCTTCATTTGACCAGAATTCTGAATTCCACTAATTCACCTCTTTAGATTGTAAAAATGGGAATCTGGGATAGGGGAAAGTTTATGTTATGAGAGAGTTCACGTGTTGTGTGCACCTGTGCATCCTAATCAAAACTTTCGTTATCTCCTTTCAAACTGTTGATAGATATTGTGGAATATATGTGGACAAGCATAAGTTCTTGTCTAGATCGACAAGCAATAAATCCTTACTCTGTATCGACAAACAACAAAGTTCTTATCTGTATCGATAAAACATCAAATTCATGGTTTATGTCGAAAAACAACAACTCTCTCTATCGACAACAAAAAAGTCATGGTCTGTATCGAAAAACAACAAAGTCATAGTCTGTAATCGACAAATAACACAGTCATGGTCTGTAAGTCATAGCCTGTATAGACAAACTACAAAGTCATAGTCTATCTAGACAAATAGCAAAGACATTATCAGTATTGCCAAATAACAAAGACATTATCTATATCGACAAACAACAAAGTCACGGTCTGTATTGACAAACAACAAAGTCATTGTCTACACAGATAAACAACCGTGTGTATAGACAAACAACAAAGTCATGGTCTATATCGACAAGCAACAAAGTCAAGGTCTATATCGTCAAACAACAAAGTCGTGGTCTATATCGACAAGCAACAAAATCATTGTCTATATCGACAAACAACAAAGTCGTGGTCTATATCGACAAACAACAAAGTTATGGTCTATATCGACAATAAATAAAGACATGGTCTGTATCGACAAACAAAGTCATGGTCTATATATCGACAAATAACAAAGACATGGACTGTGTCGACAAACAACAAAGACATGGTCTGTATTGACTATCAACGAAGACATTATCTATAGCGACAAACAACAAAGTCAGGGTCTATATCGACGTACAACGAATGCATGGTAAATATTGACAAAGAACAAAGTCATTGTCTATATAGACAAACAACAAAGTTATGGTCTATATTAACGAATAACAAAGTCATTGTCTATATAGACAAGCAACAAAGACACGGTCTATATCGACAAACAACAAAGGCATGGTCTATATCGACAAACAACAAAGGCAAAGTCTATATCGACAAACAACAAAGGCATGATCTATATCGACAAATAACATATATCCGCACCCAACCAGGGACGTTGTTGTTTGTCGACATAGACCAGAAAGCTCTATATCGATAACCAACAACGCCTCTAGTTATTCTGGCCCCTGCCATCACCGGATATAACGAGAAGACCACTTTTTGTGACTTTTTTCATTTGCAAGCAATGTCGATATAGCTACGTCACACAAAAAGTGCATGCTGAAAAACGACAGACGTGTCCAGTCTGCATATCTGCCCAGTCCGATCATGCCAGCAAATACATAATGTCGCAGGAACATCGTTGCAACGTCACTGCAACGTCACGACGTTTTAATGGCGTTGTTGCGAGGTTGTGTGTTTGCAGGGACGGCTGTCACGTTTTTCTACAATAAATTATGAAATATCTAGGTTTGGTCCAAGCGAATAGTGAAGATGATAATCGGAATGTTCGGATGTGCAGTCTGATCCATTTTTTTTTTTTTTTTTTTTTTTTTTTTTGCATAAGCGTTAAGGATCGTATTTTTGCGGCACGTGACTGTTAAACCTTGACAGGCTGATTGAATTAAGATGCCACACCGACTTCTGATTTTCAGCCAATCAGATGATTTGATCCTGATTGTTGATATAACTTCACATACTTAATGGCAAACAGTGCAGACCCAGATCAGTTGTCTTCTTCAGATGCCAACTGATCTGGACCTACAAGGACAAATCCCGGTTCAGCAGGACAAGGGTTAACACTTAAACAGACGACAAACTGATGATATTTGCCTTACTTTTCCTAGAAATTAGGATCTGACACTTCCTATTTTCTAGAATGAATAAGAAAAACTATTTCAAAATGTCGTCTGGTGTAAGTTTTACCCAGCATGCAGCACCACAGTGTTAAACCGTTTTCTCCTGTCGCGAATCAATTTTGTTAAATCGGAAGTTGTTCCCATGGCAACGAAGCACCGGCGATAACGGAAATATTCAAAAAGCCTCATGTAAACCAATAGAAGTATACAATTACCGATAATCTAGGAAGCTGAAAAACTTAATTTCAATCTGTGTCAGTTTAAAAGGGCCTTACGACACAAGAGCCTTATCAATAGAAAATCTATATACAGTCAACCCTCTTTATACCGACACTCGATACAACGACAAAAGTGATAATTTGACTCACACGACACCTTCGCTTAAGTGGTGGCAGTTGATCAGAAAGTATGCGAAAACATTGTATTTAATATTTCAAAAACATGCGTGTTGGATATCTAGTTAGAATCGCCTCTGTGAGGCGATTCTGACAAGTATCCAAAACATAATATTCTATGAGGAAATAAGAATAAAACAAGATCTTTCCCAGCGGGCACACAACGTCAAAATGACGTCGTATCAACGTTGATACGACGTCATTTTGACGTTATGTGCTTGCTGGATTCTTACATATCGTTCTATCCATTAAGGATTCTTTACAACAGTAAATTCATTTTAATGGCAACGTCTTTGGGAGGAAATGTTGGCGTTGTCACGAGGGTTCAGTATATATGGAAGCAAGGTTGAGAGGGCTCAGATCAGTCATAAAGGAGTCATGGTCTTTACAAACCTGTGGAGTCCATATACTGTGTGTGCACGCGACGATGCATCTCTCTGTTTCCCTCTTTTGTCTGTTTAATCCCTCACCCCACACAAATATTCAGTTTGTCTGTCTCTCTGCCTCTGCCTCTCTCTCTGTTTCTGTCTCTCTGTCTGTCTCTGTCTCTCTCTCTCTCGGTCTGTCTGTCTGTCCCTCTCTCTCTCTCTCTCTCTCTCTCTCTCTCTCTGTCTCTTCGTCTGTCTCTCTCTCTCTCTGTCTCTCTCT
This sequence comes from Anodontia alba, assembly GCA_964016985.1. Lineage (NCBI taxonomy): Eukaryota > Metazoa > Mollusca > Bivalvia > Lucinida > Lucinidae > Anodontia > Anodontia alba. The sequence continues at coordinate 85,197,688 of OZ024825.1, read as the reverse complement.
CTCTCTCTCTCTCTCTGTTTCTCTCTCTCTCTCTCTCTCTGTATATATATAAATATATATATATATATTTGTTCATGTTGAACTTGTTTTCACCCGTTTCAAATGAAACAAAAAAAAACTGATGAAAATGCGACCAACCTTTGGAAAATGGAATCTTCACACCAGTTTGTTAAGAGTTACAGTCCCTGTTGAACGTCCGAACTTGGTGTCCATGTGATAACTTGTTTTCTTTCGTACGATTCAAACGGAATTTGAACGGCGACTAAATGTTGACCAAACACAGGCCAAGTTCGAAGATAACATCATTTACAAGGGGTATTTCGATGAATGTTTACTGACTATGGCCTATCATGGTTGTCCCATATTAAGCATTTCAATTTCAGACTTCCCAGTGTGATGAAATAGTCAGTAAACTTTCTTATGTTTATAGTCGAAAATTGGTTTATTTTCTTTCATCGGGTCTACAAAGCGCTCCATATTCCTCAAAAATAGACATTTTATTATCCAAGAAAGGTTTAATAAATAGATATATAGTATTAATACGATCATAAAATGTGGCACCTGACAGCCTGTAAAATTTCAGTTAGTCTCTCGTTCTTAAAATGAAATGATTTTTAATATTGGCAGCAATAATTCAGAGGTACAATAAAAATCATTTCATTTTTTATCCATTTATAAACGAGAGACTTACTGAAATTTTAACAGGCTTTCAAATGTCACATTTTGTGATCGACTTGATACTATATATCAATTAATTAAACCTTTCTTGGTAAAAGATGTCTATTTCTGGGGAATATGGAGCTTTTAAAGTCTCATTTTTAATACAAAAGTTAAGACTTGGTTTCATCCAATGGTGTTTATTTTCATAGATATTCCACATACCTTGGAGAAGATATATCCACTAATTACCCTAATAAATATCAGGGGGATAAACTTGATAGGTTTTCCACCATTTTTGCAAGGAAGACAACTCTTGTGATTTCCTGTTTTCCAATAAGGGAGCAAACTCTTTCCTTTTAAAGCACACCCCTTTTCGGAAGGTAGATAAAACACACTTTTCACAGTTATCTGTATCGATTCCCCATAAAACCGTTACTGCAAGGGTCAGGGGAAGAGTTCGATTATTCTCCTATTGGCCACTTATCTTATCTTTCACAATTGTATTTATCTTGGAGGGAATTTTCTTAACTTCAACCTGAATTCTAAAAATTCAGTCCAAAAACTACTAATATTTCTCTTATTTCCCAATAATAACATATGTTTTGGGTACTCATTAGAAGCGCCTCGAGGAGGCGCTTCTAATGAGTACCCACAACATATGTTTTTACTGAGAAATAAGAAAAATATTTTGTGGATACTCCCTCTTATCTGGAGCTATACAATTAATAATTAATTAAATAATTAGTTTTTTTTGTTTTTTGTTTTTTTGTTGTGTTTTTTTTTAAGTTATTTCAGGCATATATTCACCAAAATAACTACTTTTGACATAAAAGAATGGTCTTGTGAACAAATGTAAAAGTGAAATTTCATGCTCAAAATGAAACTTCTCAATTCTGAAATCAGGATTAATCCTGAAGTTTCCCATCCCTGTAATTTAACATCACGTTTTCCTGTTTTAACGGTTAGCATGCAACCTAGGTAAAAACATTCATCAGATAACATTTTGAAAAAGTTCTCTTATTTTCCCCGGAAAATAGGCTTTGAGATTTCATGCAAATTATTTCTTAAGAGACATGGAATGTCGAGGCCTATTTTGGGGGAAAACAAGAAAAATATCAGTTCGTCTGCTGAATTAGCCCACTAAAAGGTGTAGGTTAATATTATGTCTGTTATAGTAATCATGCGGGAAGTTTTACATTTTCTTCATGATTTCTGAGGTTCGCATGTACCAGTACGGAGAAACTGAGATTAGATAATTACAATACATTTCATTTGATGAGAAATACAGTATCTAATGTGTTCCTAGAATTTTGCAGTGAAAGAGATTCTAATAACAAGCAAATTGAACAACTTGGAGTACACAAGTTCCTCAAAAATCGTTCTTTTTTGGTGGTTAATAGTTCTTTTCAGGGTATGACTAGGCTTCCAAACTTGTTTTAAGTTACGGCCAATGCTTAGTTCAGCAAAATAAATGAGGAAAATTCATTGACACCAGCATTTTCTGGGACTTTATGGAGACTGAATGTAGCAACCCCTAATTCAGTACATATCAAACACTGTTACTCTTCTTCTTGTCGTTCCATCAAATGCAAACAGAAACTTTCATCTCTTCGAAACAATTATGAAATTACGTAAAAATATTTCTTCAAATTTGACAAATAATTTGACTGTCGGGCCGATAACAGTTCGATATAGATTTATTGGTCCCATTATGTATAAAACCTATATGAAATATGCTTCTCTAAATCAAGACATTTCAACTTTGTAAAACTGAGAAAAATGTAAGGAACATATCGTTAAGATATTTCGTCCACTTAAGATTCGGTACAGTTCGATATAGATCTTCGTAGAATGCTAGCTGTGGATTTATCAGTGCGTACAGCCATCAATATTTGATCCGGAGCTCGATCTGGAATTGAAACATCTGAAGAGGTTATGTTTCTATAAGAGAATCAGCGTGGATTCAAGAAAGCCCGTGGAACAGGTGACGTGACAAACACAACACGGATACACCAGAAGTTAGATCAGGCCCCGAAGTTATAAAAACGTTCTTTTAATGCTCAGCTGAGCATGACATTTGTCCTCCTTATAAATCTCAAATCACTAACATCTGCAAATTCTTTCTTAAAAAACATGGCTTAGCATGAAACTTTCTCTGCTAATAAATATGAAAATGCCGACTATTGTTGGCATTTTCATATTTATTAGCAGAGAAAGTTACATGCTCAGCTGAGTTGAGCATTATAACCTCAGGGCCAGGAATAGAATGTGGACGTTCCATATTCGTTGACCTTAAACAATGTTATATTTTTATAATGGTGAGTGCCTTTGAAAGATTACAGTATTTACCCTAAATATACGGACTGACAGGTCTGTGCAAACAGAATTGATCTAGATCAGACACCACAAAATACTGGTGTATGAAAACTCTGGCTCAGTTGAAAACAATCGACCCAAAAATCTGAGATGATATACTAGCTTGCGCCTGGTAACCTGTTTACAGAACCTATTATTTTAGAGAAAGATAATAAATGGTATCTCGTTAATAATTTCACCTATCCTTGAAGTACATTGCCAAGGGTCTCTACACACAGATGATGAGGTAAATGTAATAATTGCCAGAGCCATTTTTTTTTAACTTTAATGGATGGCGTGAAACTGTTTAGGATCTAATGTATAAGCACAATAGTCGACGTCAGGCCCCGAGATTTATGAAAACAGTTCCGCTCAAAGGTATTAGAGATGGGGTGACTGAGGGATGTTGCATTTTTTTATTACTCCTCATGAACAGTCTCAATCAAACCAAGTGTGCTGTTTTCTGATAGTTCTGTTTGCTCAAAGGATCCCTACTTCGAACTGTTTTGCGATAGCCATAAACTTGTGTGGAGGCCGTAAAACGTCGCCCGAACTTCGACATAATGCTGATATTGTCGATTTTGAGAATGTCAGTGAATAGGGTGGACAGCGTACGTCACAGTCACGTGATTTTTATGATAAGGGACACAGACTTTCGAGAAGAAATCCCCTTGCTTCGGGAAAGAATATTTGTTTCTGAAAGATGTCGAACGCAGCTTAGTTGGTCGATAGGGCTTTAGATGCAACAAGTACCGAACCGAAACAGGGAGGCCACTCCTAGCCAAATTGTCCAAACTACCGATCTGCTTAAATAATATTGTGTGTCCCTTATCCAAACACATGGCGATGTGTCCCTTATGAAATTTTCTCTCATTGTTCATTAGCGCCGTAAAAAAGCATTGCTACGAAACGTCGTGAATAACGCAGGCCTAGATGTCTCTGAGGCCTGAAATCAGACCAATTCTACTGTTTGTGAAAGCCTCTTTTGATCCGTTTTGTCATTTTAAGACTCGCTGATGAACAGGAATGTGTCCTATATCACTACAAAAAATAAGGTTTTCTTGAATAATCTGGTAAACGGCTGAAGTTCATGAAAAGACGAAATATGCAAATAAAACTAAAAATCAATGCGTGGTAACTGCCTTTTTACCGTTTTTAGCTCTGTAATGTATGTGCGGCACACGAGGTAATATTCTTACCTGAAGCGAGGGGATTTCTTCTCGAAAGTCTGTGTCCCTTATCATAAAAATCACGTGATTGTGACGTACGTTGTCCACCCTGGTGAAGAGCTTTAGCAAGATGATCAGAAGATACGCAACAAAGACACGGTAAACGGTTCCCTGGAAGGACTTAAATACAGTATGTGATTCCAGGGAAAGTGCAGCTTAATAGCTTTCAAAATGAGAAAGGGTCCATTTGCCTTTGTAGAACGGAGAACTTTTAAAGCCGAGAAAACAGCCCAGCAGGCACATAACGTTGAATCAACGTTGAATCGACGTTGTTTTAACGTTGTGTGCCCGCTAGGAAGTGAGAAATACTAAGGTCACAGTTACAGTATGTTTAGCTTAACTGTCATCTCCAGCTCTATCAGAAGTTTTTTTTAGTTTTTTGTTGTTGTTGTTGTTGTTGTTGTTGTTTGTTTTGTTTTGTTTTTTTCTCTAAAGGTCTATATCACTGGAATGCGTGTGTGTATCAAGTTGATACTTGGATTGATGTTACAACAGTCTTCACGAAACGTGCAGGACTGCCAGACAAAACTGGCATTTTTTCATTTTGTCCTGCAGACTTAGTCTGTCTGAAAAATGTCCTGTAAATCTTAGCGAAGAAAATAATATTTTGACAACAGATATGCCTTCAGTCCTACAGATACTTACCTGTCCTGCAAAAGATTACAGTCTGTCTGGCAGATGTCCTGCACCAGTAGAAAAGATTTCGCGAAGACTGTACAAATATTTCAAAGTTTTATCAATCACAAGACTCAGTCCACCCTGGTTCCCAGTCAATGTTACAGACTAAAAGAAATTTTATGTTAAAGTGTTGATATAAATTATGATTGTACCGTTGACAGCCCGTTCAAGTCCCAGCTAGCATTCTTTATAAATCTACAGCGGGCCGTTATCGGCCCGTCAGGGTAGCTGACGGGCCGATAACGGCCCGCTATAGATTTATAAAGAATGCTTACTGGGAGCCCGTTCAAGTGAGCTCTGCTGATATGAGACTGCTTTCGTACATGATCCACTTCCGATCCAATCCAATTCGATCCTGTGACAACCATGCAGCGTCCGGTGATAAATTTGCCTGTAAATGTGTAGACAGATTGGAGGACATGCAATCAAATCATGCCTTTACTGCCCATATTTTGTGCTAATCTATCGATTTTTTAATTGTCTTCAATGAAGACCAGTCCGATCACGTGATTTCTTTATATGGAAACTACACCCGAATAAAGATGGACGTTTGTAAGGACGGAGATCAAATTCATAAGAAACTATGGCTGCTCAGAGAGAGATAGCTCCTAGACAGGTCCAGTAAATGACTTATCGGTTCGCATGAACGTTGTCAACGTTGTCAACGTTAAAAATTGCAATATTGCGACAGTACAAGTTATTGCCACAGTTGTCAGTTTCTGGCGAAAGAATGTGCACAATACTGGTTAACCGCATAGAGGGCTAAGCCTACCCAGTAAACGTGTGGTTAGGTAAACTGACCGCGATCGACATGACCCCATTGGGTTGACTGGGCCGTAAAACCTCAACACAAACAAACAAACAAGTTATTGCCGACACCGGGGCGGTGGATACTTTGAAAGATTTTGCTGAAATGATGTTTAAGATGAATTTATAAGCTTTCAGGGGAGGCAACTCTACACAATTTGTTTACTTCTCTTCTGAAAAGGGGTCTACTCTAAAAGGAAATAATTTGCTAAAGACTTTGCTCCCAGAGGGAGCAAATTCTTTTCTTTTAGAGTAGACCCCTTTTCTGAAAGAACTTGATGTGCAGGAAAGCAAACAGAAAGTCACAAAGTTGTCTCCCTTGTAAAACTGGATGAAAATCTGTCAAGTGTACTCCGTCCTCTCTAAGAGAGAGGACTGAGTACACTTGATAGATTATCATATATATATATATATATATATATATATATATAGTAAACAAACAAAAAAATACACGCTACACTAATTCAGTCACTGCGTCTGACCCTGTTTGTTAGTAAAACACATATTAATCAGTAAAATGTACTCGGTTTTTTTTGGGTTTTTTTTTTTTATTTCATTTGTTTTAAAATAATATCGTGCTATACTTTGAAAATTTTCGCCAGTTCTGCAGCGATTTTAGTGATATGCATACTCACGAACAGGTGTCAAAATTTGGGTCAAGTTTTAATCTAATTTCATTTTATCGGCTATTGACACGAATGACACAAATCTTTTATCAAATATATTTTGTACTTATGCATGTCGAAGGTAAGTCTCTTTTTGCAAATGTTATATGAAAAGCTTTAAAACAATTACCCAGCAGGCACGCAACGTTGATACAATGTCGGATCAACGTCGATGCAACGTCATGACGTTGATGCGACGTTGTATAAACGTCATGTGCCCGCTTGAAAATGCTTTTTCATAGGCATTGTCGGGTTGTGTAAGTGGGTGCTTTTCAAGTAAAGTGTAGATGATTTATGTTTACACATTGCTGCATTCTGTGTTAACACGCACTTGTAAAAGCTGCAAGGATTTTTCAATAGTTTTTACAAATTTAAGGTATGTTTCTCGAGATATATAGACTAATTAGTTTTAAAGTGAATAGGTGCACCTTGTTAACGCAGTATTCTCAAAGGGCGACCACTCTGTCAGAAAAAAAACCATGTTTCACTAGTATATGAATTGCTTACTAAAGTGGTGGGCGAGTCCTCTTGATGGAAAGAATTTTTACTCCCATTTACTTTCCTTTAAGAGTAGTCCTGTTTTGAGAATGGAGGTATTCATACTTTCAGGTTAGACTGATCTCCCTTGGAAAGGAAATCTTTCGTCTTTAGGGCACTTGACACACTTGGTGGATTTTTGCCATTTTTACAAGGGAGACAACTTTTGTGACTGTCGCTTAGCTTTTCTTCACACCAATGATCTTCCTCAAAAGGGGTCTACTCTATAAGGTAAGAATTTGGGAGCAAATTCTTTCCTTATAGAGTAGGCCGCTTTTCAAAAAGGAAGGCAAAATAAATTTTGAAAGAGTTGCCTCCCCTCCTCTGAAAAGTGTATTCATTTCCCTTAAAGTGTGTCTATGATGATGTATACACCAAACAGTTTTTAAAACCAACCTCTACATGAGGTAGTTGATCTTCCGTTCCATGGTGGTCCGATAAAAACCCAGTTCTGCAAAATTTCAATAAACCCACAAGGTAAGACGGAATTAATTTATACACCAGCGAAGCATTTGTTTTTCTGTTTGATTATTTTTTTTTCCTTTGAATAGGAGGGTAAAACGTGCCAAATAAGAGTCTTCTCTTTTTTAGGATTATACCCATAAAGTATAAAAGTAGGGTTAATCGGGGTAGTTAAGAATGTATTCATTTCTTTTTTAAGATGAATGGATACAGCTGGTAGATTTTCCGCAAAGGGTGCCAAATTTTGGGACTTAATTGCACACCAAGGTTCTCTCTAAAAGGTCTACTCTAAAAGAAAGAATTTGCTCCCAAGTACTCTAAAAAATATGTTGCTCCCAAGTTCTCAAAAGGGGTCTTCCCTAAAGGGAAAGAGTTTGCTCCCGTTGGGAGCAAATTCTTTCCTTGTAGAGTACATCCCTTTTCAGAAGGGAGCAATACAAATTTGACAGAGTTGCGTCCCCTGAAAGTGTATCCATTCCCCTTGAGTTGTCATTAACTTAGCAGTGATTTCGCCCGAAATCTTAATATGTAATTTTGCGCAGCCCTTCAGTTTCACGTAGCTGCTCTACAAGTGTGCTATTTTTCTTCAACAGTCAAAAATGAGTACTACAACAACCAGAGTGGTAATCTGTGGCGGTGGCAATGGCGCCCACGTTCTTGCCGGAGTAATTTCCAGTGGAACTGCCAACCGCGTCACCGTGCTAGATGTGTATGATGACGAAAATGAGAGATGGAACGATGCAACTAAAGCGTCAGGATTTCGAGTCTGTTTTCCTGACAAGCCTGACATATACCAGGCCCCAGGGAAGGTTTTATTTACCATAACACGAGAAGTTAAGGTTATTTCTGAAGCCGATGTAGTTATTCTCTGTCTCCCGGCTTATGGTCATCAAACCTATTTTGATATTATTACGCCATACCTTCAGGACACATGTACTGTCGTTGGAATGCCAGGGCACCCCGGATTTGAATACCAGAGTCTACAATACCTGGAACAGAATCTTAAAAGATGTCTCGTCCTGTCTACTGAAACATTGCCATGGGCTTGTCGTATATCAAAGTACGGGGCCGAAGTCGTTGTGCAGGGAACCAAGGAAACTGTCATGGCATCTTTGATGTTACGTGGCAAGGAAGGCGTGAACAGACAAGCAGTGGCCGAGAAAATTCAACAACTGCTTGGTAACAAACCTGGAATAGAGTTGGTAGATCATTTCTTAGAGCTGACGATGCACACTAAATGCAGTCTTCATCCGCCAATAATGTACGCTCGGTGGAGAAACTGGGACGGACAGTCGCTGGACAATCCGCCATTATTTTATCAGGGAATCGACGAAGAGGCCGCAAAGTATTTAGATGCCGTATCTGAAGAATCATTGGCTATTGCAAGGGAACTGTCAAAACGCTGTCTTAAGGTGAACGTTTCACAGATCGGATCTGTGTATCAATGGCTTATAGACCATTACACTGAGCAAATACAGGATAAATCATCTTTGCTGACCGCTATGAAAACAAACAGAGCTTACGCTGGCCTCGTGCATCCGATGAAAAGAACCAAGGAAGGAAAATATCTTCCAAACTTCGAGTACCGGTACACATCCGAGGATGTTCCATATGGTTTAGTCGTGTTCAGAGGTATCGCGACACTGATCAACGTGCCAACACCCGTTATTGATGAAATCATATCTTGGGGACAGAAAAAGTTAGGAAAGGAATTTCTTGTTGATGGCAAACTGGACGGAAAAGATGTCCGTAGCACAAGGATACCCCAGACTTATGGATTTAGAACTTTTGAAGATCTTCTAAAACTAGTTTAGCACTTATTCAGTCGGACTGTTCATCACGAAAACATGCTGATATAATTTTGACCCCCTTAAACCCCACTTTTATATAGTAAAACTGTGGTTTACAGGGGTATACATTATTTCTGCTCAAAAACTTAGGTTGTAGGTACGCGTTAGAGTACGCCGAGGCGTTCTAACGAGTACCCACAATCTATGTTTTGAGATGAAATATGAAGAATATCAGAATCTTTTATCCGAAAATTTTCAATTTATAAAATTTTGATAAAATTTTCAGCATATTTGAATCTATCACAAAAACACACGCCTATGTAATTTTGACCTCCTATATATAGTAAACCTGTGGTTTACAGGGGTAAAGATTTATTTTCTTACTCCTGCTCAAAAACATTGATTGTGGGTACTCGTTAGAACAGCCTCGGCGAGGCGGTTCTAACGAGTACCCAAAATCTATGTTTTAGGCAGAAATATGAAGCATATCAATTTTTTTATCTGAAAATTTCATTTTTTGGTGGTAAAATTTTCAGCATATTTAAATAGATACCAAATGAACCACAACGTCAGAGATCATACCTTCGGACGTGCGCTCAGCGAAGATTCAGATCAGTCTGCATATTTGCGCATTGTGATCAGAATCTTTTACTAGGCGCATTTTGGATAGAAGAATACAAGGATACAAAGTTTCGTCATGCAGAGAATGTGCTGATTAGTCTCTGTTAGGCGCACATGTCAGAAGGTACGTTTACTCACATTGCGATTCAAACAAGTTTAGAATATTCCAAAATCTGTGAGAACCTTGAGACTAGGACAGTTTATCATCATCATTCTGAGGGTGTTGTAAAATCGAGTTCCGCTTAAGAGATGTGGGGTGGGTGCGGGGTGTAGCGTATGCAACCCTGTTATATCATCATGAAAACACGCCTATATAATATTGACCCCCTTAAACCCCACTTTTATACAGTAAAACTGGGGTTTACAGGGGTATATATTATTTTTCTTATTTCTGCTCAAAACATAGATTGTGGGTACTCGTTAGAACCGCCTCGCCGAGCGGTTCTAACGAGTACCCACAATCTATGTTTTGAGCAGAAATATTAAAAATATCAGAGTTTTTTTTTTATCTGAAAATTTTCAGTTTTTAGAGGTGAAATTTTTTATTTATTTGAATAGGCGTGTTTACGTAATGTAAAGTCTAAATAAAAACGAAGACTCCGATTTTCGTTTCTTATATGTGTTCTTTGTTTGTTGTTGTTTTTCTTGGACAACCTTTACATATCTTATTATACAGAGATAATGTACATATATTTGAGCTGTGTCATGATAAACTCTATATCTCATTCTGTTCAGAGCATTCGTAGTCCGCCCCGCACTTTTTTAGGATCTTATAAATTAAACCAAAATGTGAGCAGCTTATTCTAAGGCCAATGAGTGTAAACCGTATTTACCCTAATTATTTGGACATGCAGGCCTGATCAAATAGTGTCGACCTAGATCATACGCTAGAACGCGGCCTTTGATCACTAATCCAGCAGTTTTTGTGTCGATTGTTTACAATCGAACCAGAGTATACATACACCAAAATTTCCTTAAGGTTTGTTGTCCACGTGATTATCATTGACAAACGAAATCAAACCGCGTATAAGACGGACTAACATGAAGCTCACAACCTGTTGTCTCCGAACCGAACTTGTTTGTGTTGCGGTTTTACGGCCCAGTCATGTCGATTCTCCCACCTTTGCCTATATGAGCGGTCAGTTTACCTAACCACACTTTTACTGGGCAGGCTTAGTCCTCTAAGCGGTTAATCAGTATTGTGCACATTCTTTCGCCGGAAACGTCAGCGCTTTGATTTGACACGGCGACAAGTACTGCCGTATTTACCCTAAATATTGGGACACCTTAACACCTTACCATATTTGTCCTAAAATTAGACAAAAAAATCAATTTTACTACCTTTTCTATGTCTAAAATAGTGCTGGATGAGAGACAAACTCATCGACGTTGAGGCGACGTTGTATTAACGTCATGTGCCCGCTGGGATGTGTGCATATAAATGAATCAGGGTTCAGCCAACGGAAACATTAAATATACCAGCCAGAAATGTGTACACTATGACACGCAAAAACAAATGAGTCGGCTCAATCGGATTGGAGACAATTTGCATGGACTGTCAAATCCTGTTTTCTGGGAAAAAATAAGAAAACTATTTCAGTATGTCATCTGCTGAAATTTTTACCCAGGATGTTAAGCGTTAAAGTGATAGAAGATTTAGAGAAGATCTCCTATTAGAAGATTATTTAAGAAATAACAGCTAGCTTTATAAGACTGAGCTAAAGGGTTTTGTGGGGCTGTACAGTATGGTATTAACACTGCGAGGAGAAGAAGTGGGTGTGGGTGGGTGTGTTTGTGGGGGGTGGGGGTCTCAAACTCATTTTACTCGATCGAAACCATCACAAAATTTGACGGACAAAACACGAAAAGGGCCCTTATACAATTTTGCGGATAATGCAGGCCCTGATCAGCCTATGTATTCGCGCAGGCTGATCTGGAGCTTCGTTGTCCGCTTACAAAATCAATGGAAACTGTAGTATTGTCGACGAACAGAGAATGGCCAAAATAGACTGCACGGATGCGCACGCTCATCTGGACCTTCGCTGTTGACATATGGCATAAGGGCTTTTTTCCAACGTTAGGCATCAAATAAATGTTCGAAAACGCGCATATTCACCATCCAAGGGAAGTAAACCCGTAAGACAAATGATAATGTATTTAAAACAGTTAGCTCCACTGAAAACTTCCGATTAGAGCGCATAAGAATAAAATTCCAAAACATGAAACAATTGTTTGTTGTCGTATGGGTGGGTCAATGGGATTGATGCTTTCATTTTATCCGCCCGACATTCTAGTACATTCATTGTAGTTTTGTATTTACCTTTCACTTTATCTGTCCGACATTCTAGTACATTCATTGTAATGCTGTATTTACGAACCTTCATTTTATCCGCCCGACATTCTAGTACATTCATTGTAGTTTATATTTACCTTTCACTTTATCCGTCCGACATTCTGGTACATTCATTGTAGTTTTGTATTTACCTTTCACTTTATCTGTCCGACATTCTAGTACATTCATTGTAATGCTGTATTTACCTTCACTTTATCCGTCCGATATTCTAGTACATTCACTGTTGTTTTGTATTTTACCTTTCACTTTATCCGCCCGACATTCTAGTCAATTCATTGTAGTATTGTATTTACCTTTTACTTTATCTGCACGACATTCTAGTCCATTCATTGTAGTATTGTATTTACCTTTTACTTTATCTGCACGACATTCTAGTCCATTCATTGCAGTATTGTATTTACCTTTTACTTTATCTGACGACATTCTAGTCCATTCACTGTAGTATTGTATTTACCTTTTACTTTATCTGACGACATTCTAGTCCATTCATTGTAGAATTGTATTTACCTTTTACTTTATCTGACGACATTCTAGTCCATTCACTGTAGTAGTATCTTTACCCAGAATATTCGGATACCTTAACTTTTTTGGCATATGGCTTGTCCTAAACTTTTGAATAAGTCCGTCTTACTTCCTGTTCATTTGTCTAAAATACTACTGGATGAAAGACAAATAGTGTGTATATATATATATATATATATATATATATATATATATATATATATATATATATATATATATATATATATATATATATATATATATATATGCCTTTCACTTTATCCGTCCGATATTCTAGTGCATTCACAGTAGTAGTGTATTTACCTTTCACTTAATCCCCCCGACATTCTAGAATCGAGGCGATTCTAATGAATACACTCAACATACCATAATTTTATAGAAGATCGAAAAGACCTTAATATTTCCTTTAGAACGTTATCTCGCCGCGCGATGAGTGTAGATGACGTAACGTCGCAAATCTTTTGACGTCATTTGAAAGTGCGTAAAACAGAATCCAAAGAAAAAAAAATCATTTTATGATATGTAATATATAGGTAAGTTAATACACACTGAGCTTAAAATGCAGGGAATATTTCACTCGAGACTTGCAAATCTTATAAACAAACACGTACCATGCACCCGTTTTTTTTATCGGATTTGCAAGTCTCTCGGGAAATATTTCCTGGATTTTAAAGTCAGGGTGCATTAACCTCTGTCTCCTAGCCTGGCGCTATGATTAACCTCCAGTGGCTCTAACTACGCATATCTAGAGCAAATTTCCATGGTCCCAAAGATGTTCGAGTCATTGAGGTTCGACTGTATAAAAATAAAAATGTTTATTCTATAAGGGTTACTTGTGTCTGAGGTGTTTGCCAGGAGCCCTTTGCTTGTTTCCTTATAATTTGATTTACACGATGTTTTTGTTGTTGTTGTTGTTTTCCTGTGATTGTCACTGATTGCGTTAGGTAGCCTCTATGCGAACTAATAATCATTTGTACGTTTTTAAGGTAAATATTTTGGCACCAGTAAAATCGATTTAACCCTAGTTCTCCTGGTCCCGAATGCTCCCTGCCAACTGACCTGATCAGCACTGTTTGTCATTTAGTATGTGATTGTTTGACGATTAGAAGAGGGCGTAGAATCTTAATTTATTCAGCATGACAAGGGCTAATCCACCTACCCTGTGGTTGTCATCACGAAAACATGCCTATATAATTTTGACCCCCCCTTAAACCCCACTTTTATATAGTAAAACTGGGGTTTACATGGGTATACATTATTTTTCTTATTTTTGCTCAAAAGCATAGATTGTGGATACTCGTTAGAACCGCCTCGCAATTTATGTTTTGAGCAGAAATATGGAAATTTCTGAAAATTTTCAGTTTTGGGGGATGAAATTTTCTATATATTCGAATTGGCATGTTTTCGTAATGCTTTTACTTCTGACCGTTCTAAAGCGGTGATTCTAGTGTGATTTATTCTTTGTGTGGCCTTGCGGCTGTCCCTTCAATGCCTTTTTCGTGTTTTGACCTGTTTGTTGTCATATTGTTAGTTTGATTGATTCTGACTGAGAAGAGTATAATGATCTGCCATTGGTGTGAGGGATAGATAGAAAAATCCGTCCCGAGGATCACTGTCTGGCATTACGAGTCTTGCGTGATGCCAGACTGTGAGCGCGAGGGACGGATTTTTCGTTCTTGCATATCAAATAAGGAAAAAACCTGGATTTAACCATGGGATAGATATTTTTATCCTACCAAGGTTATCCTACCCTGGGTAAGATAAAAATCGAGTATTTGATATGCACCAGTTGTAATGGACGTCACGTACCCCATCGGTAAGGTTTACGTCACTGAACATAATGACGTCATTAAACGCCACAGTAATGTTATCACAATATGGCGGACGTCAGCAATCGAAGGGACTGCATTATATAAAAAAAAATCTACGTTCGGAAATGAAAGGTGGGCGAGAAAAACAATCTGTCATAGGTGTGAGGAGGTACATAGAAAAATCCGTCCCTGGCCTTGTGACGCCAGACAGTGATCCTCGGAACGGATTTTTTTATCTACCCCTCATACCAATGATAGAACCTTACAATCCGTCTCGAGGATCACTGTCTGGCATCACACGGCTTGCCTCGTGATGCCATACTGTGATCGTGACGGATGGATTTTTCTATCTACCCCACACCCTTGACAGATTCTTTTTCTTGCACATCTTTCATTTCTGAACGTAGATATTTTAATAATGCAGTCACTTCGATTGCTGACGTCTGTCATATTGTGATGACATTACTGTGGCGTTTAACTGCGTCATTACGTTAAGTGACGTAAAACTTATCGATAGCGTACGTGACGTCCATTACAACCAGTGCATATCAAGCACGCGAGAATTCTCGATTTTTATCTTACTCTGTGTAGGATAACCTGAGTAGGATTATAAGAATCCATCATGAGTGTCCATGCAAGCCTCGTCCCTGGTTGAAATTCCTACCCGCGGGTGAGATTTCCCTATCCTGCATGGACACTCATGATGGATTCTTATAATCCTGTTTGCCAACATTGCTGGAAAACATCATCCTTTATTAGACAAAAACACTTCAACCACATTTATACTAGACACTTGTATTAGAACAGTCGGAGACATTACGAAAACATACCTATTCAAATATACTGAAAATTTTACCACCAAACAATGAAAATTTTCAGATAAAAAAAAATTAGGTATTTCTCATATTTCTGCTCAAAACATAGATTGTGGGTACTCGTTAGAACCGCCTTGACGAGGCAGTTCTAACGAATACCCACAATCTATGTTTCTGATCAGAAAAAAGAAAAATAATGTACATCCCCTGTAAACCCCAGTTTTACTTTATAAGCCGGGGTCAAAATTATACAGGCATGTTTTCGTGATGGAGAAAATTGCTAAATATTCCTCTCGATTAGGCAACCTAAATGGCATTTGTTGCCATAAAGCCAGTCAGAAACTCTCTTTATCATTGAAATTCAATTTAATAATTTCAAACACCTAAGAGAAATAATTTCTAATTGCTTCTATTAAATGCATAAAAAAGAACCATTCAGAAGAAAATAAAAGAGGTTGCAGATGAAAATCTTGAGCTGAGTGACAAATTCATATGAGTCTGTTGTCAGCAGATTTCTCCGACAACATCCAAACTCATAGACCAACAATCAGTGGAGGTAATTTAGGGTAATTTCAGATCTGTCCGCATTTTCTGACTCTACATGTACAATTTCTAACCAGAATTGGACTGATATTACCCTGTCATGATATTTTTTTTAAATGCGCTTTTCTGCTAAATAAAAATGGCTGTTAAAACTACTTGAATTACTGACACATCATTTGTCCTATGCAAACAGTAAATACCCTGATCAGAGTGCGCGGATGCGCCCATTGGACCCTGATTAGACTTTGCAGATGCGCAGACTGTTCAGGGGCTTCGCTGTCATAGGACGCGGAAAATGCTTTAAATTCTTATGGGATTATTTTTCTTCCTGAAAATTTTACGTGAAATATACACTGAATCAATTTACATTATACAAAACATTTTCACATCTGTATCTTGCACGTGTAAAACGTTATTGTTACTATGATAACGCCACCGAGCCAACACCGGCCCAACACATCATGACGTCAACGTCAACGTGCCTATTCATGTTCCGCTAAAAGCGGTCACTTTTTTGCTTTTTTTTTTTTTTTTTTTGTTGTTGTTGTTGATTTTGGCTTTTTTTTTTATTGTTGTTGTTGTTGTTTTTTTTCTTTTAAATACTCGCCATTAAATGAGATGTACTTCTTGCACTAATTTGAGCCGTATCACTTGAAAAGGGTACCGTGGCATATGCTGGCTACGAAGCCTCAGAACAGTCTGCGCATCCTCAGTTATTAATGTTATTGCCTTAAAATGCTGAGGTCAAAATTTCTAGCCTAGCAAACAATTCAAATAAAATGTCAAGCCGTATTGTCTCAGAAAAATTAGTTTAGAATGTTGTCTGCTACAGTTTTAAATGGTGATTTAAGGGTTAAATCTTTCCTTCCGGTGACAATTCAAATGCAATGTCAAGCACAATTTAAAAGAAAAACAAGATTAACAGTTTAGCCAATTTATGTCCTTTGACGACATTTCCAATGCAATAACAAGACTTATTATAGGGAAAAATAAGCAAAACAGCATCATCCCTCATCTGCTTTTTCAGCATGTTAGAGGTTAAAATCGGGCACACAAAAAAATAACCAAACAGAATCACTGAAGCTTTTACCACTACCTATACTTAGGGCTAATGGATACAACTTCCAAGGAAACAACTCTATTAAAAATTGTTTGCTCTCCCTTTGGAAAATGGGTCAACTCTAAAATGAATGAATTTGCTCCCCTAGGAAGCAAATATTTTGCTTTTAGAGTTGTCCCATTGGTGTACTGAAGGGCAAACAGGAAAACACAAAAGTCGTCTCATTTGTCCAAAATGGCAGAAAATCTATCCAGCTTATTCTATTCCCCTCAACTCCATTATTTGACACACATCATGCAAAAAAGATGCCTATTCACGACATTTGTGAACAACAAATATCCAGGTCAGTCTGTGTATCGACACAGACAAATGAGGACGTCTCATTTTACCAGAATCCAACCCTAAAAATGCCATTCAGAACTGCAGCAGACGACATTCTATTATTTTTTAAATTTATTTTTCTGCTGTAAATAAGGCTTGACATTTCATGTGAATGATCCTCCTACATGATTCACATTCACATGAAATGTAAAGCTTTTCTAATACAGAATGCAGAATGATACAAAAGGACACTTTTAGAATTTCGTCTCCGACAATTTCGAATAGTGCTCTTTAGGCAAAACAGTATCAAATGGTTCTGCAGGTGAAACGCAATTGAACTGATCAGACTGTGCAGATGCAAAGGCTGACGGTTGCGGTATAAAAAATAGTCAAACAGTTCCGACAAAAATAAATGCAGAACATAATGTATATTTCGTTTGATTTTTACGTTGTCGTGTATCTAAACTCCAAACCAGTTGCAACAAAAAAAAATTGCAGACAAAAAAATACAACTATTGAAAAAAAATAATGTTTTTCTTTTTTCTTGTTCTTGTTTTGCTTTTGCGGGGTTTCGAACTTGCATCTGCGTGATTATTGGTGTTACCATGTAGACCTCTCGGCTACTGGGCCCAATAGTCCTATTAACAAAAGCATGGTTTTGTCAGTTTTACACAATGGGGATATTAAAAGGACTTAACTATATCCGTGTCGATGATTATACGTTTTTACTGTCCAAAATACCATTATAATTAAATTTACCAAAAGTATAAGAAATGCAGAAAAAAATATTCTTCTTTACCCAAAATTATTTGAAATTCAAAATATATATATAATAAAGTATAGTTTTGATGTTTTGAAACCATAACACGACACACTTGAGGCCTACCAAGCGCTGAATGTTGTCCCTGAAACGAGACATAGACCCGTTGGTCCTTACATGGTTCAAATGACTAAAAAGGACCCGCATGCCATTTTGAAACAGTAAATATCTTCGTCAGGAAACGCAGACTGTTCTGTACCTATCTTTATCGTATATATGTCGTTACCGTTTTCCAATGCCTCGGCTCAAATTCTTTTGTTTGAGTTGGAGTTTTATGGCCCAATCAACACTTTTAAGGTCATGTCGAGCCGGTCAGTTTACCTAACCACGTTTTTACTGGGCAGGCTTAGTCCTCTAACTAGATAACCAGTACGTGTGTACATCCGTTCGCCAATAACTGATAACTTTCTTTCTTGAAGTAGCGGAAGGGGGAGAATGATCGATGAAAATATTTCATGATCAATCTCGACGAAAGAATGCTGCCGGACCCGGCGGGGATCGAACCCGCAACCTCCAGATCACCAGTCGGACGCGCAACCAACTGAGCCACCGAGGCCAGCCTACACTGCTCAGATAACAAAAGGAACCATTTGGCCTATGCAAACAGTAAATACCCTGATCGGACCCTGATTAGACTTCGGAGATACGCAGACTGTTCAGGCCCTTCGTTATCATAGGACCATTTTCCTATGCCACGACTCGCATAAAAATATGAGCTGTATGTCATATGTGAATAGAAAAGTCCCTGATCAGACAGTGCAAATGCACTTTGGCATATTCATGTCACAGTATCCAACGATGCAGCAAGCGATTCTCCGAGTAAAGCCAGCGGATGCGTACAGGCTCACGTGGGCTGTCGTTGTCCGCATACACATGTATGTGGTAGGAATCTTTTTCAATATACGGATCATAAATAAGAAAAAAAAAAAAAAGCTTAAACGAGCAGCATAGACCCAAATCAGCATGTCCAGCCTCCGCGCTGTTTCATCCGTCTTCACTGTTAAGTGGTGTACTTTACAATATTCAGCTATTCTCTGTGCGAGACTTATCGAACGAGACGACTCTGTTACGTTGTGCTACAGACGATAAAGGTGGATAAAGCATGGGACATACGTTTCAGGATTTCTACTGATTTGACCTCTGACATGATACTACATCTCTATGCAAACCCGGGTAAAGAGCTGTTATAACACAAACGAACGCAAAAGGCATTGCTTAAGTGCGCAGCCGGCCAATCTGATCAAGACCTTTTCTGTTAATCCACATATTCTGCAATACATGTATTTTTTTTTTTTTTTTTTTTTTTTTTCAATTTTGTGAACGGACGAGTCCCCGATCAGACTGCGGGAAGGTGCAGGTTTGCATATAGCACAGATGGTTATTTTCCGAAGATCGTCCTAAATTATGACTGAAGCAACAACTATCATTACATGTTAATATCATCTTCACGACACATCAAATTCGGTTCGGTTGCCTTTACTTTTTCCACTATAAAAGCTGCGGTATTGAATATGCATGCATGCATGGGTCAATGCATGCACGAAAAACGAAATACATGACTGCATTCATAAATACACAACTGCGTACATACATAAAGGTATATGGGTGCATGCATGACTGCATAGATAAAACATACAAAAGCATACTAATACTAATGATTATTGTTTTCCAAGTATGTTCCTAAATTATGACTAAAGCCATAACTATCACTTCATGCAAGTACCATTTTCATGGCATATCATATTCAGTATGATTACCTTTACTTTCATCGAGAGAAAGAGCAGGAACAGAAAAAGTAAAAAAAAAAATACTCGAAAACTCTACAGCACCCGGTAGTGTAAGACGTTCACCCATCCAAGACATCCAAGAACTAACCGGGTTGGCGTTGCTGAACTTCATTGAAAAGACGAGAGCTCTTTATTTCCACCCGATACGGACAAACATACAGAAGTGTACAAAATAAGCATTATATAAACATAAACTTGATTACCTGTACTTGTTTTGAGGAGCTGGCGTGCCTTTCGCGCATTATGACCCCCCTTGAATTATTGTTGTAAATAAAGTGAACCACATCCCTGCATTAAATAAACATTTCGTTTACATATAGTACGAGGGGTGATAAGAAAATACGCGGAAAAATGTTAAATTCGTTATGGGATTATTTTTCTTGCTGAACATTTGTGTGAAATATACACTGAATCAATTTACATTATACTAAACATTTTCACATCTGTATCTTGCACGTGTAAAAAGTTATTGTTACTATGATAACGCCACCGAGCCAACACCACGGCCCAACACATCATGACGTCAACGTCAACGTGCCTTTTCATGTTCCGCTAAAAGAATTCAGTTTTTTGCTTTTCGTTTGGTTGTTGTTGTTGTTTTCTTTTGTTTGTTTTGATACTCCCCATTAAATGAGATGCACTTCCTGCACCGTTCAAGCCATGACTCGACAAAACACCGTCTAAATGAATTCAGTTGTGTGTTGGATATAGCCACATGTACTGCCGCTGAAAGTTCATGAGTGTCATCAAAGTGTACTCCTCTAAGGTAGGTCTTCATTACCGGGAAAAGAAAAAAGCCATGGGGTTACCAATCCGGGCTGTATGGTGGGTGATTCAGAAGCTCAAACCCTAGTTGACGTACAGTGGCCTGTATTGTTGCTGCTCGATGAGATGGTGCGTTGCGTTGCGTTGTCATGGTGAAATACCACGAATGGTCGTAGTACGGATCTCTTTTTGCGCATTGCACGTTCGCAAAGGAACAATAGCTCTTATACATAGTTATTGTGGATGAAGTTAAGTTTGTCTATAACATTCAATATTAAACTTTGTGTCTACTTGGCCAGTAACCAGTGAAGGCTCAGAACAGTCTGCGCATCCGCAGTTATTAATGTTCTTGCCTTAAAACGCTGGGGTCAAAATTTCTAGCCTAGCAAAAAATTCAAATAAAATGTCAAGCCGTATTGTCTCAGAAAAATTAGTTTAGAATGTTGTCTGCTACAGTTTTAAATGGTGAGTTAAGGGTTAAAATTTTCCTACCGGTGACAATTCAAATGCAATGTCAAGCACACTTTGAAAGAAAAACAAGATTATTGTCCTTTGATGACATTTCCAATGAAATAACATGACTTATTGTTATAGGGAAAAATAAGCAAAACAGCATCATCCCTCATCTGCTTTTTTAGCATGTTAGAGATTAAAATCGGGCACAAAAAGTAACCAAAACGAATCACTGAAACGTTTACCACTACCTATACTTAAAGCTAATGGATATACTTCCAAGGAGACAACTCTGTTAAAAATAGTTTGCTCTCCCTTTGGAAAATGGGTCAACTCTAAAATGAATGAATTAGCTCCCTAGGAAGCAAATATTTTGCTTTTAGAGTTATTCCATTGGTGTACTGGAGGGCAAACAGGAAAACACAAAAGTCGTCCAAAAAAGCAGAAAATCTACCCAGCTTATTCTATTCCCCTCAACTCTATTATTTGACACACATCATGCAAAAAAGATGCCTATTTACGACATTTGTGAACACCAAATATACAGGTCAGTCTGTGTATCGACACAGACAAATGAGGACGTCTCATTTTACCAGAATCTAAACATAAATATGCCATTCAGAACTGCAGCAGACGACATTCTATTATTTTTTAAATTTATTTTTCTGCTGTAAATAAGGCTTGACATTTCATGCGAATGATCCTTCTAGATGATTCACATGAAATGTAAAGCTTTTATAATACAGAATGCAGAATGATACAAAAGGACACGTTTTAGAATTTCGTCTCCGACAATTTCGAATAGTGCTCTTTAGGCAAAACAGTATCAAATGGTTCTCCAGTGAAACGCAATTGAACTGATCAGACTGTGCAGATGCAAAGGCTGACGGTTACGGTAAAAAAATATTCAAACAGTTCCGACAAAAATAAATGAAGAACATAATGTATATTTCGTTTCCTTTTTACGTTGCGGTGTATCTAAACTCCAAACCAGTTGCAACAAAAAAGAATTGCAGACAAAAAAAATACAAACATTCAAAAAAAAAAAAATATAATGCTTTTTTTCTTGTTCTTTTGTTTGAGTTGTAGTTTTATGGTCCAATCAACACTTTTAAGTCGAGCCGGTCAGTTTACCTAACCACACTTTTACTGGGCAGGCTTAGCCCTCTATATAGTAAACCAGTACTTGTGCATATCCGTTTTCCAGAAACTGACAACTGTCTTTCTTGAAGTAGCGGAAGGGGTAGACTGATCGATGAAAATATTTCATGATTAATCTCCACGAAAGAATGTTACCGGAGCCGGCGGGGCTCGACCCCGCAACCTCCAGATCTCCACATCACCAGTCGGACGCGCAACCAACTGAGCCACCGAGGCCAGCCTACACGGCTCAGATAACAAAAGGACCCATTTGTCCTATGCAAACAGTAAATACCCTGATCGGACCCTGATTAGACTTCGCAGATGCGAGACTGTTCAGGGCCTTCGTTGTCATAGGACCACTTTCCTATGGCACGACTCTCATAAAAAATATGAGCTGTATGTCATATGTGATTAGAAAAGTCCCTGATCAGAGAGTGCAGATGCGCTTTGACATATTCATGTCACAGTATCCAGCGAGGCAGCAAACGATTCTGCGAGTAAAACCAACGAATGCGTACAGGCTCACCTGGGCTGTAGTTGTCCGCATACACATTTATGTGACAGGAATCTTTTTCATTATACAGATCATAAATAAGAAAAAAAAAAAAGCTTAAACGAACAGCATAGACCCAGATCAGCCTGTCCAGCCGCCGCGCTGTTTTATCCGTCTTCACTGTTAAGTGGTGTACTTTACAATATTCAGCTATTCTCTGTGCGAGACTTATCGAAAGAGACGACTCTGTTACGTAGTGCTACAGACGATAAAGGTGGATAAAGCATTGGACATACGTTTCAGGATTTCTACTGATTTGACATCTGACTTGATAGTACATCTCTATGCAAACCCGGGGAAAGAGCTGTTATAACACAAACGAACGCAAAAGGCATTGCTTACGTGCGCAGCCGGCCAATCTGATCAAGACCTTCTCTGTTAATCCACATATTCTGCAATACATGTATTTTTTTTTTCTTCAATTTTGTGAACGGACGAGTCCCCGATAAGACTGCGGTAAGGTGCAGGTTTGCATATAGCACAGATGGTTATTTTCCGAAGATCCGAAGTTCCTAAATTATGACTGAAGCAACACAAAAGTCGTCTCTTTTGTCCAAAATGGCAGAAAATCACCCAGCATTCTATTCCCCTCAACTCCATTATTTGACACACATCATGCAAAAAAGATGCCTATTCACGACATTTGTGAACACCATATATACAGGTCGGTCTGTGTATCGACACAGACAAATGAGGACGTCTTACCAGAATCTAACCCCCAAAAAATGCCATTCAGAACTGCAGCAGACGACTTTCTATTATTTTTTAAATTTATTTTTCTGCTGGAAATAAGGCTTGACATTTCATGTAAATGATCCTCCTAGATGATTCACATTCACACGAAATGTAAAGCTTTTCTAATACAGAATGCAGAATGATACAAAAGGACACTTTTAGAATTTCGTCTTCGACAATTTCGAATTGTGCTCTTTAGGCAAAACAGTATCAAATGGTTCTGCAGGTGAAACGCAGTTGAACTGATCAGACTGTGCAGATGCAAAGGCTGACGGTTGCGGTATAAAAAATATTCAAACAGTTCCGACAAAAATAAATGAAGAACGTAATGTATATTTCGTTTTCTTTTTACGTTGCCGTGTATCTAAACTCCAAACCAGTTGCAACAAAAAAGAATTGCAGACAAAAAAGTACAAGCATTCAGAAAAAAAAAATATTGTTTTTTTTTTTTTTTTTTTTTTTTTTTTGTTCTTGTTTTGCTTTTGCGGAGTTTCGAACATGCATTTGCTTGATCATTGTTTTTTTTTTTTTTTTTTTTTTTTTTGTTCTTGTTTTGCTTTTGCGGAGTTTCGAACATGCATTTGCTTGATCATTGGTGTTACCATGTAGACCTCTCGGCTATTGGGCCCAATAGTCCTATTAACAAAAGCAATGTTTTGTCAGTTTTACACAATTGGGATATTAAAGGGACTTAACTATGTCCGTGTCGATGATTATATGTTTTTACTGTCCAAAATACCATTATAATTAAATTTATGAAAAGAATAAGAAATGCAGAAAAAATATTCTTCGTTACCCAAAATCATTTGAAATTCAAAATATATATAATAAAGTATAGATTTGATGTTTTGAAACCATAACACGACGCATTTGATACCTACCAGGCCGCTGAATGTTGGCCTTGAAACGAGACATAGACCCGTATCTCCTTACATGGTTCAAATGACTAAAAAGGACCCGCACGCCATTTTGAAACAGTAAATATCTTCGTCAGGCAACGTAGACTGTTCTGTACCTTTCTTTAGCGCATATATGTCGGTACCGTTTTCCAATGCCTCGGCTCAAATTCTATTGTTTGAGTTGGAGTTTTATGGCCCAATCAACACTTTTAAGGTCATGTCGAGCTGGTCAGTTTACTTAACCACGCTTTTACTGTGCAGGCTTAGTCCTCTAACTAGTTAACCACTACTTGTGCACATCCGTTCGCCAGAAACTGACAACTGTCTTTCTTGAAGTAGCGGAATAGGGAAAATGATCGATGAAAATATTTCATGATCAATCTCCACGAAAGAATGTTGCCGGAGCCGGCGGGGATCGAACCCGCAACCTCCAGATCACCAGTCGGACGCGCAACCAACTGAGCCACAGAGGCCAGCCTACACGGCTCATATAACAAAAGGACCCATTTGTCCTATGCAAACAGTAAATACCCTGATCGGACCCTGACTAGACTTCGCAGATGCGCAGACTGTTCAGGGCCTTCGTTGTCATAGGACCATTTTCCTATGGTACGACTCGCATAAAAATATGAGCTGTATGCCATATGTGATTAGAAATGTCCCTGATCAGAGAGTGCAGATGCACTTTGGCATATTCATGTCACAGTATCTAGCGATGCTGCAAACGATTCTGCGAGTAAAACCAGCGGATGCGTACAGGCTCACCTGGGCTGTCGTTGTCCGCATACACATGTATGTGACAGGAATCTTTTTCATTATACAGATCATAAATAAGAAAAAAGACAAGCTTGAACAGCATAGACCCAGATCAGCATGTCCAGCCGCCGCGCTGTTTCATCCGTCTTCACTGTTAAGTGGTGTACTTTACAATATTCAGCTATTCTCTGTGCGAGACTTATCGAACGAGTAAATACCCTGATTAATTTTCGCGCATTATGACCCCCTTGAATTGTTGTGGTAAATAAACTGAACCACATCCCTGCATTAAATAAACATTTCGTTTATTTATAGTATGAGGGGTGATAAGAAAATACGCGGAAAATGTTAGAGTCGTTATGGGATTATTTTTCTTGCTGAACATTTGTGTGAAATATACACTGAATCAATTTACATTATACAAAACATTTTCACATCTGTATCTTGCACGTGTAAAAAGTTACTGTTACTATGATAACGCCGCCGAGCCAACACCGGCCCAACACATCATGACGTCAATGTCAACGTGCCTATTCATGTTCCGCTAAAAGCGGTCAGGTTTTTGCTTTTTGTTTTTTGTTGTTGTTGTTGTTGTGTTTTTTTTTTGTTTTTTTTTTTGTTTTTTTTTTTTGTTTTTTTTTTAAATACTCCCCATTAAATGAGATGCACTTCCTGCACCGTTCAAGCCATGACTCGACAAAACACCGTCTAAATGAATTCAGTTGTGTGTTGGATATAGCCACATGTACTGCCGCTGAAAGTTCATGAGTGTCATCAAATTGTACTCCTCTAAGGTAGGTCTTCATAACCGGGAAAAGAAAAAAGCCATGGGTTTACCAATCCGGGCTGTATGGTGGGTGATTCAGAAGCTCAAACCCTAGTAGGCGTACAGTGGCCTGTTTGTTGCTGCTCGAAGAGATGGTGCGTTGCGTTGCGTTGTCATGGTGAAATACCACGGATGGTCGTAGTACGGATCTCTTTTTGCGCATTGCACGCATGAAGTCACTTTCGCAAAGGAACGATAGCTCTTATACATAGTTATTGTGGATGAAGTTAAGTTTGTCTATAACATTCAATATAAACTTTGTGTCTACTTGGCCAGTGACCATGATTATATTTCTTCAATATGTATCAGAATTTTGTAATTTGAGCCGTGTCACTTGAAAAGGGTACCTTGGCATATGCTGGCTACGAAGGGTCAGAACAGTCTGCGCATCCGCTATTATTAATGTTCTTGCCTTAAAATGCTGGGGTCAAAATTTCTAGCCTAGCAAACAATTCAAATAAAATGTCAAGCCATATTGTCTCAGAAAAATTAGTTTAGAATGTTGTCTGCTACAGTTTTAAATGGTGATTTAAGGGTTAAAACTTTCCTACCGGTGACAATTCAAATGCAATGTCAAGCACAATTTAAAAAAATAACAAGATTAACAGTTTAGCCAATTTATGTCCTTTGACGACATTTCCAATGAAATAACGACTTATTATAGGGAAAAATAAGCAAAACAGCATCATCCCTCATCTGCTTTTTTCAGCATGTTAGAGGTTAAAATCGGGCACAAAAAATAACCAGAAAGAATCACTGAAACTTTTACCACTACCTATACTTAAGGCTAATGGATACACTTCCAAGGAGACAACTCTGTTAAAAATTGTTTGCTCTCCCTTTAGAAAATGGGTCAACTCTAAAATGAATGAATTTGCTCCCCTAGGAAGCAAATATTTTGCTTTTAGAGTTGTCCCATTGGTGTACTGGAGGGCAAACAGGAAAACACAAAAGTCGTCCCGTTTGTCCAAAATGGCAGAAAATCTACCCAGCTTATTCTGTTCCACTCAACTCCATTATTTGACACACATCATGCAAAAACGTTGCCTATTCACGACATTTGTGAACAGCAAATATCCAGGTCAGTCTGTGTATCGACACAGACAAATCAGGACGTCTCATTTTACCAGAATCTAACCCTAAAAATGCCATTCAGAACTGCAGCAGACGACATTCTATTATTTTTTAAATTTATTTTTCTGCTGGAAATAAGGCTTGACATTTCATGTGAATGATCCTCCTAGATGATTCACATTCAAATGAAATGTAAAGCTTTTCTAATACAGAATGCAGAATGATACAAAGGGACACGTTTTAGAATTTCGTCTCCGGCAATTTCGAAAAGTGTTCTTTAGGCAAAACAGTATCAAATGGTTCTGCAGGTGCAACGCAATTGAACTGATTAGACTGTACAGATGCAAAGGCTGACGGTTGCGGTATAAAAAATATTCAAACAGTTCCGACAAAAATAAATGAAGAATATAATGTATACTTCGTTTCCTTTTTACGTTGTCGTGTATCTAAACTCAAACCAGTTGCAACAAAAAACAATTGCAGACAAAAATAAATACAAACATTCAAAAAAATATAATGGTTTTTTTTTTTTTTTTTTTTTTTTTTTCTTGTTCTTGGTTTGCTTTTGCGGAGTTTCGAACTTGCATTTGCGTGATCATTGGCGTTACCACGTAGACCTGTGCAACCAAAAAGAATTGCAGACAAAAAAAAAATACAAGCATTCAAAAAAGAATATAATATTTTTTTGTTTCTTCTTCTTGTTTTGCTTTCGCGGAGTTTCGAACTTACATTTGCGTGATCATTGGCGTTACCACGTAGACCTCTCGGCTATTGGGCCTAATAGTCTTATTAACAAAAGCATGGTTTTGTCAGTTTTACACAATGGGGATATTAAAGGGACTTAACTATGTCCGTGTCGATGATTATACGTTTTTACTGTCCAAAATACCATTATAATTAAATTTATGAAAAGAATAAGAAATGCAGAAAAAATATTCTTCGTTACCCAAAATCATTTGAAATTCAAAATATATATAATAAAGTATAGGTTTGATGTTTTGAAACCATAACACGACACACAAGAGGCCTACCAGGCCGCTGAATGTTGTCCCTGAAATGAGACATAGACCCGTGTCTCCTTACATGGTTCAAATGACTAAAAAGGACCCGCATGCCATTTTGAAACAGCAAAATATCTTCGTCAGGGCAATGCAGACTGTTCTGTATCTTTCTTTATCGTATATATGTCGGTACCGTTTTCCAGTGCCTCGGCTCAAATTCTTTTGTTTGAGTTGGAGTTTTATGGCCCAATCAACACTTTTAAGGTCATGTCGAGCCGGTCAGTTTACCTAACCACACTTTTACTGGGCAGGCTTTGTCCTCTAAATAGTTAACCAGTACTTGTGCACATCCGTTCGCCAGAAACTGACAACTGTCTTTCTTGGAGTAGCGGAAGGGGGTGAATGATCGATGAAAATATTTCATGATCAATCTCCACGAAAGAATGTTGCCGGAGCCGGCGGGGATTGAACCCGTAACCTCCAGATCACCAGTCGGACGCGCAACCAACTGAGCCACCGAGGCCAGCCTACACGGCTCAGATATTTGTCCTATGCAAACAGTAAATACCCTGATCGGACCCTAAGTAGACTTCGCAGATGCGCAGACTGTTTAGGGCCTTCGTTATCATAGGACCATTTTCCTATGGCACGACTGGCATAAAAATATGAGCTGTATGTCATATGTGATTAGAAAAGTCCCTGATCAGACAGTGCAGATGCGCTTTGGCATATTCATGTCACAGTATCCAGCGATGCAGCAAACGATTCTGCGAGTAAAACCAGCGGATACGTACCGACTCTGGAGGTTGCGGGTTCGATCCCCGCCGACTCCGGCAACATTCTTTCGTGGAGATTGTCGTTGTCCGCATACACATGTATGTGATAGGAATCCTTTTCATTATACGGATCATAAATGAGAAAAAAAAACAAGCTTAAATGAACAGCATAGACCCAGATCAGCATGTCCAGCCGCCGCGCTGTTTCATCCACCTTCACTGTTAGGTGGTGTACTTTACAAGTTTCAGCTATTCTCTATGCGAGACTTACCGAACGAGACGACGCTTTTACGTAGTGCTACATACGATAAACTTAGATTTTAATCTCAGAAAGAAAGATAGAAAGAAGGAAAGAAGTAAAACTTCAAAATATCACAGAAAAGAATATTAAATGAGAATAAAGACGCAGAACTTTACTTTAAAGGCTCCTTATTCCTCAAAACATTTTTTTTTTTTTTTTTTGTATCCAAGAAAGGTTCAATAAATTGATATATATGGTATTAATACGATCATAAAATGTGGCATCTGACAGTCTGTAAAATTTCAGTTAGTCTCTCGTTTTGAATTGGATCAAAAATGAAATGATTTTTTTATCGTATCCCTGAATTAATGTTTGGAATTTAAATGTCAATACAAATCTCCTTTATTTTTGTAGCAATAGGATGTTTATCCTCTGCCATAAAAAATAATGTCCTTTTGATTTCCGTTATTTTTTTTATTTATTTATTTATTTTTTTTTTTTTTTTTTTTTTTTTTTTTTTGTTTATTCCTGGACATGTCTGGTACTGATCCGCAACCGTCGTGTGAACTATATAATTAACAGATCATATTGCAATTCTCTGTCGTCTGGATTCTCTTATGACAAAAAAAGATATTACTTTTATCTGTATATTTCAGTATGTTTGGATGGACTGAAGAAAAAATGAAAAAAAAAGCTTCACCTTTTTACAAGATGTATAATGTACTTTATCAATGGTTTTGTTTTTCTTGTTTGTCTAGACCAATCCGCGCGTTCGCACATAGTATATGTAGATGCAGAATCGTTTTATTTTGGCAAAGTCCATTTGCTTAAAATACACAGAGAATCTTGCAAAGGCAAAATGCAAACCGGGAATACAGCCCGATTTTAAACTTGAGCAACAAAAACAGTGACGTTTTTAACCCTTAAACTGCCAATCACAACAATTTTCGTCTGCTTTGTCATCTGCTTGTGATTTTATAAGTCATCTTTGCAAAAAGTGTGGACCCAGATCAGACTGCTCCTCTAGGAGCAGTCTGATCAGGGTCCACACTGTTTGCCTGTATGCAAAAATGGGTTTGAAAAGTTTTGCAAGAATATTCAGCAGACGACGTAAACAGACGACATTTTCAGATGCAGGTTTTCTTGGCGTTTTAAGGATTAATCTGTTCTGCTTAATGAATGAATGTTTGTTGTTTGAGTATACAGAGACAAATAATCCTTCCGAGGAAATTAGCACTGGCGAGCTGTGCAGACAAAGATAAGTCTGTACAGGTGTCCGATTATCTAGGTAGATATGGTAATTAGCAAAAATTATCGCAAAGTACATGTACACAACCTTCACCATAATTTTGCAAACTAATAAAGAAGATGTGAAGTTTGAAAAAGTGTTGTTTGCACGTCGGTTTGTCCGTCTTTCCTTAAGCCCGCGCGTCCGTCTCTCTGTCTGTCTGTCCAGGAGAACGTTTAGGGCTTGGGGTTTCATTTCATAACCACAATAAGCTTTATTCCATTAAGAATACATTGTTAGACCCCAAGACGGTTTGGGTTAGCCCCTAATCAGACATGTAATTTCCCATTCGAAACAATCCCTAAATCCGTCCGTTTGTCCGTCCATCTATCTACCTATCTATCTATCTAGTCACAGATCAAAAGAATAATTATTATAGGTCTTTGCGACCCAGCAAACTGAGGAACTAAAGCTTTCTTTTTGAGTCCACAATACATGTACATGTATATATTTTCCAAGCATTTGTTCCGGGGACTGAAATATTTGTGCCAAATATGTCTTACGAGGCCGATTACCCCTTACGGGGGCATTAACCCTTACGGGGACAAGAAAGCCTATACACCACAAAGCGATTTTTACGGCAGTAAAATGAAACTCCTATATGAATTTGCTGAATTAAGAGCTTCACATTACGAAAACATGCCTATTCAAATATACTGAAAAATTAATCACCGAAAAATTGAAAATTTTCAGACAAAAACTTTTAATATTTTTCATATTTCTGCTCAAAACATAGATTGTGGGTACTCGTTAGAAACGCCTCGCAGAGGCGGTTCTAACGAGTACCCACAATCTATGTTTTTGAGCAGAAATAAGAAAAATAATGTATACCCCTGTAAACCCCAGTTTTACTACATAAAAGTGGGGTTTAAGGGGGTCAAAATTATATAGGCATGTTTTCGTGATGAAATATATGCAAACGTGCCATATCAGAACCCTGTCGACACATGCTGTCTCATTTGCAAAACTTTTCATGGTGTTTGAATGTTTATATGTAAGTCATAAAATGGAATGTTTTGAAACCGGTTTGGTCTAAAATCTGCATGTTTTTAAATGCGGGGCATTCTGACAATGGCTTATGTTCCCATAAGGGATAATGAGGCCTTGTAATCAGACACCTGGCATTTGGCTTTCTTGTCAACGTAAGGGTTAATGCTCCCGTAAGGGGTAATCGGCCTCATATTCGGCATAAATATTTCAGTCCCCGGAACAAATGCTTGGAAAAGTTAGCATCTTATGTGTTTTAACGTAGACGTAATTTGCAGTATGTATTATTTGATATGTTAAATTAGTATTTCTTTGCCCAGATGGCTGAAAATACCTTACTTTTGCACTTGAAAAAAAAGTCAAAACAGGAATATCGGACTATTTAGAGTGAAATTAAATAAAAAATTATCAGCTTTTTTTTCCGAGCCCACACCAATCTTTTCCATCCCGTAAACTCGCCTATTCAAATATGTAGAAAATTTCACCTCCAAAAACTGATATTTTTCAGATAAAATTTTCTGATATTTTTCATATTTCTGCTCAAAACGTAGATTGTGGGTATTCGTTAAAAGCGCCTCGACGAGGCGGTTCTAACGAGTACCACAATCTATGAATTCGAGCAGAAATAAGAAAAATAATGCATACCCCTGTAAACCCCAGTTTTACTATATAAAAGTGGGGTTTAAGGGGGTCAAAATTACATAAGCGTGTTTTCGGTATTTCTTTTTGGGGTATTGTAAGATTCAGGGTTAGAACCTTCTGTTGAACTGATATATATATATATATATATATATATATATATATATATATATATATATATATATATATATATATATATATATAGCTGTTTTTATTTAGTTTTAACAGCTCTATTTCTGTTGATCAACAGTTCAATGCCATTAAATTAAAAACGGAGCTAGTGTTTGAAACTGTTTAAAGTACTTATATTACTAATATAATCATTATACAGGAAAATAAACGAAAACCACACTTTTGTGAAAGACAGCAAGGAGAATATTTTTTGGGTATGCTAATATCTGCAGATATTTTTGGGGTATGGCTGATATACCGGATATTATTTGGGGTACGGCTGATATACTGTATATCTTTTTGGGGTAAATATTAGATGCTGGGTCCCAGTCTATGTAGCAAACAAAATTTCAGATAACCCCTCCTGGGTCCTGATTACCATCGGACGCTCATCCGACTGGGCCATCGAGGCCAGCCTACACGGCTCAAATAACAAAAGGACGCGTCGTATGCAAACAGAGTGCGCGGATGCGGATGCACCGATTGGACCCTGATAAGACTTCGCAGACTGTTCAGGGCCTTCGTTGTCAAAGGACCGTTTTACTATGGCACGACTAGCATAGAAATATGAGCTGTATGCCATATGTGATCAGCAAAGTCCCTGATGCGCATTGGCATACAGTTGACTCTCGTTATCTCGACATCGCTTATCTCGAATAACCGCTTATCTCGAAGGGAAAATCTGGTCCCTGCCTAAACATGAAAATCTAATAACAGGTAACAATATATTGTGGAAAAGAGGAGAAATTGCTCCTAAGGAGCAATTTCTCCTATTTTCCACAATATTTTCAACATATCTCTAACTTCAAGAGTCCAATTACATATACATTTGTTAAATGCGTTTGTTCGATTTATTTTTTCCTCAATTCTGCAAATCTGATATGTCGAGGTACGGATATCTCGAAGTATTTTAGAGAGTCCCTTGGAATTCGAGATAACGAGAGTCGACTGTATATCACAGCATCCAGCGATGCAGCGTATATGCACAAGTACTGGTTATCTTCACGCAGTCTGATCAGGGCCTTTGCATTTGCAGTCCGCAAACAGAATCATTGACTATTATAAAATGGTTCATTGGAGAGCAAATGGCCGGATTTGACTTTGTGCATGTGCAGGGTGATGTGTAATCGCATATTTTGCGCATGCTCGAAGGCGCTTTTTCGCTTGATGCGCCCCATATACTGCTGCCCCGTCCGTCGTATCTAAATAGTCACTGCGCCTGTTCATGTTTCAGCATCTGACTCTTTCCAGGTATGGGCGGCGGTTCCTGTTTCAGCATCTGACTCTTGCCAGGTATGGGCGGCGGTTCCTGCAAATATAAATGCAAAATTATCGTACTCACTCTGCAGAGTCCAGAATGATTTCTGAGGGGGTTTCGATTTGACCAATTTACCGTACTTCGTCTAAGTAAACAGTGGAGGCCCAGATCAGACGCCGCAGAACGCGGCGTCTGATCAGGGTCTACACTGTTTGCTACTCGTCTAGGAATTGTACACACACTCATAGGTAGTAAATTAGACCAGCTGAAGAGAAGTATAATGAAAATAGTAAGGGGTGCGACTATCTAGGGTAAATAAGATGTCCTAAATTTGTCAAGTTTATACAAAAATCCCATGAAAATGAAATATTAAGTCAAAGGGGGTTCGCCTGAACCCCATGAACCCCTTCTGAATCCGCCCCTGCAAGTGCATTTTACTATCTGCTTATGCGACTGAAAATCTAGATGAGTGGCCAACGGTGTAGACGCTTTCTGTTGTGTATGATCTGTGTCTACATTGTGTGCTCCGGCCTGCCTGTCCCAGTACTTCCGGTAAGTATACTATACAGTGCACAGCACAAAGATTTGCTCAGAATTTTAAAGACTGTTTCAGTCTTTAATCACTGAGTCTTGTTATTTCTTGTCTGTTCGTAGGCCATCTACAGTCGAACTTCAATGGATCGAACAGCTTTGGGCCATGGCAATTTGTTCGAGATATGGGTAGTTCGAGCCACTGAGTGTTAATCATGGTGCCAGATCAGGAAACAAATGGTGATAATTTAGGGAAATATTTACGATCTTCTACACAATAATGGTACGTTGAATGCACTCATTAGAATCTCCTCTATGAGGCGATTCTAATGAGTACACACAACATACAATTTCATGTTAATGTTTGCAGACGATGTGGCCAGTTTTGCTGATACCTTCGTCAGATTACAAAGACAAATTAATTTGATTGAAAGGTTTTGTAAATCTGTCGGAATGAGTTTAAATTTAAGTAAAACTAAAATTATTGTTTTTCGAAACGGCGGAATAGTAAAGGAAATAGAAAAATGGTTTTACCAGGGCATCGGGATTGAAATAGTACCCTTATACAAATACTTAGGTGTCGATTTTACGCCAAAATTAAAATGGACTCGAACCAAGGAATTACTTGCTTGTCAAGCTAAAAAGGCAGCATCCAGTATTTTTAGATATCAGAAAAGTTTTGGCCATTTTACACCAATAAATGCGTTTAAGTTGTTTGATACTATGGTAAAACCGATAGCCTGCTATGGCGCAGAAATATGGGGTTATAAATATAGTGATGAAATTGAAAGAGTACAGACTTCATTTTGTAAACAATATATTGGTTTAAAAACCAACACTATGGATAGTTTTGTACTTGGGGAATGCGGCAGGTATTGTATGGCAGTCTCATACATGACACAATGTATAAAATATTGGCTTAGATTAATACAGATGCCAACTCACAGGTACCCCCACCAATGCTATAAAATGCTTCGTTCTTTAGATGAAGCAGGTCGAACTACATGGGCCTCGCACGTACGCACTCTCCTTTTTACACATGGATTTGGTTATGTGTGGGTAGCTAATACAGTTGGAGATGCTAATAGATTTATAAGTATATTCTTACAAAGAATGAAAGATATATCGATACAAAATTGGAGAAGCAGACTGAATGAATCTTCAAAAGCTGAGCATTACAAACAATTTAAGTCCTTGCTAGAAGTTGAAAAATATCTATTTTTAGATTTAAGCTATCTTGGTAGAAAAACGATCGCAAAGTTTCGCTGTTCAAGTCATAATCTTATGATTGACAAAGGTAGACATTTGGATATAGACAGGGAATATCGATTCTGTCCTTTTTGTTTAGAACGCAATGTTTATGCTATTGAAGATGAATTCCATTTTTTTATGTTGTGTCCCATGTATGAAGAACTTAGAAATATGTATTTTTATCCATCTTGGAGGAGAAATATAACAGTACACCTGTTTTATAACATAATGAAAAGCCAAAAAGATCAAGCTATAATTGCCGTGTCAAAATTTTTGGTTAGTGCATTTTCCTTTAGAAATTTATACTATCCAAATTAAGTTAGTTGCCTGTGATAAGTATATTTACTTTTAACCACTCTCTTGGATGATTCAGCAGACAACAGATTTGTTTAGATTACCCCGAGGAAACAGGGACTGACAATTCATGCGGGTTGTCTCATAAGGAGACACTCTTCGTGTGTTGTCGGGCGTGTTTTCGGGGCGAGGCGGGATGGATGTATCAGGATGGGTCTGCTGAAATTTTAAAGGAATGCTAAACGTTAAAATATGTCCGACAAGATTGCTTAAAGAGGGCCTTAATGTGGAGAGAGTGAGTATACACTTTTCCCACAGCGAGGACCACCAAGCGAGGTAATTGATACAAGTAATATAAATAAAGATTGTCACATTTAACTCCCTTAGATTTAATAGCGTATTGACTGCACAGGTATATGTGTATGATGATTTTCTTCTGTCACCAACAAATCTAAAAAATTTTAAACGATGAATAGCATAGTATTTAGTTTATAGAATACTAACAAATATAACAAAATATAGGGTATCACCAAGTAAATATGTGTTTACTTGATATGTATTATGGGCTGAAGGCCTTTATTACAAAATAAAATTTTGTCATTGTCATTGTCATTGATAAAATAAAATTTCCGTAAATATTTGTTTTCTTGAGGTATTAGAAAAATTTCGTAGGTACTCAAAAACAGGTTCGAATCAGCCATGGTAAACGAGCCAACGATGTTCGAGCTATTGAGGTTCGACTTTACTATACCGCATGAAACGAGCTCGCATGACGTTCAGATATGGGAAGCGTCACATTATGAGCCGAAACGTCATAAAACGTACCTTCGGACATGTGCGCCAAAGATTTAAATCAGTCTGCGCATTTGCGCAGTCTGATAAGTCTTCGTCGTCCGCACAGAGAAACCTTTGTATCCGTGAATATCCAGAAAGCGGTCAGTGAAAATTCTGGTCAGACTGCACGAATGCGCAGGCTGATCTGAACCTTCACTGGGCGCACATATCTGACGGTACGTTTTCTGTCGTTGCGACTAATATTTTCATAACTTTGCATGTTGGGTAAAACTTTCAGCAGACGACATTTTGAAACACTTTTTCTTATTTTTCCTATAAAATAGGATCTGACACTTCATGCAAATTGTCTCCTTAGGAGACAATTTGCATGAAGTGTCAGGTCCTATTTTCTAGGAAAGATTAAAAAAAGAAATATCATCAATTTGTTGTCTGCTAAATTTGCCCACAGCGTGGTAAGTGTTAAACAGATATCGCAAAATTTCAATTTTAAATCAAATCACTGTCAACACTGGTGGGTCGATTGTCTCTGAGTGTAGTTGAGAAAGTGGTCCTGAACGGGAACTTACGATTGTTTCATTAAACCTTTTACTTCCTGTAATTTAAGCAAACAGTGCAGACCCTAATCAGACGCCGCGTTCTTAGGCGTCTGATCCGGATCTGCCTTGTTTGCTAACGTCCCAAATGTCCCAGTCCAGGTTTTACAGATAACCCTCTATCAAGAGCACTCTAACGTTACAGCGAATAGAATAGTTAGTCCAACACGCGATTTGATTACATTGGTCAATGATAATCACGTGGACAACTACCTTAAGGAAATTTTGGCGTTGCATACGGTGGCTCGATTGTAAACAATCGACCCAAAAATAAATAAATAAGCTACTTTATATCTATTTTGTTTTTATTTGTTCTGCTTTTGCACAGGACCCTTATTTCGGGCTCCATAGTGCAGTCGGTAGTGCGTCTGAGGCAACATAGATTTCGTGGAGATTGATCATGAAATTATTTCAACGGTCACTCTCCCCGTTCCGCTGATTCAAGTAGGGTAGTCATTTCCTGAGAAACGTTTGTGCACAAGTACTGATTACTCGCTTAGCGGACTAAGCCTGTCCAGGAACAGTGAGTAGGTTACATTACGAAAACACGCCTATTCAAATATATAGAAAATTTCACCTCCAAAAACTGAAAATTTTCAGGTAAGAAACGCTGATATTTTTCATATCCTCTGCTCAAAACATAGATTGTGGGTACTCTTTAGTACCGCCTCGGTGAGGCGGTTCTAACGAGTACCCACAATCTATGTTTTTGAGCAGAAATAATAAAAATAATGTATACCCCTGTAAACCCCAGTTGGGGTTTAAGGGGGTCAAAATTGTATAGGTCTGTTTTCGTGATGTCTGATCGCGTTCGACTTGACCCTAATGGATTGATTGGCTCGTAAAAACTCGACTTAAGCTCAAACCTAATTCGGAATATTTCATTGTTGCTATGTGAACAATATTTTTTTTTATTGTTGCAATGTACACAACGAGTTTTTCGCTGCTATTGGTACAATCCAGTCGTTGGATAACCATGGGTAAGTGCGTTTGTGTTCACACAAACATGCAAACCAAAATATCTCTTACCTTTTGAATGATCCCCGATTTGTCAATGGTCTCGAGACTTTCCCCCTGATTGGGAGATTCCTCTGGCCGTTTTATGGGTACCCCAGTAACTGCAATGGGTTTCGCGGTCGTTGCGTTAAATTGTATATTACAAAACGCCGCCTTCAGATCGCTTCGAAATCTTTCGCCACTAAGCACGTAGAGGAAAAAATTGATTGCCGAGTTTAAGAATACCAGATTATAGACGACCATCTCTACAATCAGCTCAGTTTGACTGCTGGAGTAGAAAGCTTCGACATCTCCAAACAGGAAAGGCTTTAAGGCAAAGAATATACTAAACGGCGACACAAGTAGGATAAAGGCGAAGCTAACCAGTAGGGTTATAACAATTACGTATCTGTCTCTGCTAATACGAGCTTGCGATCCGGTGGACGTAACCGATTTACTTGATCTGTATACCATGAAGGCTGTGGCTGAATTTGCACAGACTATCAGTACAAATGGTAAAAGAAAGTAAGCGGAAAAATCCATCCATACAAACGCATTGAAGTAGAACTTGGCGTACGTCTCATCAACAAAGGTACAAACGGTGAAGTTTTCCGTCTTCGTTAGCGACATTCCGTACAGCATGTGAGAGTCAAATGCGGCTAGTAGGCTAATGATTGCTCCAACTACCGTTAAGCCTCTTTTAGGGCGACAGAGATTTTTGTACTTAATTGGAGAATAGGTGCAGAGGGCCCTCTCCATCGTCAAAACTACGATCATCCAGGAAGAAATCTGAGGCAGTAAATACGACGTGAACGCCAAACCTTTGCATAAAATAATGTTATAAGTTTCGTATGCAAAGTTAAAAACATACTTTAACCACGTATTCAAAGGAAAGTTATACAAGATCAGTGTATCAACGATGGCTAAGGCTGTGAGGTAAACCGTGAACGATGACTTTTTACACTTCCGGTTGGTGAGAACGATCAGAGTGATGCAGTTTCCTAGAGTTCCTATGGTAATTAGTATTGGTGGCGAATACATCCAAACACTGAGTAAAAATCCGGTAGGAATTTTAAAGTCACCCATTCTGAACAGCGTCTAAGTCCTTCTACTAAAAAATTTTCCTTAACTTTTACCACGCTCTGGGCTTATTCAACAGACAGCAAATCGATATGTTTTCTTATTTTTTCCCAGTAAACAGGGTTTGACATTTCATGCAAATTGTCTCCAGTGGAGACAATTTGCATGAAATGTCAAAACCTGTTTTCTGGGGGAAAAAAGAAGAGAAATATTTTAAAATGTCGTATGCTGAAATTTTTACCCAAAGTGCAAAGCTTTTAGCGTCAAAAAATATTTAGAGCCCCAACGCCAGAGAGCGTACAGACGGACATGTGCGACAGGCGAAAATTCAGATCAGCAAGCGCATTCACGCAGCCTGATCAGAATCTTCACATGGCGCGTTTTGGATAGCCAAGGATGCAAAGCTTCTTGATGCAGACAGCAAAAAGAGTCCGATCAGACTGTGCGCATGCGTAGGCTGATCGGAGCCGTCGCAGGGTGAACATGCCCGGGTGCACGTTTACTTACACTGTGGTTCTCTTATGTTTTGTGTCTGAGTGTATGCGGAAACGAGCTGTGTGGAGCGAGTCAATGCTAGACGCTCTTAAATAGTAAGATATTTATTGTTGCCAGATGGTCTAGCTCTTGGAAGTTAATTGGAACGCCTACGTGTAGCATTTGGTCGTGGTGCTATGTACGCCGCCCAAACACATTATGAAAACACGTCTATTGAAATATATTGAAAATTTTACAACCAAAAAAAGGAACATTTTCCGATAAAAAAAATCCGATATGTTTCATATTTCTTCTCTAAATATAGATTGTGGGTACTCGTTAGAACCGCCTCGGCGAGGCGGTTCTAACGAGTACCCACAATCTGTGTTTTTTAACAAAATAAGAAAAATAATGCATACCTCTGTAAACCCAAGTTTTACTATATAAAAGTGGGGTTGAAGGGGGTCAAAATAGGTATGTTTTCGTGATGTAATTGGAACGCCTACGTGTAGCATTTGGTCGTGGTGTTATGTACGCCGCCCAAAACAGTTAGCAAAGTGGGACACAGCAGTCAGTGCAAACAACTAGGTCCAATTAGTTGGATTCTTCTTCTTTTATCATGAGCATCTTAATAAATTATAGCTTCCTTTTCCTTAAGAAATCTTTTTTGAGCATGGGCATATGTCAATAATATATCAATAAAGTTTCCAAAATGTCAAAAATAAATTTTTGGTGTGAATGTGGAAAATTTAAAGTTAAAAACAAGTTAAATGCTACAGT
Organism: Anodontia alba; assembly: GCA_964016985.1. NCBI lineage: Eukaryota > Metazoa > Mollusca > Bivalvia > Lucinida > Lucinidae > Anodontia > Anodontia alba. The sequence continues at coordinate 85,157,493 of OZ024825.1, read as the reverse complement.
GATTCTATGATAAAACTTTGGAACCTTGTTTTTTTTTTGGGTTTTTTTTGTTTTTTTTTTTTGTTGTTGTTTTTTTAACGACCTAGTTAGTGTTCAAGATATACCACCTTGTGCTTTATCGGTCAAGGGAGATAATAGAAAAAAAAAACCTTCTGCAATCTCTCACTGCTATAGGTGTTTTTCTACCCACCCTCCTGTAAATATCACCGTCCTGGTACAAATACATTCACTATATCCCCTAAAATAATATTTTATGGGGAAATGAAATACTTTCAGGGGAGGCCACTCTGTCAAAATAAATATATAGATGGCCTCACTTTAAATGGGTTATTTAACCCTTTTACTCCAGAGTTTCAGGAGTGGACTCTTCCATTCTTGAATTTGGATGCAAATATTTGTTTCAGTCTTAACTCAAAAAACAGAATGGCAAACTGTGAAGATTCTGATGAAACGGGTCCACTGATACAAATAGGGGTTTCAGTCTAAACTCTAAAACAGAATGGCAAACAGTGTAGATCCAGATGAGACGGCTTGTTACGAGCCGTCCCATCTGGATCTACACTGTTTACACAGGTAGATCCCTATTCAGAAGGGCTTGATGTGTAGGAAAACAAACAGGAAGCCCAAAAGTTGTCTCCCTTGTAAAAAAAATGGCAGATACTGGTGTAAACCACAATATAGATGGCCCTTGTGTCCATAGGTTTCCTTGCGATAATTCGTTCGTACGGAATTCAGTTTTCTATCCCATTAACCCTTAAAGCGCCAAGAAAATCTGCATCTGAAAATGTCGTCTGTTTATGTCGTCTGCTGAATATTCTTGAAAACTTTACAAACCTATTTTTGCATACAGGCAAACAGTGTGGACCCAGATCAGGAGCAGTCTGATCTGGGTCCACACTGTTTGCAGAAATGACTTTTAAAGTAACGGCAGAAGACAAAGCAGACGACAATAGTTGTGACTGGCGCTTTAAGGGTTAACAACTGAGCCGGGGTATAGAATTTCAGACAAGACTGCATGTGCGCCAAGCGAAGGCTCAGATTCCACCCCCCCCCCCCATCCCCCCCACCCCCCCCCTCCCCCCACCCCACGGCTTAATAGTTAATAAAAGTCTTTATGTATCTCCCTGGTCTCGCTAATCCTCGCGCTGCTTTGCAAAGATCGACAGGTTTAGCGTCGCCGCGTTTCTGTTTCAGTATGCGATCAAGGACGCCCTTTAGGACAATGGAAATACCCACAAGGAAATAACCCTGTCAGAGAAATATTGCCTTCCCCTACCTCACCCCCTCCCAAACCCCCACCAACCCCCATCTTCCATTGTGACTATTCTAAAAGGAAAGAATTTGCTTCCCTGTAGAAGATAAGTATTTCCATTATGAATAACCCTCATATATTGAAAGAGCTAAATATCAGGGAAGCAAACTCGCCTACAAAAGTTGTCTCCCTTTGAAAAAAGGCGGCGAGATCAACCCTAACAGCCCTGCAGACCAAAATCAATACCTGTGTAAACAGTGTAGATCCAGATGAGTCGGCTCGTAACGAGCCGTCTCATCTGGATCTACACTGTTTGCAATTATGTTTTAGAGTTGACTTAAAACCCTTATTTGTATCAGTAAATCCGTCTCATCAGGAACTTCACTGTTTGCCATTCCGTTTTTAGTTTAGACTGAAACACATATTTGCATCAGTGGACAAGTCCAAATTCAAGAATGGAAGAGTCCACTCCAGAAACTCAGGAGTGAAAAGGTTAAACAACCCATTTAAACTGAGGCCAGCTTGTCTGGCACCTGGAAATCTCTGCTGGAAATTAATTATAACACCATAGACCCACCCAAGTTATATATGAGATGATATGAGACATACGTCTGACAGGTACGCCCAACGAAGACTCAAATGTGTCTTCGTTGCCAGCATGAAGATAGTTTGTATCTTAAATTTGGCTGTCCAGAATGCGCCCGTTGAAGATTCTAATAAGACTGCGAATGCGCGTAATTTACACTTATCAAAGTAAGGAGATAATAGTCTGTCGAATTGAAATGTCAGTACAGACACTCATTTGCGAGTTTCTTTGACACCTCAGCCTTTTGTTTGTATTCTTGTTTTAATGAAATGTTCAGGAGAGGATTCAGAGAGGGTTCTGAGGGGCTCAGTCGAACCCCTCTTTGACTAAAAATTTCATTTCCAAGAGATATTTTGGATATATTTGATAAATTTTGGACACTTTTCCATATACTTCTCTTCAACAAGTCCATTATAATACCTGTGAATGTGTGTAAAATTGCTGGGTGAGTGGCAAACAGTGTAGACCCTGATCACACGCCGCATTCTGCGGCGTCTGATCTGGGTTTATACTGTTTGCTCAGACATGTCTGTCCGAATACGTAGAGTAAGTACGGTAATATGATTAAATCGAAACCCCCTTCAGAAATCCTCCTGGACCCGCCCCTGATGTCAACCCCTGTGGATCACTTTAGACAGGAAGAAAAGGGACAGAATACCTAGTAGAGGACAGGAACGACGGAAATAGACATGAATGCAGGAAGTAATACAAATGTTAGTGCAGAAGAAGACAAAATACTAACACGCCCCTTTCCCCACAACCCTTGCACACACAATAGGCCCTTATCACTACCCAACTACCCATATTCTATGAACAAAATGGAAACTGTTAAAGGCTTTGTATTATTAGAGCTGACAAGCGCTGATAACATGACAACTACTGCTTTGAGGTAAACTCCAACAAGAAATGCTGAAATGAGTCGGGTTATAGCATTTCCTAAAGGATTGCACGTGCATCCAGCGAAAACCCAGATCAGCCTGCGCATCCGCGCAGTCTGATCAGTGTCTTCGCTGTCCGCCTCAGTATGCTTTTGGATCCGTAGAAAGTGAATCTGAACATTCCCGCAGTCTGATCGGGGGTCTCCATTTGCAAAATGGAAAAAAAAAAAAATGGATGTACAGAGAATGTCTTGATCGGAACTGTGCGGATGTGTAGCTGATAACTGTCTTTGATTTCACTTGTGATATAACCCAGCGGGCACATGACGTTAATACAACGTCGCCGCAACGTCGATGCAACGTCATGACGTTGCATCGACGTTGAGGCGACGTTGTATTAACGTCAGGCGACGTTGTATTAACGTCAGGCGACGTTGTATTAACGTCAGGCGACGTTGTATTAACGTCATGTGCCCGCTGGAAACGTCATGACGTTGCATCGACGTTGAGGCGACGTATTAACGTCATGTGCCCGCTGGGAAGAGCTCCTCCCCCGCGTTTCCGCCGCATCACATACATGTAATTTCAAGTCAGTTTAAACAGCAGGGGTATGTACGTCCTTAGCATTATTCACCTTATAGTCTGAACAGACTATGTAATTGAGTCGCCTCGTCCGATAAGTCTCGTATACAGAATAGCTGCTGAATATTGTAAAACACAGTGGACACTCGCTATCTCATATATGAAAAGACCAGGATTTTCAGTTTGAGATAACAAGAGATGAAATGTAATGAATATGAAGCAAAGCTAAATCAACAATTTCCAAAATTCAGTTTGACTGAAGTAGTTGTTTGAGTTAGTAGTATTTGAGATAAGTAGAGTCAAATGCATGTCGCCAAACAGTGAAGATGGATTAAAAGAGCCCAGTTGGGAATGCTGTTCGCTTAAGCTTGTTTTTTTTTTTTTTTTTTTTTTTTTTTTTTTCTCATTTATGATCCGTAATATTTAACAGATTTCTATAACAAATGCAGACAACGAGGGCCCAAGTGAATCTGTACGCATCCGGTTTCTCTCTCTCTCTCTCTCTCTCTCTCTCTCTCTCTCTCTCTCTCTCTCTCTCTCTCGCAGAATCGTTGGCTTCATCGCCAGATACGGTGAAATATGCCAATAAGCAATGCACGTCTGCACTTTTTGATCAGGGACTTTGCTGATCACATATGAAATACAGCTCATTGCTCTTATGCGTGTCGCGCCACTCGAAAATGGTACTGTGACAAAGACGGCCAAAATAGTCTGATATTGGTGGATATAGATTTAAGGAAAATGCTAGAAGTCATATTTAACACTTTCATCCCTAAGTTTCTGAAGTGGACTCTTCCATGTTTGAATCTGGTTATAGCCATTGCCCCCAAATAGGAATCTCAGTCAATAATCAAAACAGAATGGCAAACAGTGTAGATCCTGATGAGATGGCTCATTATGAGACATCTCATCAGGATCTAAACTGTTTGCAAAAAAAAATGGTTTAGTCTGCATGGCTGAAAGGGTTAAAACCAGCAAATGGCATCCTTTCACGAACTTCTTATCTCCCCAGTTTTGAACTCCTTGAGTGGGACATATTGCCTCTTTCGTCTGTTGGTACGTTTGTTCGTAACATTTTGGTTGGTCTCATAAAAAATGATGGGTGTTTTAGGGTCTTGAAATTTCATGCATGGGTTTCTTATGGGAAATTAGCCGAATAGCATTTCTTTTTTTTGCTTTATGTTTGTTTTTATTGTTGTTGGTAGTGGTGGTGATAGTGGTGGTTTTGGTTGTAGTGATGGTTATGCTGATGGTGACAGTAGTGGTGGAGATAGTGATGGTTGTAGTGGTGGTGGTGGAGGTGATGGTGGTGACGGTGGTAATGGTGGTGGTAATGGTGGTGGTAGTGATGATGATGGTAGTGATGTTGGTGGCGGTAAAGGTGGTGACGGCGGAAGTGATAATGGTAATTTGTGGTGGCCGTAGTGATAGTAATGGTGGTGGTGGTAGTAATGGTGGCGGTGGTAGTAGTTTTGATGATAGTGGTAGTGGTGGTGATGACAGTAGTAGTCGTGTATTTGGTAGTGGTGGTGGCTGTATTGTGGTGGTGATGGTGGCGGTGGTGATGGTGACGGTGGTAGTGGTGATGGTGGTAGTAGCGGTAGTGATGGTGATGATGGTGGTGGTGCTTGATGTGGTAGTTGATGGTGGTGATGATGATGGTGGTGGTAGTAGTGGTTTTAGTGGTGGTGGTGATGGGGGTGGTAGTGGTGATGATGGTAGTGGTGGTATGTGAAACGTGGTGGTGGTGAATATGGTGGTGGTGAAGAGGATGGTGGTGATGAGGATGGTGGTGATGGCGGTAGTGATGGTAATAGTAGTGGCGGTAATGATGATGGTGCTGAGAGTGATGGTGGTGGTGATGGTGTAGTTGGTAGTGATGGTGGTGATGATGATTGTAGCAGTGGTGTTGGTGATGGTGGTGATGGTTGTAGCAGTGGTGTTGGTGACGGTGGTGATGGTAATGGTTGTGATGATGATCGTGGTGGTGGTTATTGTGGTAGTGGTGTGGTAGTGATGTTGTTGTTCCTACTCTTGGTGGTGATGGTGGTGGAAGCTTGTGATGGTGGAAGAGCTGGTAGTTGTGGTGGTGGTGATGGTAGAGGTGATGTTGGTTGTAGTGTGGTGGTAGTGGTGATGGTGGTGGTAGTGCTGGTGGCGGTGGTAGTGGTCATGGTGGTGGTAGTGGCGGTGGTAGTGGTGGTGAGGTGGTGGTGATGGTGGTGTGGTAGTGGTGCTTGTGGTGGTAGTTGATGGTGGTGATGGTGGTGATGAGAACGGTGATTAGTGGTTTTAGAATTGGTGGTAAGGGATAGTGGTGGTAGGGGTGGTGGTGGTGATGATGGTAGTGATGATGGTGATATAGGTAGTGGTAGTGGTAGTAATAGTGGTGATGGTAGTGGTGGTGGTAGTGGAAATGATGATGATGGTGGTGGTTGTAGTGATGGTGGTGGCAATGGTAGTTGTGTTGGTGTAGGTGTAATGGTGGTGATGGCTGTGGTAGTTGTGTTGCTGATGGTAGTGGTTGTGTGGGTGATGGTGGTGGTATAAGTTGTGGTGGTGATGGTTGTGGTGATGATGCTGGTGGTGGTGGTGTAGGTTGTAGTGGTGGTGGTGATGGCTGGTTGTTGTTGTGATGGTAGTGGTGATGGTAGTGCTGTTAGTGATGGTGGTAGTTGTGATGGTGTTAGTGATGAGGGTGGCTGTGATGGTGTTGGAGCTAGCAGTGACAATCATGGTGGTGATGGCAGTGGTGGGGGTGGTGGTGGTGATAGTGAAGGCAGTGGGGTTAGTAATGGTGGTGGTTGTGGTTGTTGTTGTTGTGGTGATGGTGGTCGCAGTGAATGTGGTGGTCGTGGTTGTGGTGGTGTTGGGTGTGATGATTATGGTAGAGGTAGGGGTGGTGGTATTGCTGCTCCTGATGGTTGTGGTGCTGGTGTTGGTTTGACTGACCAATATCTGAGGAGCTATGCTCATTTAAAAAAAAAACACTTCTTTATATGTATTTGAGCTAGGGCTCTGGTATTTGGCAGACTTATTGGAGCTGCAGAATTCGACATTGATCCCAACTTTAAAAAATCTGAGAGGTAGGGCATATTGCTTTCTGATCGCTTGTTTGTCCGTTCTTTCGTCACATTGTTGCCATAATTATATTTCCATAGAAAGATACAAGTAAGAGTAAGTTATACTTCTGTATTACATACAAACTTGTTGAAGTTTTTTATAAATGATATTTAACATCCCTTATACTGGTGTCGGGACAAGCATACAGTTTTCAAGTTTCTACTTGTAACAGAGTTACGCCACTTATCACTTATCGGATTTCTGAATACTAGTAGTCAATCCTCTTTATACCGACACTCGATACAACGATAAAATTCGTTATAACGATAGTTTGATTGGCACGAAAACCTTCGCTGTAGAGGTGGCAGTTAATCATAAATTATGCAAAAACATTGTATTTAATACCTCAAGAAACATGTTTTTGATATTTGTTAGAATCGCCTCAACGAGGAGATTTTAACAAATATCTAAAACATATGCTCTTTTGAGGAAATAGAAATAAAACAATGCCGCACTTACATATCATTCTGCTCAATAAGGATTCTTTACAGCAGCAAATTCATTTTAATGGCAATATCTTTGGGAACAAATGCTGCAGTTGCAACGAGGGTTTAATATATATCAATTCATTTTCTGAAGATCACCAAAGGAATTTAGCCCATACACTTGTGGAACTCTTGTACTTCCTATGTCTTTCCCTTTCAGTTTGCCGTCTACTAGAAATTCTTTGCCCAACATTTTCTGTGCCCAACATATGATTTCATCGATAGTTGGTGTTGGCACATTTATCATGTCTGCTATTCCCCTGAATACAACCAACCCGTATGGGACATCTTCAGATGTGTACCGGTATTCAAAATTTGGGACGTACTTGCCGTCGTCGGTTCTTCTCAACGGATGCACTAGGCCAGCATAGGCTACATTTGTTTTCATGGCAGTTAACAGAGACGACTTATCCTGTATTTGGTCAGTGTAATGATCTATAAGCCACTGGTACAGTGAGCCGATCTGTGAAACATTCACCTTGGGGCAGCGTTTTGATATCTCTTTCGCAACAGCTAATGATTCTTCGGAAACCGCATTTAAGTACTTAACGGCATCTTCGTCGATTCCCTGATAAAATAATGGCGGGTTGTCCAGTGGTTGACCGTCCCAGTTTTTCCACCGTGAATACATGATTGGTGGGTGAAGGCTGGCTCGCGTGTGCATCGTCAACTCCAGGAAATGATCTACCAATTTTATAGCAGGTTTATCACCAAGGAGATGTTGAATTCTGTCAATCAATGTAGTTTTGTCGATGCCATCATCGCTTCGCTGGATTAAAGACGCCATGACAGTTTCCTTGGTTCCCTGCACAATGACTTCTGAGCCATACTTAGATATACGACACGCCCATGGAAGTGTCTCTATTGATACGACAGTGCTTCCTTTTTTGTTTTGTTCAAGATAGTGAAGACATTGATATTCAAAACCTGGCTGCCCCGGCATTCCAACGACAATACAGTTGTCTTGCAGAAACGGCGTTATGATGTCAAAGTATGTCTGATGGCCATAAGCTGGGAGGCAAAAAATAACAATGTCTGCTTCAGCAACGACCTTCACATCCCTTGTGACTGTGAATAAGACCTTGCCTGGCTCCTGGAATATGTTTTGTTTGTCAGGATATAAAACTCGAAAACCAGAACGCTCGGTTGCTTCATTCCATCTCTCAGTTTCGTCCTTATATACATCAAGTACGGTGACGCGTTTAGCAGTTCCATTGGAAATTACTCCGGAAAGAACATGGGCGCCATTGCCACCGCCACAGATTACCACGCGGACAGGTGTAGTACTCATCTTATAGGATACTATAAAAGAAAGAAATTTTAGCTGGGACTCAGCGTTTCCTACAAGATCGCATATGCTCTAAGCGACGGCTCAGTTCAACCTGCACATTCGTACAGGCTGATCTGAGTCTTACCTGAGCGCACATGCAATCCTGCAGCAATGTTGAGTCCGTCTCATTTTATCAACAAAAAATAACATTTTTAAACGCATGGCATCAACAATAGCATTCTAGTGATATCTTTAGAATCAAACGAATGTGAGTCTAGATGAAGATACAAACAAAACTTTGAACGTCGCTAAAACAGTTTGTTTTCCCACATTGTCAACTATTTATAGAAAAAAAAATGAAGAGACTATGACCTCTCATTAAGATTTTTACCTCTCGCGCGATAAACAAGAAGTTGTACATGCAGACTATAGGCACTACTTATCAGACCCTGCCAGCCACTCGACCTGCAGATTTACCTATGTAAATCAGATACTGGGCAGTATAAGTTGGCGGAGCTTAGGAAATTTAGCTGATAAGAAATGCTGTTGCCTATATAGAAATGTTCCTTCCGTTATAAATGTCCCATATGTCCCCAGTCCAGGTTTTACAGATAACCCTCATCAACAGCACTCTGACGTCACAATGATAAGAATAGCTGTGACACATATGTGACACACATATAAATAACCGTTACCTGGATTTCGTCTAACGCGCGGTTTGATTACATCGGCCAATGATAATCACGTGGACAACTAACTTAAGAAAATTTTGGCGTTTGTATACTATGGCTCGACTGTAAACAGTCGACCCAAAAACTGCAAAACTCTGACAGTCTACCCAATAATGTATACCCCCGCATATCCTCTATATTAAAGGCGAACATGTAGTTATACATTATATAGAATTTGTTAACGCTTAGTATGTTGTGTAAAATTTTCAGCAGACGACAATCTGATTTTTTTTTTTTTTTTTGTTTTTTTTTGTTTCAGAAAATAAATTTTAACACTTAAAAATTGTCTTCAATGGAGACAATTTGCATGAAATGTCAAATCCTGTTTTCTGGGAAAAATAAAAAAAATGAATTAGACTTATAGTGTTAAATGACTTACCTTAACAGACTGCTCGAACACCGAAATACGTAAGCCGATGTACTTCAAAGTTCTGTTTCTATACGCAACGATATAAAAATGCTTTCGAGATGACCTTCATTGGTGTCGAGAGTATATATAAAATAGGAGATAAAAAGATAAACAGAAATACATGTAGTATTAACTAAACACTGAACTGAAATATGTCAGACAGGGCCCAGTTGTTCAAAACTAACGATGTCGTTAGTAAACGTATCGTTAAAATTTTGATCATCAAATGTGGGATATACACTAATATTTTTGCTGAAAAAAAATGAGTAGCTTTTGCATTTGCAAAAGCTACTCACATTTTTTCAGCAAAAATACCTGTGAATTAGACATTGTACTTACTAGAACAGTTAATATTTTGACCACTAACGAGCTCGTTAAGCTAACGACGCTTTGAACAACTGGGCCCAGGTGTCTTTTTTTCCATAAACTTATTGAAAATTAGTAAAGACGATGTGTTCCGGCAGTCATATTCACAGAACATGGCTTACCAATGACACCACATCAAGAAAACATGCCTATATAATATTGACCCCCTTAAACCCCACTTTTATATAGTAAAACTGGGGTTTACAGGGGTATACATTATTTTCTTATTTTCTGCTCAAAAACATAGATTGTGGGTACTCGTTAGAACCGCCTCGCGGAGGCGGTTCTAACGAGTACCCACAATCTATGTTTTGAGCAGAAATATGAAAAATATCAGAGTTTTTTATCTAAAAATTTTCAGTTTTTGGAGATGAAATTTTCTATATATTTGAATAGGCGTGTTTTCGTAATGAAGTGGAAGCACGGACAGTGTACACGCTACAATGCAACGATAAGCGAAGGCATCAGGGGACAGTTGCGTATCTGTCAGTGGGGTATCTGTCAGTGGACAAAACAAGTTCTATTTAAGCATATGGTACGAAAATGCCACAAATGAGCTCATAAATTAGAATTGATTATTAAATAAAAGAATAATTAATGCTTTTATGATGAAAACCTGTCATGTGAAGTGAAATTCGCAAAAAAGAACTAGCTGTAGATGTCATTTCTCGAGGGGAGAGAATCATTGACTTGCACATGTTTGGCCAGAGCTTTTTGGTCTTAAAAATCACTGTTTTTCAGATTGGATTAGCGAAAGTTACCTAGTTGTGGGTATGTTTGCTATGATTTTTCCAAAACCTGATTTAGTGCCCAACACAGTGAAGCATATGGGATTAGCTGGTATCGCGCAGGGAAGTTTGAGAAATTTGCAAACCGAGGTGGTGTGAAGCCTTCTTCACTGCTAAAATACAGTGGGTGGGGTATAGTTGACAGTCCATCTGAAGGCACTAGACAGACTGCAGATTTATTTTTCTATCTGAATCAGTTTCTACTCTTTCAAGGCTCATATGTAATCATGGTCTGTTGCAGTTGCATGTTATAATGTTTCAAAAAAGTAGATGTCCTCATGGCCAGGGACCCTACAAAATGCAAAAATTTACTGTCCCCTGATGCAAAGCAACCAGCTTATCCTCGCCAATGGGTAATCACATTTCCATACAGGACCGACCTGACTGATCTGTGTCCTCGCTGGGCGCACGTGCACTACTGTAGGAAATGCTGTGTCCCGGCTCATATTGGAACCTCTTAACTCCTTACTATACTTGTTCTTAAATATGAACAAATCTTTTTTACGATCAGGTGATGCGTCTGAAAATCTGACCTCCAGGAAGTGTCACAATCACAAAATACAGCCTACCCCTAATACGAAGAGGAAAAGTTAAACTACGACGGACAGTGCTAGTGGCGTAGCCAAAACGGAATTATTTTTACGCACATCTAGAACAAATCTTGAAAAAATATACCTAGAAACGCTTACAAAATAGGGGCTACTCTTAAAGGAAAGAATTTGCTCCTGTAGGAGCAAATTCTTTCCTCTAAGAGCAGCCCCTATGGCAAAGAAGCAAAATATTTTATGTTAGTCACTTTGAGTTTATTGTAAATAATTTTCTTACGCAGGTTACGCACATGCGTAATGTGTGCGTAATGAGAGCTATGCCTATACACAGTACACACGTATTACAAACCCACGAAAAGCAGAACGATCATCACCTCTTTGCCAACGAGGTGATCGCATTTCCAGGCGGAAACACGGACGGACAGACGGAATGCTTCTATGACCAATGTCCCCAACGTTCGTTTGCAGCAACTCGGACAACGACAACAGAAAATTGTTGAAGCTTAGCATTCTGGGTAATTTTTTTTTTCTTCTTATATTTTCCCAGCAAACAGGTTTTGACATTTCATGCTATTTGCATGAAATGTCAAATCCTGTTTTCTGGGAAAAATAAGAAAAAAATATCATTAATTTGTCGTCTGCTGAATTAGCCCATTGAGTGTAAATGTTAAGTATTCGGTAAATGGATTGCCGAAACAATGACGCGCAGCCTTGGCATTAGATTTTTTAAAGAAATACTTATGATAACTACGTCATTGCCTGATAAAATATTTATAACTCAGTTTTCAGGTCACTGAACCTGTTTTCAAGGCTGTAAGATAAAACGCATCATATTATTATTGCGTGAGTTATTATTATTGTTATTATTATTATTATAATTATTATTATTATACTGAAATCTTTGGAAGGAAACCATATCAACAATAAGCATTCGGACCTACTGGCTGGAGCAAACAGTGTAGACCAAGATTGCATGTGCGCCCAGCGAAGACTCTGATCACCCTGCGCAACCACGTAAGCTGATCAGAGTCATCGCTGTCCCCCTGAAGACGCTTTGGATCCTTGGCTACTCACAGAGTGCCCAGAATAAACTGATCAGACTGCGCAAATGCGCAGGTTGACTTGCCTTTTCGCTGGGCGCACATGCAATTTTGTAAGAAATGCTGAGCCCCGGCTCATATTGGAACGCCTTATCTCCTTACCGTACTAAATCAGTTTACGATCTGATTTGTCTAAAAAAAACAGCAGGATAGGTTGCAAACTGAAGACCCTGATCAGACGCCGCGTTCTGCGGCGTCTGACCCGGGTCTGCACTGTTTGCTCAGGCTTGCCCTTCCCAATACTTTGGATAAACCCGTTGTATGTTGTGTCCGTACATTGGTACAGTCGTTTTGAGTTTTGAGCTTGTGAGTCGAGTGCACAATTAAATAGAACATCGATCGCGCCCTCCATGAAAGAACATTACCAGTCCAAAAATGTATTCATGCGAACTTCGCAAGCTGTGCACCATCAAAACAGATTACGTTTAACAATACAGAACCCGATGTTTCCCATAATATATGTTGAAAATAGGGTTATGCAGGGGTATACATTATTAAGCGAATTTTCAAAAGTTTTTGGTTATTTCATCTTTTAATCTGATTTTTTTTTATGTGTATGTGTGTGCTTTTGGGGGTGTTTTTGTTTTGTATTATTTTATCTATCATCTATACTTTATAAATGTCTAATGTACGTATAATGACCAAAATTTCTTCCTTTTCTCCACATTGTAAAGTGAAAATTCAAAAATTCAAAAATAGCTCTAGATAAGAGGGCTGTCCAAATATGTTTTTCTTATTTCTTAATGAAAACATATGTTGTGGATACCCGTTAAAAGCGCCTCTGCAATGCCCTTCTAACGTGTACCCGTAACATGTGTTCGTGAAGAAATAAGAAAAACGTCAATATATTATGGTTGAAAAAAAGTGCTTTACCTACAACGATACACTAGAAGTATACAATTTACATTAGTGAGTTAGCCTGTTTGCTGTTGAAACAAAAAGACAAAATCATAGGCATAGTGCCCATTACGCATATTACCTATGTGCGTAACATGCGTAAGACAAATATTTGCAGTTAACCCTTAAAGCGCCAATCACAACAATTGTCGTCTGCTTTGTCATCTGCTTGTGATTTTTAAAGTCATTTTTGCAAACAGTGTGGACCCAGATCAGACTGCTCCTCTAGGAGCAGTCTGATCTGGGTCCACACTGTTTGCCGGTATGCAAACATAGGTTTGAAAAGTTTGCAAGAATATTCAGTAGATGACATAAACAGACGACATTTTCAGATGCAGTTTTTCTTGGCGCTTTAAGGGTTAAGAGATATCAGTATAAAATATTTTGCTTTTTTACCATAGGGGCTGCTCTTAAAAAAGAATTTATCGCTTCAAAAACGGGCCATCTTAAAGGAAAGAATGAGCCCCTGTTTTAGAAGAAGTAGTAGGGAGATTTTTTTCAAGATTTTTTCCTCGGTGTGCGTAAAAATAATTCTATTCTACCTGTGCCATTGAAAATGATTTGGCATGAAGCTAATTACATTCAACACACACACATACACACACACACACACACACACACACAACACATTTCAGGCTGAATAGTTTTAATTTCACAATTCATTCATGCAGATTAAAACTGGTACGGTTGCAAACAGTGTGTTTCACGAGGCACCTCGTTTCAAATCCTGTTAGATAACCAGAAATTTCAGGTGGCTAGGGGTTATGAGACCATTGTAGTATATTATCACTATGTCTGGATTGAGACTATTGTGTCACTGTGCTGTGATTGAAATGCTTCAACTGTTTACGAGCGTGGGAAGGAAGAGGGGGGGGGGGGGGGGGGGGGGGTAGGGGGTGGAATCCTGCTTTTTTTCTGCTACATAATTATCCATTGCAAAATTATTTCACTCAGTTTTATATTAGTTTCTTAGACGTCCCCAACAAAAACCAAGCAAAATTATGACCCCCAAAAATATCAACAAAAAAATTGACCCCCACCCCACCCCACACCCTCAAAATAAAATAAATAAATAAATAAAAATACTCAGATAAAGTTTGACCCTCAAACCATGACTGCAAAAAAATAAAATTCCTAAAAAATGTTTGACCCTAAAATATACATAGAAAACAAAATATGTGTGACCTTGACCTTGGGCCAGTGGCTGTAATAGGATGATGTTGGCTGATCTGTATCCACAAGTTATAGAGAACACTTCTAGTAATAGAAACATAAAGCCTAGTGTAGTACTTTGATGCAAAAGTTATCGGCAATCAGACACTGGAAAGTTGAACAAATGGAATGACAAGAAACATTATACTCCAAATTGCATAAATTATACCAACATGGCAGATTTCTTATGTGGAAACCAACAATTACATAGCGCTTCTAATGAGAACCCACAATATTTGTTTTCATTGAGAAATAAGAAAACTATTTACCCGATACCCCTCTTATCTGGAGCTATGAATTGTGAAAATAAAAACACAAATACTAAATGTACAATTGTATCCTATTTTAGAATATTTTACCTCTACTAGCCAACAAACAACAGATAGCTTATCATGAAAAAAATAACAAATATGGGACAAAGCTGACTATTGAGAGCAAGGCTGTGGAAATACCCAGGCTCGACTTGTCCAATTGTTCCATTTCCCTGAGGACAAGTAAGAAATTTCAATTTACTTGTCCTGGGACAAGGACTTCATAGCTCTGAGAAGAGTATATATATATATATATATATATATATATATATATATATATATATATATATATATATATATATATATATATATATATATATATATATATATATGTATATATATATATATATTATTTCTTGGAGATAACATAAGTTGTGGGTACTCCCTGAGGACAAGTAAGAAATTTCAATTTACTTCTCCTGGGACAAGCACTTCATAGCTCTGAGAAGAGTATATATATAAATATATTTTATTTCTTGGAGATAACATAAGTTGTGGGTACTCATCAGCCTTACTGAGGCACTTCTAATGAGTACCTACAACATATGTTTTCTTCAAGTAATAAAATTTGATAAATTTGATCATTCCACAACCCTGACTGAGATCATGTGAAACAATAATTAAATACATTGTGATTTATCATATTCTTGGACCACAATAAATGCTCTCTCTCTCTCTCTCTCTCTCTCTCTCTCTCTCTCTCTCTCATTTACCTCTTAGCATGCTGGGTAAAAGATTGAGCATGACATTTTGAAATACAGTTGACTCGTTATCTCAAACTCAAACTTTTGCAATAACAGTAGTTTGAGATAAAAGGAGCTGAAAAGCAAGGAAAATATAGAAAACTAAACCGGTTTGGCCCTTTGACTTAACCAACAGTTTTACAGTAATCAGTGTTTGAGTGACTTAACCAATAGTTTTACAGTAATCAGTGTTTGAGATATCAAGAGTCAACTGTATTTTTCTTATTTCTGAGAAAACTGAGCTTTACATTTCATGCAAATTGTCAGCTAAGGAGACAATTTGCATGAAATGTCAAAATCTATTTTCTCAGAAAAACAGGAAAAGTATCATCAATCTGGGTCCAGTTTTCATAACAACCGATTTGTTAGCTAACGTGACATTAAAATTTATATCTTGAAATATGGCAAATACTTTGATTTTTTTTGCTGAAAAAAGGTGATCAGCCTTTGCATTGCAAAAGCTATTCACATTTTTGCAGCCAAAATATCAATATATTTGATAAGACCTTAGCTACAACAGTTTATGAGTTTGTCATTAACAAGCTCATTAAGTTAACAATGCCTTGAACAACTGGGCCCTGGTGTCCACTGAATTAGCACAGAAAGTGTTAAAGATTAATAATAAAGGGTTATTGCACTGATATTGGTGAATATTGTCCCAAATTGCTATATCAAAATCCACCAGTTTGCGAGCAGCCACTGATATCCAAACAAGAGGCAATATTCACCACAATCAGTGCAATTACTCTTTTATCATATAGCTATAAAAAATTTGCCTCATTTTCAGCTGTTTATAACTCATAGTAGAATTTTTTAATGTCTCATTTTCAGCTGTTTGTAACTCATAATAGGAAATTTTTAATATCTATTCTCAGAGCCTAGATGACAACTTTTGGAAAGACCTCATTGTCCTAAGACAAAAGTAATGTCATTTAATGGTATCATTCGATGGCATCCGAGTAACGGTGCCATAACAAGCGTGCCAATATCAAGGGATAGCTACACTCTTGCTCCTTGCATTTTATCACACATTTTGATAATTCAATTCTTATAGCTATATAATTAACCATATTATTAGGACATGAAATCCTTGTTGCAGAAATCGATATTGTCAGAGCAATTATTGTGGTCAATTCAAGAATACTCGTTTGTGAGCTAAATGCAAATGAACAATTATAAAAACAGACATACCTCATGAATAAATGTGTAACCATAGTCTGAGCACTTAGTTAGACAGAATACAACTACTGTACTTTCGACATCTTTCAGAAAGTCGTTGTTTGCTTGTCGCTTTACATAGAAGAAGTAAATTATCAAACTTTTGTCATGATTTAATGCAAAGCCATTTGTCGTAACTACCTATGCACAAAAAGTTTTATTCTAGTCAATGGTTTTAAAAAAAAACAATGAAATATTTTCACTTTTTCCCCGTCGTAAAAATGAATGCAAATTATACTGAAATCTGTAGGGTAGGTGACTTGGAGGCAGATTTTCAACAAGTTCCGCTTGTTCATTTTTCTGAAATTTTCACAATGTTGTGAAACATCAAAAATTAAAATTCAGCAAAGAAAAATGAAAAATATTTTCTTAAACAAAAAATCCAAAAAATCACTTTACTATAGAAATTGCTTAGGTCAGACCAATTTTTGGTTGTAAATTTAATTTTACTGTAAAAATTTGAGAATAATTACAGAAACAGAAAAGACAAATGGTTTCTGATAAGATATGGTCTATCAGAACAAAATATTTTCATTTAAAAAAACGCCAAACCGGCATTTTTTACATGGGAGACAACTTTTAAGACTTCCTGTTTGCATTCCTGTACATCAAGCCCCTTCTGAAAAGAGGTCTACTCTAAAAGGAAAGAATTTGCTCCCAAAGGGGAGCAAATTCTTTCTTTTTAGAGTAGACCCATTTTCAGAATGGAAGGAAACAACATACCTTCAGATAAGTTGCTCCCAAAGGGGAGCAAATTCTTTCTTTTTAGAGCAGACCCCTTTTCAGAATGGAAGGAAACAACATACCTTCAAATAAGGGTATCTAGATTCTAGATAAATATTTTTGTCTTAGTACTCCACAAAAACATATGTTGAGTAACTCATTCTCGCACACCCTTACCATGAGGGGAAATCATGTAGCAAGTTTGGTTAAATTCCACCCAGTGGTTTGGGAGGAGACAGTGTGACAGACAGATGGACTGACAGACTGATGCAAGATGGATGGATGGAGGAAAAATAATGTTGCTCTCACAGTACCTTACCATAAGAGAAGTCATGTAGCAAGTTTGGTTAAATTCCATCCAGTGGTTTAGAAAGAGATAGCATGATAGACAGATAGACGGGCGCTGGACGGACGGACGGATGGAAGAAACATAATGTTGCTCTTGCACACCCTTTCCATGAGGGGAAGTCATGTAGCAAGTTTGGTTAAATTCTGCCCGGTGGTTTAGGAGGAGATTGCGTGATGGACGGATGGATAGAGGCGTTCACAATATCCCCATCGTATCTTTAAATAAAAACGTGAAACAATAATACCCCGCCATTATCGTGTCCCAGGGGGGATAACTCTGTCAAAAATTGATGAAATGTACTCAATAGCAATTCCAAACCCGATCTCCATAAAATCAATACATATATCAAGTTTGGTTAAAATCCATTTAGATTTACTCAAAGTATTGTCCTTAAACAAAATACCAATGTGTCACTGGCAGATAACTGTCAAAAATTGAAGAAATCTGACTATTAGCAATCCTGAACCAGATCACACAATATCAATGCACATACCAAGTTTGGTGAAAATCCATTGATATTTACTCAAGAAATGAAAATATGGATGTGTGGCAGGCAAATAACTGTCAAAAATTGATGATATTTGCCCAGTACCAATCCCAAACCATATCTCTACAATATCAATGCACACACCAAGTTTGGTGAAAATTCATTGATATTTACGCAAATCATCATCCAGAAACGAAAAATCAGACGTGCTGCGAGCAGATAACTGTCAAAATTGACAAATTTGCCCATAAGCAATCCCAAACCAGATCTCCACAATATCAATGCACATACCAAGTTTGGTGAAAATACACTGACATTCACTCAAGTATCGTCCGGAAATGATAATACAGATGGATGTACGACAGATGGATGGACACACTGATGACCAACATGAAACCATAATATTGGCCACTATCATGTGGCGGGGTATAAAAAGTGTTGGGATAATTAGGTGATTTCCTCCTCAGCCCTCTCAAAGTTTCAAGGCTCTAGGTCAAATAGTTATCAAGACATCTTGCTCACCAGAAAAAAAAAAAAACATGAATAAAAGACTGATGGACTGATGAATGACCCAAAAACAATATGCCCTTCAAAGTTGGGGGCGTAAGATCTATATTCACCTTTAGCATTCTTTGGGCTAATTCACCAAAAGCAAGAAATGTCAATAAGCAGTGCTTGTTAGATCCCCACTCCCCCACCTATCCTCCCAACCAGCTCAGATTGACAGACGGATGGACATACGGACGGACTTGAAAACAGTATACCCCACAAAAAAACATAGTTTACAGGGTGTATAAATATGACAAAATGATACAGTGTTTCTTTTTCCACAAAACAATGACATTAATTTCATGTAAATTGTCTTATAAAATTTGTACACTACAACCTCTTTATAACACGGTTCATTATAACACAGTATTGGATATAACAGGGTTCAAAGATGGATCCCATAAATGTATAGATTATATTGAAAAATGACCATAAATGGTCATTTTTTCAATATAATCTATACAGTTTTGTTTGGATATAACACGGTTGTTTAACTAACACGGTTTATGCTATGGACCCCAACAATGTTGTTATAAAGAGGTTATGGTGTATGAGGTTTTGCACTGCTTTCTGGAAAAAATAAGTAAAATTCTTTAAAATGGTACTTGCTGAAATTTTTACCGAACATCTAAGTGCTAACATATTTTAGTTAAAATCTCTGCTCCTTTGCCTATTTTAGTCAGGGAAACCCCAAAAGGGTAACTGAAAAACAGTGCAGACACAAATCAGATGCTGCAGAATGTGGCATCTGATCTGGGTCTGCACTGTTTGCATTAACTACATGACTTTTTATAAAACATACTAATAGTAAAAACTAACCAGACACCCCGCTATTAGAAATAGACCAGTCCATAGAGATGTGGTAGTAGAGTCCACTCATCGTAAATGGGTTAGTTGTTCATAAACAGTGTAAATGTAAATCTATGAGGGTGATCCATTAGTGATGCATTTGATACACACAACATTATAATAAAAGCTTTTTTACCCTCTGAGCAAATTCAGAAGATGTCAAACTAATGATATTTTTTCTTATTTTTCCCAGAAAATAGGCTTTGACATTTCATGCAAATTGTTCTCTCAGGAGCCTATTTTCTGGTAAAACTAAACAAAAAAAAATTCAAATGTTGTCTGCTGAAATTTTTAATTGGCATGCTAAGTTTTAATATTAATAAGAGCTGTCACAGGACAGCATAGCTTGCCTGAATCGCGCAAAAATAACCCAAAAGTTTAACATAAATTTTTCTCAGTCCGCGACTTTGACCTCAAGGACACTCATGTGAGTCTTAATGGTACAGCGTAAAACCAGACCAATATATATCATCAGGGCAAGTATGAACTACTTCCATCCAGATGTTCAGGAGATATACCGGTAGCCTTTTAAAAACTTTAACCAAACACTTTAACCAATGCTGTGGTGACTGCTAAAGTTCTACCTGTACTTTCATTCAGGCTAGCTAATAAATGATTTAATGGAGATATGGGCATCGCCATGTCAAAATTTGTCTTCGGACATATGCCGACAGCATAGGCTGATATCAGCCTGCATATCTGCGCAGTCTGAGCAGGGCCATCGCTGTCCGCAAACAGAATCAATGGCTACTAAAGAATGTTTCAACTGAGAACAAATGCCCTGATGAGACTTTTTGCATGGGCAGGATGATATAAATTCACACCTTTTGTCCAAGACACCTTTTCATTTGGTGTGGCCCATATGATAACTAAGTTCATGGAAAAGTCAGGCAGTTGTTGCCATGCTTACAGCTAAGCAAAAGTGTAAAGAGTTGGGCCTCTGAAATTCGAAATTATCTGACTGCCATTTACCTCAGGTTTTCTAACATTCTCAATCATATTTTAAAAATAGATTTAGCTACCAATTACACATATTACTGCCTCTAATATGTGACAACAGCCTTCTGGAGAATATCTTGTGTAAATACACGTAAATACACACTGAAGAAAAAGTGACATCAGACCACCAAAAATGACCTTTGACACTGGATCAGTAATCCTGATGCCATAGTTTTTTTTTTGTTTTTTTTTTGTTATTGTTTTGTTTTTTTTCTTGTTATTGTAGTTGTTACTTAATGCTTAGCACTCTGAATAAAATTTTCAGCAGATGACATACTGAAATATTTTTCTATTTTTTTCTTAAAAAACTGGATTTGTTATTTCATGCAAATTGTCTCCATTGCATGAAATGTCAAATCCTGTTTATCACCAATTAGTGTCTGCTGAATTAGCCAAGAGAATGGTGATAGTTAAGTGAATATTTGCTGGTCTGAAATTACAAAATAACATAAAAATTATATATCCTACAGGAACTGCGCCAAATTATTATATAAGATAGTATATGCGGAAAAAATTGGTGCTATTTTCAAATTCTTATTTGCATGAACACATTGGACAAAATTCATTGTACAGATGATTGTAGGTGTGCATTTTTCTTCACAAATGATATTAATTTAGGTGAATTTATATCAACTGTATGGTTACTGAATGTTATTTTTACATATAATAAAATTACTTAAAGGTGTTCAAGAAATTACATATATGGTTACCATGACAACCCAACATGCATTTATGTTTATAAATAAAACTGATATCATATTAATTTAGCATTTGGCAGTATTAGAGCTACTGAACCTTGTATGAAGAACTCAACACTTACAATGCTTTTGGCAAATTCAGCAGACGACAAACTGGTGATATTTTTCTTCTTTTTTTTTTCTTAAAAAATATGATCTGACCCTTTATGCAAGAAGACAAGTTGCATGAAATGTCAAATCCTATTTTCCTGGAAAAATAAAAGAAAAATATTTGAAAATTGCATCAGCTGAAATTTTTACCCAGCATGCAAAGTGTTAATGGTCACCCCTTCTAATTTTGATTTAACAAACTATGGTATATTTTAGAAATAACTGTAAAAGGGTGGAAGGCAAATTTTACACATGCCCTCCTCACCCACTGCCACAACTACCATAATAACCCTAAGTATTGGGACAGATAGACCTTTGCAAACAGTGTAGACCCAGGTCAGATGCTGCATCTGATAAAGTTCCACACTGTTTGCCATCATGCAATATTTTAGACACATCAACAGGTAGTAGAATGTACTTTTTCAAATTTTAGGACAAGTATGGCAAGTAGATAAGGTGTCCCAATACTTAGGGTAACTACATTATACCCTGCAACATCTGTAAAATATTATTTTTGATTTTGGTTACCATTTTTACTATAATCATTCAGACACTTTAAACTCAATACTTATCCTAAAGTTTAAGGGAACTGGATACAGCTGGTAGATTTTCAGCCATTTCTTACAAGGGAGACAATTTTTGTGACTTCCTGTTTGTATTCTTGCACATCAAGCCCCTTCTGAGATGGGTGTCTACTCTAAAATGAAAGAATTTGCTCCCTTAGATGCAAATTCTTTCATTTTAGAGAAGACACCTTTTTAGAAAAGAGGCAAAAACAATTTGACAAGAGTTATTCCCCCCTGGAAAGTGCATCTATCCCTTTAAAACAAAGCAATGACTATCTGATGAGGTGTCCAAAATGTTGTGACAGAATGGTCTACAATGTCTGTCTGAATTTTGTCAAGGTTTTATGACCCAGTTAACCCAATGGGGTCATGTCAGTGCGGTCAGTTTACCTAACCACAAGCTTACTGGGCAGGCTTAGTCCTCTAAGCTGTTAACCAGTATTGTGCACATTCTTTCGCCAGACACTGACAACCGCCCTTCTTGAATCAGCGTAAGGGAGAGAAGTACCGTAGAAAATATTTCATGATCAATCTCCAAGAAAGAATGTTGCAGACCCGGCGGGGGCTGAACCCGCAACCTCCTGATCACCAGTCGTAGCAACCTCCTGATCACCAGTCGTACGTGCATCCAACTGAGCCACCGAGGCAGCCACGTCTGTCTGAATATTTAGGGTAACTACAAAATATAAATTAGACAAAGTGACCAGTCGGTCACATATACCCCTGGCCGGTGCCAATCCATCAACAGGCCTGATTCTCTATTACACATACAAGTCATACCCAAAGTGTATCAGATTTCGAAATCCTAGGTCCAGTTGTTCCTGAGAAATCTTTAATGGAAAAAAGTTTACACACACAAAGACACACACACACAAACATTGTTATGGAAAAGACGAAAACTATACACCCCCTATATACTTTGTATGCTGGGGGTATACTAATTCTACTGAACCCCTTTAATTCAAATACCCCTTACTCTCACATAGCTCCAGATAAGGCACTTTTATCAGTTGAAAAGTGCTTATATTTTCCTTATTTATCCATGAAAACATAGGTTGTGGATACTCATTAGAAGTACCTCAGTGAGGGGCTTCTAATAAATACCCACAACCTATGTTTTCATGGAGAAACAAGAAAAGTAGTAAGTGGGTACCCCCTCTTATCTGGAGTTATTTACTCATAGATAATAAGTTTGAAAATCCTAAACAACAATATTTACCAATAAGGGGAATAAATATTTTATCAATGAGGAGGCAGGTCTGTCATGATTTGTTTTGCCTCCCTTTTAAAAAGGGGTCTACTCTAAAAGGAAAGAATTTGCTCCCAAGGGAGCAAATTCTTTCCTTTTAGAATAGACCCCTTTCTAGAAGAGGACTGGTGTCTAGGAAAACAAATAGGAAGTCACAAAAGTTGTCCCCCTTGTAAAAATGTCGCAAAATCTACCAAGTATATCCAGTCCCCTTAAACTTCTAAACTCACTACGAGCAAATGATGATTGTTCGGAATCATTAACTTGGTTGTCCTTCATTCAGTGTCAAAAGCTACAGTTTATAATTAGCTTACACCAAACAAAATAGCATCTTTCGGCATACCCTGATTGAGAATTCATTGATTTAAAAAAAAAAAATGAACATTTTCATTTTTTCCACTATTGGCTGCAAATTATGCAAAAATTGATAAGGAAGGTACACTGGAGGCAGATTTTCAACAAGTTCTACTTGTTAAAAATTTCAAAACTTTCACAAAACTGTTATGGAAAATCTAAATAAAAAAAATCAGTGGAAAAGGCCAAAACAATATTTTCTAATAAAAAATCCAGTTTACTATGAAAATTGCATACATCAGGCCCATTTCTGGGTGTAAATTAATTGT
The DNA here is from genome assembly GCA_964016985.1 of Anodontia alba. Taxonomy (NCBI): domain Eukaryota; kingdom Metazoa; phylum Mollusca; class Bivalvia; order Lucinida; family Lucinidae; genus Anodontia; species Anodontia alba. The sequence continues at coordinate 85,133,752 of OZ024825.1, read as the reverse complement.
ATGGTAGATACTTGAAAACAAAGCATAGAAACAGAAAAGACAAATGGTTCCTAATATGATATCGTCAATCACAATTTTTTCGCATTATGACTAAATGCAATTAACCTTAATCACATTATGAGGAGCTTTCAAACAGTAAGGCACAGACACATAACTCCAGATAAGAGGGGGTATCAAGAATATATTTTTCCTATTTCTCCATGATAGAGGTGCTTCTAATAAATACCCATCAGTGAGGCAGTTCTAATAAATACCCACAATGTTTTTTTAAAAATATCAAGAATTTTTTTTACTGAAAAACAGTGCCTTATCTGGGGCTGTGCAGACATAAGGAATGAAAACTAAAAGCTGGAATGTGGACCTATTTTTATACTGAATGCAAGGCAATTCTAATGACTACAATAACTGTCCTAAATTTCCACACTTTTTTACCTAGACTTTGCTTCTTATGCAGTTTCTAAGTCGAATGCCAAACAGTTACTGTGTAGACCATGATTAGTAACTGTCCTAAAATTTTGAACACTTTATTCCATACATTTTTGGCCTAGGTTTTGCTTTTCATGCAGTAGTTTCTTAACTCTTTCGGTGCTAAATTTCAGATGACATTTGTCGTCTGCTTTTTTGTTTTAACAAACTATCCTTTGAAAAGACATTTATATGTAAAGTTTAAAGACTGAATGTCAAACAGCGTAGCTCCAGATGAGACGGCTCTGGATCTATGCTGTTTGCAAAAGCCTATTATTATCGCCTGTGGCGGTGAAAGAGTTAAAATACTAAGCAGAATGGCAAACAGTGTAAACCTGATCAGACTGCTCCTTTACCAGTCTGACCTCGGTCTGCATTGTTTGCATATGCCACTTTATTGAACAAACTTTTGGAACATTTACCGTAGCCATCACATTTTCCTGGAGAGGTACGAAAAATTTAAATAATTTTTTTTTTTTCTGCTGAAAATTTGCTTTATCCTGGGCTGTGGTCATCTACAGCTGATAACAACGTGTGTTCCGACTCTTCCCTCTGGTAAATGGGTATGAAATATATTTTTACAGTCCCTGTATCCGCTTTGCGTCAAAAATGAACTGATATCGCTCTGCAATGAACTGAAATATACAACATGTGTTGGCCAAGGCCGTGATGTAGCTGAGTACTCTTTCTTTAGCCACAGAATCGGATCTTTGTAGAATATATCTGCTTCATCAATGTAGTTTTCTATATGACTTAGGTTCGGCTCACAGGTTAGAAACCGCATGCTGATGTTTCTGTGAATATAACTGAAACAAAAAGAGGACAAAACCAAGTCAACAAAAAACCTGTATCACTCATTGTACCAGATAACTGGGGGTATCAGGTCAACACTTTTTTTTTATTTCTGCATGAAAACGTATGTTATGGGTACTCATTATAAGCATCTTTGCGAGGCGCTTCTAATGAGTACCCACAACATGTTTTCATGCAGAATTAAGAAAAATAGCGATACTTTTTGGTTGAAGGTAGCGTCTTGTCTGGGGATATAACAAACAAACAGCATATACTGTATTTACCCTAAATATTGAAACACCTTACCGTACTTAGTCCAAAATTTGAACAAATCCATTTTACTACCCGTTGATGTGCCTAAGAACTGATATATTAGTGGCAAACAGTGTAGATCCTGATTAGATGTCACATTCTGCAACATCAGATCTACACTATATGCTCAGGTCTGTCAGGGTTAATACAGTAATTTTATGATACTGAATAATATTCTCAAGGTTTATGTGGTGCTGCCAATTATAATGAGATGTTATACTTTTTCAAAGAGAATTAAGAAAATGATCCACAAAATAAGAATAAAAGTCCTTTTGTTGTACACAAAAAAATAAAGCCAGGGCCCAGTTGTTCAAAGCTAATGACGTCATTAGTTAACGATTCGTTAAACTTTACATGGAGTGATATGCAAATATGCTGAAATTTTTTGCTGAAAAAATGTGAGTAGCTTTATTTATTTCAGCAAAAAATATCGGAATATTGTATATTGAATCCACTAAAACAGTTAACGAAATGACCCTTAACTAGCTTGTTAAGCTAACAATGCTTTGAACAACTGGGCCCTGATCAGCCTGCACATGAGGCAGAGCAGTCTTGTCAGGGCCTTCACTAGCACTAGCTCCAGAAATGGTTGTTTGTTTGTTTGTTTTTTTTGTTTGTTTTTTTTGTTATTGTTATTTGTTTTTGTTTTGTGTTTTAAAAATAACAAAAAATATTGTTAATCCTTGTCCTGCTGAACCCGGATGTACCCTGCCTTTGCAAACAGTGTAGATCCAGATCAGCTGGCTTCTAAAGAAGTCAGCTGATCTGGATCTGCACTGTTTGACATTAAGTATGTGAATTTACAGCAACAGTCTGGATCAAGTAATCTGATTGGCTGTAAATTGGAAGTAGGTGTGGCATCTTAATTTATTCAGCAGGACAAGGGTTAAAGAAGTGCCTCAAAGAGGCAAATAATTGGTTGAAAATTATTTTCTAGTAAGTAATATTAGAAAACATAACTTCAGAAAGTGGAATTTAAACTGATTTTAAAATTTTATTTGAAATCATTTTCAATTCACATTTGTATTTTAAATTTAAATAAATTGTGGAAACATTTCTGCATTACCCTCCTACATAATAAAATCTTGTAAATATGTAAAAATGAAGAAAATCTTTATCTGTACACATATCACATATTTTTAAATTAACTTTTTTGAAACAATTTTAAAACTATTCAGAGAAAATATTCTCTAAGTATTGGAAATATTTCAATGGGGTGTTCACCATATGACTCAGTAGACATTCTTTTTATATTCATATTGACAACCAAGAGGAATCATGTGATATGTCAGCTTTAAGACATCATGCAAAAAGGGTGTGAAATATGTATATAATAAATAGTGACTGTCAAACTGTTACTGTCACAATCAGCTTGTGCATCCAGACTGACTGATAAGGGTCTCCCCCAACAGATCTCCTAGTATTCAAAAATTCTGTGAGCAAACAGTAAAGGTCTCAGTCAAACTGCATGGTTAATAATGTTCCTGCATGATGCTCAACTTACCAAAAGGGCCCTTGTGTGGACAACGTAGGTCAAGATCAGCATGTGCATCTGTACAATCTAATCTGGGCATTTTCTGTTTGTTGACAAATACTACAGTATCCATTGATTCTCTAAGTGGATAATGAAGACCCTGATTAGCCTGTGCTGATCTGGGCCTGCAGTGTCCACAAACTGTATTAGAGCCTTTTTCGTGCATTGCGCATCGTATAGAAAGGGCTGTAACATTCCACTCACCCACTCGATCTGGGCCTGCACTGTCCACAAATTACATAAGGTCCTTTTCGTGCATTGCTTATCATAAGGAAAGGGCTGTAAAATTCATTCATTTGTACATATGGATGAGAGGGACTGGACATACATACAGACAGTGGTGACAGTGTATGCCTCCCCACCCATCCCCATGATTGAAAATGGTGGGGGCATAAAAAGTGTCTTATCTGGAGCTACAGATGCTGCATATTTGTGGCACCTACATACCTGTAATATGGAGTTGAATGACATGGCATGAGAAATAACACATCAACATTTTTCTCTTGACTAGCATCATAAATGTATTTCATCACTGAAATGGTCCCTCTTTGGTGTATCAGGCTAAAATACATGGCTGCTGGAATATTAGTCAACACTAAAATTATCACAAGTATTTTTGCTTTTGACAAGTTACTTTTATGTGAATCACGCTGTTTTTGCTCCATCACTGCTAAAATCTCATTGGTTGACATATCACTTTTTTTCACAGCTTCTGTCAAACTCTGATCCATTTCTGTATCAGCCTGCTGCTCTTTGTTAGGTTTACTTTCTACTTCTTCTGTCTCTTTCTTTGTCCTCTCTAAATTATCCACCTTCTCAGATAACCTAGCATCACTTCCCTTCTCACTACTCTTTGAGCTATCTCCTTCACTGCTAATTCCACTTGTATCTGTTGAAGCAAGATTACTCTCTGCAGATATTTCAGTATTCACAGTACTTGTAGTACTTTCAGTCTCATCAATACTACTGATTAAACTTTCCTGACTTCCATGTAAGTTATCTTTCCTACCAGTAGCATGAGCCCGACGCACTATACCTTTCTTAAGTCTAGGTTTCTTGCAGAGTGATTGAAAGTAAACTCCACAGTAATGGAATGATAACGGTAATACTGGCATTAAGAAACGGAACTCTTTATGAGTCAGGAAACTGAAAAGTAAAAACATGTATTATTTGACCTTTGCCATGCTCAAGTCCACATACTTAATGACAGATAGTGCAGATCCAGATCAGTTGGTTCTTCAGAAGCCAACTGATCCAGATCTACACTGTTTGCAAAGGCAGGACATATCTGGCTCCAGCAGAATGGGTTAATTATAAATTGCTAATCTGAAGAAAAAACTGTGCTGATGTTTTTATTATTCTTAACAAAGATATAATGCATGTTATAATATACATGTATATTAAAACAGAGCTCGAGAAAACTGACAAATGCAAATCAATCCAATTTTTTTTTCCATTTCCAGATGAATTTACGAATTTTGCACATCTTCGATTTCGGATTTTCTGGACTGACAGTAGTTTCCAAAGATTGTACTTTTTATTTTGTTTGCTTGTTTGCTTTCAAATGCAGAAGACAAAAGTTCAAAGCTCATTTTTTGGCCTGTAAATGAAAGATGATGACTAACATGACAAATTAAGTAAATGCATGCTGAACCTCACATACTCCCAAATTAAAATTGCATTGACAAGCAAACAAAGTCACATTTTGCCAATGCAAAAATCTGACCAAGGCTCATATCATTTGTTGAACAACCTCTGCAATTAGCTAACACTGAACAGCCTGCATATCTGCACAGCTAATCTGGGTGTGTATAATTCAAATGTGCCATAAAGTACCTTTTTCTTCACAGAACAAATATCAAGTACAGACAACCCTCTTTCTCCCGACACTAGATACGATGACAAAAATGATCATAAAGACAATTTGACTGTCATGAAATCTTCGCTAAAGCAGTAACAATTATTCACAAATTATGCAAGAAGATTGTATTCAATATTTTAAAGAAATATATATTTTGGATACCTGTTAGAATTGCCTCATTGAGGCAATTCTAACAAATATCCAAAACATTGGTCAATGAGGAAATGAGAACAAAACAAGACCTTTCTTACATATCAATCTGTTCATTATTAAGTACTGCGAACAGAAGCAAATTCAATTTAATGATATCGTCTTTGGGAACAAATGCTGTCATTGTAACGAGGGTTCACTGTATCATCTTGATTATGGTATTTACCCTTAGTATTTGGACACTGGAAGTATTCAGACACCTTATTTTTGTCCAAAGATATAACATATGAGCCAGTGCACAACAAAACCTACAATAAGACCTGTGTGACCAGCAAAGACTCAGATCAGCTTGTACGATTTTTGTTTATCCCTCTTTGGATAGCCTGGAGGCTGTAGAAGGCACATGCAATCAGCAAAGACTCTGATCACTGCGCAGATGTGCAGGCTGATCTGAGTCATTGCTGGTCGCAAAAGTCTTATTGTAGGTTTTGTCGTGCGCTGACTCATATAGTACTCAGACAGCAGATTTCAATGGGTAGTTTTTCATCCCCCGAGACAAAAGCATTACCTAGTCAATAGGCACCAACTAAAATTACTGTGTGCAGGCAAATGAATTCTCATTCAAAGAGTCATGTACAAAGAAAACTCACCTGTATATGAAAACAGTCCATAAAATTACAAACAATAAAACTTTATTCTTGGCTTTCCAGGCTCCGAACATAAATGGTATTAAATGTATTCCCATGACAACTGGGTAGCCCTGTGTGATGTACCAGTGCCATGGATGTGTTCCATAGAATGACCCTCCTCCACTTACAACATTGAAGTGAAGGAAGTTATATTGCACAAAAATCCACTTTCCATAAAATAATCTGTCTATGGTTGTTGAGATAGCCAATGACACAATGCTACAAATAAAAAAATGAAGTTTTAAAACAATAATTCTGCAGAAGGTGGAGTCTCACTTCTTAGCATCTAACAGTATTATAAACAAGTTAAAAACTGATGTAAAGAATGACAAAGTCACTGGAGTGTAGGTCATGGTCAAAAAATTACACCACAGTGTTTGAGCCCCTTTCAGGTTAGGAAGGGTATGATAAGTATGATGACTAGGCATTATGATAAATTAGAAACTGGAGCTACTGTCCTTTCGACATCTCTTGGAAAGATGCTTTTTCTCTTGACGTTTTATTTTAAATGAAAATATTTTGTTCTGATTGACCATATCTAATCAGATACCACCTGTCTTTTCTGTTTCTGCATTTTGTTCTTAAATATTAACTCTTGTATTAAATTTACAGCCAAAAATTGGTTCAACCCGTAATTTTTTTTCAAATTTTTGTCTATGAAAATTGTTTAACTTTTCTAGGCTGATTTTTAATTATTGATGTTTCATGACAATACTGTAAAAACTGGATAAGTGGAACTTGTTGAAATGTACCTACCCTACAGATCTCAGTACCATTTTCAGCAGTTTGTACTATAGGGAAAAATCAATTTATTTGTTTTTTTTTAAACCCAACAACTAGAATAAAACTAACTTTGCAAAGTCAGTTATATCAAATGCCTTAATGGTTTTGCATTAAATCATGGCAAAAGTTTGCAAATTTACTTTTGTGTAAAGTGCCAGGAAAAATATGACTTTCCACAAACTGTCAAAAGGAGAGTAGATGCAAAGATTCATTACGAAAACACGTCTATTCAAATATATAGAAAATTTCACCTCCAAAAACTGAAAATTTTCAGGTAAAAAGCTCTGATTTTTCACATATCTGCTTTAAACATGGATTGTGGGTACTCATTAGAACCGCCTCAGCGAGGCGGTTCTAACGAGTACCCATAATCTATGTTTTTGAGCAGAAATAAGAAAAATAATGTATACCCCTGTAAACCCCAGTTTTACTATATAAAAGTAGGGTTTAAGGGGGTCAAAATTACATAGGCAAGTTTTCGTAATGGATGCAAAATCATACAATGGTGCCACAGGCTTTGAGTCCCTGTTAGGGAACAACTGTATGCCAGGTTTGATGATTTAGGTCATACAGTTAATCTGAAATGGACCTAAACACTGGGGTTGACATACAAAAATTATAAAGTCATCTGAATGCAAAATATAGGTCAGAGTCATAAACTGACAATGCTATGTTTGAGTCCATGACAGGGAAAAACACATGCCAAGTTAGATGATTATAGATGTTACAGAAATGGAGCTAAACTTCTGGATTGATGTAAAAAATGGCAATTCCATTAGACTGTGAAAAACATGTCATGGTCCTAAAACGATATTGAATTGTTTAAGACATGCCTCATCAATGTGAATCTTATGAATACCAATAATTTATGCTTTATGGAGAGCTACAGAAAATTATGAGTTATTATCAAGCACTCCTCTTTAAAAGGTTCTCAGATACTGTTTTTCTGAGAAAACTTAACCCTTGTCATGCTGAATAAATTAAGATGCCATGCCCACTTCAAATTTCCAGCCAATCAGATTACTTGATCCAGGTTGTTGCTACAAATTCACATATTTAAAGACAAACAGTGCAGATCCAGATCAGTTGGCTTCTTCAGAAGCCAACTGATCTGGATCTACACTGTTTGCTAAGACAGGGCATGTCATGTTCGGCAAGAGAAAGGTTAATAATGCTTAGCTAACAGTAAATTATTTGTAAATTCCTTACCCAACAAGTATATATATTTTAAGGGTCTTGACAATCCTGTGGGAATTATTCTGTAGATGCCAGGCACACAGGAGGACCCAGATGACAGCAGCTGTTGGACGGACAAGCACTGAGGCAGCAGCAAATGTGAGAAATTTCTTGGTAGATGCACTGAAATTCACAAGCACACAATAAAAATCTTTAGAGCACTTGATTTGTTTGATTTGGAGATTTAGGGCCCAGTCAACACTGTTAAGGTCATGTTCAGCCTGTAGGTTAACCTACTCACACTTTTCCAGGGTAGGCTTAATCCTCTAAGCAGTCAACCAGTACTTTAAGCATACACTTTCGCCAGTAACTGACAACTGCCCTTCTTATAATGGGGTAACTGATTATAAAAATTATTTCATTTGATTGTGTTGGGGTTTAACAACACGTCAACCCTTGAGGGTCATTTTGTGTCGTCTCCCAGAGAAAGGGAGAAAAGAGATAGAAGAGACAGTAGAGGAGATGAAAAAGAGGGACAGGGAAGAAAGAGGAACAGGAATGAAAGTGAAGAAACAGAAGAAATAAAAACATTCCCCCTCTACCCTTACCCGTTACAAGGATAGCAGGCCTTGCCCAACTGTAAGCCAATATCAGCTGGTTTTGATTGTGTTGGGGTTTAACAACACGTCAACCCTTGAGGGTCATTTTGTGTCGTCTCCCAGAGAAAGGGAGAAAAGAGATAGATTGATTGTGTTGGGGTTTAACGACACGTCAATCCTTGAGGGTCATTTTGTGTCGTCTCCCAGAGAAAGGGAAAAAAGAGATAGAAGAGACAGTAGAGGAGATGAAAGAGAGGGACAGGGAAGAAAGAGGAACAGGAATGAAAGTGAAGAAACAGAAGAAATAAAAACATTCCCCCTCTACCCTTACCCACTACAAGGATAGCAGGCCTTGCCCAACTGTAAGCCAATATCAGTTGGACGCCCCAGTGATGTAAGATACACAGCACCTTCGCCCACCCGACCACCCCCAAAGGAGATAGAAGAGAGAGTAGGAGAGAAGAGAGAGTAGAGGAGATGAAAGAGGGGGACAGGGAAGAAAGAGGAACAGGAATGAAAGTGAAGAAACAGAAGAAATAAAAACATTCCCCCTCTATCCTTACCCACTACAAGGATAGCAGGCCTTGCCCAACTGTAAGCCAATATCAGTTGACGCCCCAGTGATGTAAGATACACAGCACCTTCGCACCACCCAACCACCCCCAATATCAGCTGGACACCCCGGTGATGTAAGATACACAGCACCTTCGCACCACCCGACCACCCCCAAAAATTATTTCATGATCAATCTCCATGAAAGTTATGTGGCTGAGCTAGGATTCACCTGGATCTGCAGCCAGACATACTACTGACTGCACTATGGAGCCCTGCTTAGAGCTATTGATGAGATGGGTAGTTTCATGTATATTTTAGTTTCTGATGATCACTCCCTAACCCTTAACCAATTTATGTCAAGTGGGCTCTTCTACCATAACTCTTTGGACAGGTCCATTTCCTATCTGAGGGGTGTCTGGTCATTTTCTATTATTGCCATGTTTTATAGGCATGCCCGTAATTAATGCAAACAGTGTAGACCCTGATCAGATGCTGCATTCAGTGGCAGCTGATCTGGGTCTTTACTGTTTGCCAATGTCCCATTTATGGGACGCCAGGCACAAATGGGTTAAAGTAAGTGTTAAACACAACTTCAGCAGATGACATTTTGAATTTTTTTGTATTTTTCTGATAAAATAAGGCTTGACATTTCATGTGAATTACTCACATGAAATGCAAAGTCTTATTTTCTATGAAAGATGATAAAAATTGCCATCAGAAGAGATGGCAGATTCTCAGACTGAAAGCCAATATGGCCTCCAGAAGATTGTACATATACAGAAATTTCACTAGAAATACAACAAGGTTTCTATTTCCAAATACTGTCAGGGGAGATAACTAAAAACTGCAGCATCTAGAATTGTGGTTCTTTTATGCAACTTGCCTTCTCAAACTTGTGTATAATTCTAACAAGTATCTCCAAGGGTGTTGGAGTTATAGCGATCACAAAGTTTCTAATGCCAAATACGATCAAAAACTGTTGCATCCAGACTTGTGTTTTTTTATGTGGCTTACCTTTTCAACCTTATGAACAATCCTACCAAGTACAATGTATTATCATTATATCTAAAGGGTGTTTGGAGTTACGGTGATCACAAGATTTCTCCTTATCAAATACTGTCAGGGAAGGTAACTAAGAAACGCTGCACCCAGATTTGTGTTTCTTGCAAGCAACATGCCTTCTCAACCACGTGTACTATCCTACCAAGTATCATCAACATATATTCATATAGGAAAGGGTGTTTGTTATCACAATCACAAGGTTTCTATTACCAAATACTGTCAGGAGAGATAACCAAAAAAACATGGCACCTACAGTTGCAGTTCTTGTATGTGAAGCCTTCTCAACCTTGTGTAGAATCCTACCAAATACATGTAGCATCAATATATCTGAAATAGTGTTGAGTTAAGATCACAAGGTTTCTCTTACCATATACAGTCAGGGAAGATAACTGAAAAACCCAGGCACTTAGAGTTGTGGCTTTTGTATGTGACATGCCTTTACAACCTCCTGTACAATCCTACCAAGTATCATAAATATATATGAAAGGGTGTTGAAGCTATCATAATCACTAGGTTTCTATTACAAAATATTGTCAGGGGAGGTAACTAAAAACATGCGGCACCTAGAACTGTAGTTCTTGAACACGACATGCCTTCTAAACTTCATGCACAATACTAAAGAGTATCATCAATATATCTGAAAGAGTGTTGGAGTTATCATGATCACAAGGTTTCTATTACCAAATACTATCAGGGGAGATAACTAAAAAAAAATTGTGGCAACTGGAGTTGTGTTTCTTGTATGCAACATGCCTTCTCAACCACATGTACCAGCCTACCAAGTATTATCAATATATCTAAAATGGAGCTATGGAGCACACTATAAGAATTTGCCTTAAACTCCATAAGGTACAATTTGAAGGGAAGATAACTAAGAATGTGAAGAAATGAGAGTCATCATTCTTGCAAGCAACATGCCTCCTGGACTTGATCCACAACTACCAAATATTGTCCAATATTCCATAGCATATGGAAGTTATTGCATGCACAAGCAGTACCACCAGAAAATAAGAGGAGATAACTATAAAATAAAATGAGAGCTGTCATGTTTGCACATGACAAGTCTTCTGAACCTGACCTACATCCCTACCAAATATTATCAAAATATCTCAAAGGCTATAAGAGTTATGGAGCACAAAAGAATGTGTCTACAGATGGACGGATGTCAGGCTGATCGCTATATTTTCTGAACCTATTTGGTCGGGGGATAAAAATTTTGAATGTCGTCTGCTACAATGTTTAGTGTTTAAAGGGCTCAAATATACATGCAGATACCTATGATGGTTGTAATATATGATTTTTTTTTCCAGTAACCTAAAGGTAACACTTTTATTCCAGCCATCCAAAAGTAAACAGAGGGTTAGGGAGGACCATGCGTAATACAAGATTTAAGATCAGTCAAAAAAGTTGCAATATTTCTTCTTTTTTCACCACAAAAAGAACATCTTATCACATTAGAACTAAGTATTTGGCCAGACAGGCATAAGCAAACAATATAGAAACAAATAAGATGTCGCATCCTCTCAGATGTATTTGATCAGTATTTGATAAGTGTCCACAGTATTGGACTTGTTCAAATTTTAGGACAAGTACGGTGAGTATAGGCATAAAATTATTATGGTAAATAAGATAACCAGAATCTTGCTCCATATCACTAAGCCATAACAATACACTCACTGTCAGCTTCCCAAAATAAAATACTGCTGACAGGACAAAATATCAATCACACAAGATAAAAAGAACACTAACATACCTTGCAGATTTCCCAGGCCAAGGGAAGTAATAGAGAGCTATTGTACACAGTACAGTCTCCGTTGAATTGGTAAGAGTTCGAGTTGAGCAGTAAAGCATGAACCAGGAGAGAGTCTGACACAACAAGGTCCACTGGGCCGTGGCCCGGCCAGTCAACAATGCTGACAGTTTGTACAGATACAGATCACCAAATGCTGCTATGACCCCCTGAAGCATTCTTGGTAGTTTAATCTGAAATGGAAACAAAGAGTATCAGTAAAATATAGCCACTGGAATTTTTTTCAACCGAAAAGTATTGCTTTTTTCTTATTTCTCAACTAGAACTATTTTTAACAAAAAAACATACAGCTGCCACTCGCATATTGACTGTTTATCACTATTGCAAGCCCATACACAAAGAGGGTGCAGGGGGTGCAAACCCTTTTCTGGGAAAACTACTTCAAAATCATACGTTTTTCAGCAGACATTTAATTTACACCCCTAATTTTATCCCATAAATCAAAATTTTCTTAAGACTTACAACTGAGAATAACTACAAAAATATATAAACTAGAGTTATGATTCTTGTGGTATGCACGTCGTCTGATGATGCTTTATATTTCTATAAAGTTCATTAATGGATTTCAAGATATAGAGAGGACACGATTTTGCGACAGACTGATGGACAGACAAGAGTTATGGTTTCTGTCTTCTGCACGTCATCTGATGATGCTTTATATTTGTATGACGTTTCATGAAAATGTCTTGAACGGTTTTCTAGTTACAGGGCGGACACAAGTGGACACAAAATGACCACTGACAAATTTCAAAGGGGAATAACTTCAAACATGTATAGACAAGAGTTACGGTTCTTGTGGTCTGCACATCATCTGATGATGCTTTATATTTCTATGAAGTTTCATAATACTATCTTGAACAATTTTCAAGTTATAGGGCAGACACAAAATTACCTCTGTCAAATTTCAAAGGGGAATAACTCCAAAAACATATAGACAAGAGTTACAGTTCTTATGATGTGTTGTCTGATGATATCTTATATTTCTATGACGTTTCATGAAAATTTCTTGAACAGTTTTCAAGTTATAGAGCAGATACGAAAGGACCATTGTCACATTTCAAAGGGTAATAACTCCAAAAATGTAAAGACAAGAGTTATGGTTCTTGTGGTCTGCACATCATCTGATGCTTTATATTTCTATGAAGTTTCATGAAAATATTTTGAATGGTTTTCAAGTTATAGAGTGGACAAGATTTTGTGACAGACAGACAAACGGACAGACATACAACCAAGGCAAAAACAATTTATCTCTGCCCTTTCAGGGTGAGGGAGACATAATGAAAACATATGTTGAGGGTACTCATTAGAATCACCTCAGTGAGGTGCTTCTAATGAGTAACCACAACATATGCCAAACAGGTTAAGATTTAAGCCTAAAAAGATGACCTCCAAGCATGTATCAACAGCAAACTCAGGTAAGCCTCCCCATCCACTTCTTTGTTTGAAGAAATTTTGAAATAGTTGGCTCAGATATGATAATGAATTAAGGAATGCTATATGCACTTCGGTCATACACCCTGCAGCACAAAATTATTGTAATGACTTATAATGCAAAATTGTAATTAATCTGCCAAAAAGCTGAAAGAAAAAAAATGGGGTATATATCTGAATTACTTACAAGGAGCAGACGGTTATCTAATCCAATGATAGCCTGAAATTTGAATAAGACAGCAAAGATGGATGGATATAGGTAGCCTCTTAAACCATTCTGCCATTCCCATGTCAAATAGCCATAGCTTATGTCCGGTTAAGGAAAAGTTTATGATCAATATACGTATATGGTTATTAAGTAGACTGGTTTATTTTCTGTCATTTTTCATGGGAGACAACTTTTGTGACTTCCTGTTTGTTTTCTGTGCCAATATCCCTTCTGAAAAGGGGTCTACTCTATTTGCTTCCCAAGTTCTTTACTTTTACATGTTTTTTTACATAACTTTTTATGCTTAACTCATCAAACTAAAATACGTAGTTATAAGAATAAAAGTTTTGTCATGCTGTCCCTGGAATGCTATAAATTGCACTTAGCAGTACGCTTTAAAACTGAAATTGTCAAAATTAACCCTTTTCCTGCTGAATAAATTAAGATGCCACGCCCTTTTCAAATTTTCAGCCAATCAAATTCCTTGATACAGATTGCTGATACAAATTTACATTCTGAAAGGCAAACAGTGCAGATCCAGATCAGTTGGCTTCTTCAGAAGCCAACTGATCTGGATCTACACTGTTTGCAAAATGGAGTATATCCGGGTTCAGCTGGACAAGGGTTAATAATGTATATCCCCCAACCTCTGATAAAGCGCTACAATGGTAACCTCTTTAGAATATCTAAACAAGTGTGATGTGCCGAAACAGTATATGAGAATGGAGAACAACATCTATAATGTAGGTGATCTGATAAAAATTATTCTATTCTATTTATTCTATTCAGTGCTCCAGCTAATCCCAAATTTGGGCAGGAGTAATCCTTGGAAAAAATCAGTTGGATTATTGGAAATTGGAAAGTCCAACTAATTCCAAGTTGGAAAAATGGGGGTGTATTCCTTGGATTTTTTACCTGTTGGAAAATGTTTTGTAGACAGATTTAATTGATTTAAGCATGTAGGAATATGCATCACTTTCATCATTTTTTCAACTTTGGAAAGTATTATTTTTCAAAACTATTGTCTTCTGATAAAATAATGCAAATATAACTGTACAGTTTTTTTTTTTTTTTACATTTTTGATGCACTCTCTCTCTCTCTCTCTCTCTCTCTCTCTCTCTCTCTCTCTCTCTCTCTCTCTCTCTCTCTCTCTCTCTCTCTCTCTCTCTCTCTCTCTCTCTCTCTCTCTCTCTCTCTCTCTCTCTCTCTCTCTCTCTCTCTCTCTCTCTCTCTCTCTCTCTCTCTCTCTCTCTCTCTCTCTCTCTCTCTCTCTCTCTCTCTCTCTCTCTCTCTCTCTCTCTCTCTCTCTCTCTCTCTCTGTCTCTCTCTCTCAGGAATCATCATTATAATATGTCTGTGTTATTTTGATCCCCTCAAACCCCACTTTTATATAAAAAAATGGGGGTTTGGAAGAGTATAAATCATTTTTATTATTTCTGCTATAAAACATAGATAGTGGGTACCCGTTAAAACCGCCTTGATGAGGCAGTATTAAAGAGTACCCACAATTTCTGTTTTGAGAAGAACATCTTGTAAGCATACCTATATAATTTTGACCCCTTTAAACCCCACTTTTATATAGTAAAACTGGGGTTTACAGGGGTATACATTATTTATCTTATTTCTGTTCTAAATCATAGATTGTGGGTACTCATTTGAACCGCCTCGGCGAGGCAGTCCTAACGAGTACCCACAATCTATGTTTTGAACAGAAATATGAAAAATATCAGAACTTTTCATCTGAAAATTTTCATTTTTTGGTGATAAAATTTTCAGTATATTTGAATAGGCGTGTTTTCGTAATGTAAAAAAAAGATCATATTTTTTCATCTGAAACTTTTTGTTTTTTGCAGCCATAAAAATTGCCATTATATTGAATGGGCGTGTTTTCATAATGTGTAAGACTACTTTATTTTTTTTTTTTTTTTTTGGACAAATAGCATATTTAGGTTTTAATAAAAAAAATGCTAACCTGTTTTGTATTTTTTGAAAAGTGATCCTCAGATTTTGTTTTCTTTCTCTTTCTTTCTTTTTTTTTAAAATTTATTTATTATTATTTATTTATTATTTTTTTTTTAAATATATAACAGTGAAAAAATACATGTAACAATCACCCTGCAACAAATAACAAAAACAGTCTGATCAGAACCTACATTATGCCTGGCACCCTTCTTGCAGTTTTTAGACACATCAATCAACAGATAGCCAAATTGACTTGTTCAAATTTAAGAACAAGTATGGTTAAGAGTTATGGTGTCCCAATTGTAACATTTCGCATATATTTTTTACTTTACCCAGAAAATAGGATCTGAAACCCATGCAAATATTTCAAACTGTCGTCTAATTTTACCCAGAGTGCTGAGCGTTAAAGAACCCTATTTTTTTTTTTTTTTGACTGACTAGGATATGTTTGCATTCCCTTCTGACTTTAAGTCCACTTCATAAGATTTATAGTGGATAAATTTTATAATGTAAAGAACTCAAATTGAAATTTGTAACTGTATCTGATATGACCTGTCAGTCACCTGTCAATCAATTGATAATACCTGTCCTTCATCTTGAATATCACATTACCCAAAAACATCTGACCAATGAAATTGCACAGTTGAAAAGCTCTGCCTTCCATTTATTACAAAAAAAAAAAAGAAATCTGCAAGCAAAGCCTAATTAGTATTCCAAATAAAGAGTTTTGTTTTTTTTTTTTTTCAGTTTTGCAGCTTTCACTGTGGAAAAAAAAACAAAAAAAAACAATAAAATAATAACAAAACAACAAACAAACTAAAAAAAAACAAAACCTTGGCATCAAGTGTGTCACTGGAAGAAAGAGGTAAAAAAATACAGTTAAACAATTGTGACATATAGACAACACAGATCTTATTATTTTGTGTGTGTGTGTGTGTGTGTGTGTGTGTGTGTGTGTGTGTGTGTGTGTGTGTGTGTGTGTGTGTGTGTGTGTGTATTTAGTTAACATACAAGTGAAATGAATTATTATAATACATTAATAATATATTTATTGGAAGAAACAATGACTGATAGAAAGAACAAAATTATTTACACAATAAGAGATAAAAACAATTCTGACAGGTGGACTCGCTTTAATTATAATTATTTTAGCTTGCCAACAAATACATTGATCAGTTAATGCCCAAACTGATTTACTAGTCAAAGTCGAATCAAATAATTAGTCACTCTGTTCACTTCATGTACAAATATAATATTAAACTGACTTACTATGTATCCCTGATGACATGTACTTTTATGGCAGTGGCTATTTGTAAGGCCCTGTACGAATAGCCTATATAGGCTAATCGTACAGCTATTTTAGTTTGGTACCAATGAATGTATATTAAGTATACATTTGTATTTTGCGAATATTAAATGTGTATTGGTCAGTATGGAACAAAATTATATTCTCATCTATTTATATAAAAGCATTTCTTAGTATTAAATATTATTCATAAAACATCCAAAGTATGATCCAGCAGATGAGGTTATAGAACTTATCACATACGCTACTGGTGAAGGAATAATCTAGCCTGTGCATATGCGCATTTTAAAATTAATGAGTGAGAAATTCATACATTCTGTATATTCAGCCTGTTTATTGGAGCTGCTTAGGAGCCCCAATGCATCCCTCTTGGTTGCCCTCAAGTTAACAGCTGCCATGGGTTGAATAATGAACACACACACATGCGCGTACACACACACACACACACACACACACACACACACACACACACACACACACACACACACACACACACACACAACTGATTTCTGTGTCTTGGGTTACTATAAACAGACAAAATGGCAACAAATAAATGAAGAGAAAAATACAGTCAGCAATTGTTTTTTCTTTCAATTTTATGTGCATTTAAAGATTTTCCTCCATTGTTTGTCTCAGCAGCAGGGGGGGGAGTGAATGGACTTTTTTGGGGGGCCTCAAAGGGGCTCCCGCATACACAAACAATTGCCAATTCTGTATGTACTTTGAGAAGCTCCAACGTAGACAAACAATTGCTAATTCTGTATGTACGTCGAGAGGACTTCCTCGGGCGCGTGACTGTTTCAGCTCTTCCTGAAGCCCCAAATGAGCATAGTGAGAGCCCCTGGGGATGGCCCCCAACCCTGCCAGCCCAGGGGCTCAGAACACAAAACAGGAGGCATCGCGCCCGAGCCCCTGGGGATGGCTCATTTAGACATGTCCTTGTGGAGAGTATACTTATCTAGCGATGAAGGGTCACAACAACTGTGTATGGTTGAAAGTGGGTGAGCTTGGGACCTGCGGGAAGAGTTGCTGCCGGACATTCTGCAGTCCATCTGTCTAAAATCCAGAAAGGTAGCAATTTCCCCACCCTCTGTAGGTGCTGTGGGAAAGGGGTCAAAGCGAAATAGAAGTCTGTTGGGCTTGTGGACGAGATAAAATTTGCCACCAGCACATAGCCCTGGAAAAGAGAGCCTGAAGGCAGTTTGGTGTTGGCTCAGCTCCTTGTAACTCGAACCCCCATTTAGAGATTAGCTGTGCGGTAGTATAGCCATCTGA
The DNA here is from genome assembly GCA_964016985.1 of Anodontia alba. NCBI lineage: Eukaryota > Metazoa > Mollusca > Bivalvia > Lucinida > Lucinidae > Anodontia > Anodontia alba. The sequence goes on along the minus strand of OZ024825.1, from coordinate 85,115,781 downwards.
CAGCAGGATCAGCTCCTTGTATCTCGAACCCCCATTTAGAGATTAGCCGTGCGGCTAATATACCCATCTGACACATGGCTACTATCACTATGGATGACCTGATCTAAGAAATGCTCGCAGAGTAAGGTTCATCCTCGATGAGCCCATTCCAGAAGCTGAGGAAAGACTCCTCCCCTGGCCACTTCGATCACAGTGGCCATTTACCGACCTGGATGATCGTGTCCCTCACCCAGTAAGACTCCCAGCTGACGAGTCGTGGGTCGAGATACTTAACGATGCCAAAGACGAATTCGAGGTAGATGGCGCCGCCGGGGTCTTCTGCACATGGAGGGTTAAGGTTGAAGACCCGCTGGATATCGGTGATGTCGAGATCGCCGACGGCATGCATGCCAGAGCACCGGACGCTCGAATGGTCAACGTCAGGGCTACCCAACTTCCTGCAGCTCTCCCAGGGGGCGAGTTTATTCTGAAGCTCAAGTTTCTCCGTGAGCGACAGGAAGGTGATTGGGTCCTCGAAGACAAGTTCGGTCCAGTCAGGGCCGAGCGAAAGAAGGGCCGGTGGTCATCGAGGTCTCTAGGGACACAAAGTCTGGCATGTTGACTAGGATTGACGATGTGTTCTACCAAAATGCCTACCCTGTCACCGCAGTTGCCTATGGTCTCTACCCCATCAGAGACCCGGACCCTGCCAACCTAGCTCCGTTAAGAGATGGTGACCTCAACTGTGTGGCTCAGAGAGTTGAGGAGCACTTTGCAGGCGCTTTGAGAGGCCAGGGACTTACGCCCACGCGGCGACATAAAATCCAGGAGTGGGAAGAGAGAGTCCACGAAACCGGCGCCACGGTTGATGACGTAGCTGAGCTGGAAAAGATCCTCAAAAGAGCAATCATCCTGAGGGACATTGCTGGCGAGGACATCTTCAACAGTGGCAAATATGGTAGAAGTGGGAATGGCGGCCATAGATCCGTAGAACTCATCAGCCACAACTGCCACTCTTGGCCCAAAGACCTCCACTTCCCCCAGAGTAGAGAGGTCCACATCTATGAGGGCAGCGTCTGGCACGCCATCCAGGAAGTCACCCAGGGCGAGCCATTAGCGGTCTGGCTCCTGGGCGGTTAAGGCCAACAGCTCTCTGTCGACCAGTTCGTGCTTCAGGATGGCAGCACCTACAAGACACAAAAGACTTAAAACGATCTGCACCAAACTGGGCAACCCTGAACGATGAGAGAGCCTTGGGCGAAAACCAAGCGGCTAGCATTATGGCAAAAGAAAGGAACGGCTGGAAGTCAACCCCAGCCAATCTCCTTCCAGACATCGAGAAGGCCTGCGTGGAGCACGGTCACGGCAGCCTCTGGAACTCGATAGACTACAATATGAGGGAAGTCACTTCTATCGACATGAAGGCCTGCTATCCGGCATCCTTCCAGGGTATGGGTGAAACCAAACCCTATTTCGAGTGGTTTGGACATCCGACTCACCGCATGACCCACATGGCAATTGATGGCCCTCTCCCCAAAGACAAAGGCACAGGCTTCGCCGAGGAATGGGAGTTTGAGGCTTCCTGCCATCCGGTCATCCCTGCCTGGTTTGGAAGGCATTTCTTCAAAGGCGGTTGGGCCCCGACACAGCTTCTTGCCTTCCTGACAAAGTCTGGCCTGCTGAGGTCTCTCAAAGTCAGGGAGGAGATCATCTCCTTCGAGAATCAGACTGAGGTCTGGTTAAAAATGGGGAACCGGTCAATCTTGCATCTGTTCCCTGCACTGCGTGTGGGGGGCTGGAGGTCCCGCTCTGTGAGCTCACGTATTACCACGGATGGCTCAATATCAGTCTGTGAGCTGGACAAAGAGGCGTTCTGGCCTTTGGGTGCTGAACTCAGTTTGCATGCCCCCACCAGCTGCTTGCAGCTGTCTGTGAAGAAACATCTGATCTTAAACAGCGGGCTGGCCAAACTCCTGGGGTTCTCTCGAGAGACGTTTGAGCCCGGCCAGAGCCACATTGCAGACGAGCCAAAATCCATCTGGAGATCTGCGTGCATCTTGTCGAATTCGTATTAGTACGTCTGAGAACATCCACAACGGTTGCCCCTCCATACTGCTGAAATTCGTCCCCGTCGAGAATGAAAGGTGCGGGGTGGCCCGACAGAGTCATTCCCTGTCTTGCAGTACAAATGGCTGGCATCTGGGCCTCTTTTCCAGCAGATCACGATATTAGACACGAGTGGCAGAAATATAGATTTCGACTACTTCAGTGCAGTCCTGTATACACATAAGAAAAAATGGCTGACGCGGGTGGCCCAGGGAGCGCCAGGAAATGCCCTGGGGTGGCATTAGCCGATCTCGGGGATACAGAGTGCTTCGAAAAGGGTGAGGGCCAGCTGTGCGCTTTCGAGCTGTTCGACAGGGTGTACGAACGAAAAAAGGTCACCGCTCAAGAGGGAGGTGGGGCACAGAAGCTCGGAGAATTGAGCGACATCGACGTCTCCTATGCCATCCCGAGATAGCTTCATACGCTGGCATTTACTGGGAGCAGGTGGGTTGCCTTCGCGGAACCCTGTTCAATTAACGGGCTGGATGATTGACATTGGAATCTCCTCTCCCTACGTCGCAACGGGGCAGCATCACAAGGTTCGGAAGATGACAAACAGCGGTACCCGGCTGTGTTCCTACGTCCCCGAGACCAAAAACGTGGTCATTTTCGAGCAGTACATGCTCAAAACGAGCAACCGCCAGGAGGGGATTCTAATAGTGCTATCCAAGTTCTCTCCAGCGGGAATCATCAGAGCCGGAAAAGAGCCCACATTAACAATCCTCCTCGAGGCCATTCTCGTAGACCCGCCCGAAGACTTTGTCGAAGTTTTGCCCGGCTTCAAGCTCGTGGACCAGGGCGCATGTGCAAAAAGAATTTGGGGCCTTCATCAGAGTTCGGGAGCGACCTCTGGTGCACTTTACCTTAGGAGGGGTCAGACACGAAGCGGACTACTGCTTTCTGGATACCAGCAAACTCCATGTTGGTCTGGTCAAGCTCAAAAGGCTGAGGTTCACGCCCGCAGACCTCACCTCAGACCAAAGCCTGGTGGTCCTTGGCCTTTTGAACTTGTCAGACAGCGGTGATAGTTAAGCACGATGGGACTTTACCCACCACTGGAGACGACTGGAGAGAACCACTGACTTCAGCATGTGGCTGAGGTCAGATCCCGCCTGGAAAAGGAACGGGACTTCAGAGCATCACTGTATAAAAAATACCGATGGGGGCTAATGTCGTAGACGGACTCGACACCGGGCTTTCAGTAGCCGGCGCGGCCATGGCTGCCACTGGTGTTGGACTGTTGACGATGATAATCGCTGCGCCTGTCGCCATTGGCTTACAGGCCGGAGCGATTGCCTGTGGGTTGCTCGGAGCCAGCGGAAGGTTCATTTGTTGGAAGCTTGTAGCCAAAGTTAGGAAACATGACCAGATTCGGGTCCTTGCCTTGTCAAAGCTCAACACAATCGCAGACTGTATTTCAGCCGCGCTGACTGACGATAAGATCTCCGAGGAGGAGTTTCGCCTGATTCTCTGAGGTCGACAAGTACAACCAAATGAAGGCTGAGATTCGCCTTGGGCATCAAAAAGAGGGTGGGGGTCTGTCAGATGATGCAAAAAAGCAGCTTATGAACCTCATGAGAGACGAGGCGATGCTAACAGCCTGTACCAAGCTCTTGGAAGAGCTCAGAGCTGCTGGAAACAGTGGCACCTCTCGATAAATATATCTTGTTCGTGGGCTTAAAAAAAAAGAGGGCAGGCTGGTCCAGCCCTTTGAGCAGCAGATGAGTTTATTAAGTGGAAGCATTAAAAAAAAAAAAAAAAAATATGACGTGTCTACGTGGAAACGTCTGGACGTAGATACGAACTGTTTGTGTACGCGGGAGCCCCTTTGAGGCTCCCCAAAAAAGTCCATTCACCTCCCCCACCCTCCAGCTGCTGTCTCCGAGGGAATATTTTTTTTAAAAAAAAAGCATACAGATTTGGTCTAGCTGTCAAGATGTCCATTTTTTTACAAAATAATATTTAAAAATGACAGTGATGTGCATACATGCCATACCTCACACTGTGAGACAAAATCTCACTGAATTTTGGCCCTTCTGACCCCGTTTTCCATAAGATTTTCAAATCTCACAGAATTTTCATACCATTTAATAAGCTATTTTTTGAAGAACTGGAAATAAATCACACATTAGCATGCCTATCCCAAGCTGAATTCATTAAAATAATGGCTTTTAACTTATTTATGTAAGCTTGAAAGTGATTTTCACAAAAATCTCACAGAATTTCATCAAATCTCCCCTAAAAATTTGCAAAATCTCACAGATTTCTGTGAACAGCTAATGGCATGCTTGGATGTGTGGTATCAAAATCACACTGGGATGCATGGGTAAATTATATAAATATTAACTGTTTGCACAGAAAAATTTGTTGTGTTCAATGTGGCTCAAGCACTCCTTTGCAAGTTTATCTTTTTTGAAATTTAAACTAAAATGCACTCTAATACATGATGTAATTTTCCTGAATTTTTGGACAGATAGGTCTGGGTAAACAATCCAGACCAAGATCAGCTTGATCTGGGTCTACACTGTTTGTCACTCCTCTACATAAGAGTGGACCTCTTGCTCTAAGCTAAGCCCATCATGTTCAAATTTAAGGATGAATTCAAGGAATTTTTCTGGTGTGCAAAATTTTGGGATTTTTATAGATAATGTATGCAAAGCAAAAAATTTGGCCCTCAACAGAACTTTTACAAAAATACAGCTTTAGTTTCATGTCACTTCAGTAAATGGTATAATTCAATAAAACAGGAATAAATGAATGAAAAATAGTTAAAGACAATTTGCAAGTCACAGTTTTATAAAAAAAAAAAAATATTTTCGGGTGGGTAATTGTCCATTGATTGAGTTGGGGTTTAACGACACGTCAACCCTTGTGGGTCATTTTGTGTCGTCTCCCAGAGAAAGGGAGAAAATAGACAGAAGAGATAGCAGAAGAGATGAAAGGGAGGGACAGGGAAGAAAGAGAAACAGGAATGAAAGTGAAGAAACAGAAGAAATAAAAACATCACCTCCCTACCCTTACCTGCTACAAGGATAGCAGGCCTTGCCCAACTATAAGCCAATATCAGCTGGACGCCCCGGGTGGGGTAATTGTCCACTATTAGGTTAAAGACATAATCTGGATTGCATAACAGCATAATGACCATAAGCAGATAAAGATAAGAAATCCTTGGTGACTTTGACTACCCTAATAGGTAGGGGCCTGATAAGGGGAAATTGTTGATATCAGCAAAGTTTATGATTAAGACAGAGAATTTAACAGATAAGGTGGGTAATATGGTGATGATTTGATATTTTTTTCTTTTTATTCAATAAAATATAGCTGGTTGTTTTCATTAGAATAACCTCTCCAAGGAAATTCTAATGAATACCCACAGCATGTTTTATGGAGAAATACAGATACCTATGCCTTTATATACTAGTTTATCATCAAATGCCCTTTTTATCTGGTTCTTATCTGCATAAATTTCCATTTATAAATTTCCAGTATAACTAATTTAGTAGCTTCGTCAAACTGAAAGATAATCACTGAAAAAGGTTTAATAAATAAATCCATTGTTCAGGAAAAGCATAATTTTGTAGCATTTTTTTTCTTTGCACTGACATGCAAAAAATATCATTTACCATACCACACTATAGGCAGTTTCAGCAGACAACAAATAAATATTCACATTTTTTTATACCATATAATTATATGTACAGTCGACTCTCGTTATCTCGAACTCCAAGGGACTCTCTGAAATACTTCGAGATATCCGTAGTTCGACATATCAGGTTTGCAGAATTGAGGAAAAAATAATTTGATTAACCACATTTAACAAACTGATAGGTAATTGGACTTTTGAAGTTAGAGATATATTGAAAATATTGTGGAAAAGAGGAGAAATTGCTCCTTAGGAGCAATTTCTCCTCTTTTCTACAATATTTTCCATCTGTTGTTAGGTTTTCATGTATAGGCAGGGACCAGATTTTCGCTTCGAGATAAGCGGTTATTCGAGATAAGCGAGGTCGAGATAACGAGAGTCAACTGTATATGTATATAGAAAATATGATTATCATTTATGGTAAATGTTGTAAAATTTCAAACACCAAAGTGTCTGACAAAATGACATATGCAAACAGTGCAGACCCAGATCAGGCAGTTCCTTCAGGAGCAGTCTGATCAGGATCTACAATGTTTGCCATTCCACTAAGCATTTTAAGCAACAGGTGCATAAAAAGCAAAATTTAGGCAAAAACAGAATAAAATAAAGTGTTCTGAAATTATAGAAAACAATGTATCTACCATATGTTGAAAAGTAAATCATCATTGCTAATGATTATGTCTCTGAATAACTGCATAACTGCTATACTGTAAAAAGCATAAATGTTGGGACAAAAGTGCATTAGCAAACAGTGTACACCCAGATCAGAGGAACATGTCTGTTCAGGGTCTACATAATATGCCATTCTGTCGCAACTATTTGAACATATTACTAGCTAGGTTGGGAAATCAGCTAGTTCAAATTTTAGGATAATTATTGCATATGCTCAAAATGTCCCAAGTGTTAGGTTCCTTATGGTATTATGTATTATGTATAGGAACACCACTGGTCACCATTTTCAAAGGAAAAATAATTAGAAAAACCTAGTATAACAGAGAAACACTTGGGTTTATCAAATCGCTAAACTAGGTTTTCTCTGTTAAACCAGGCTTTTTTTTTCTCTCTCTCATTCTGTTTCATCACATTATCAAGCCCATGTAATAAAGAGTTCCAGCAATTTGTATGAGTAGTTTTCTTTTTCTGCCTATCAACAGAGACTGTGAGTAATAAATACATACGGTTCTAACAAACAAGCAAACAAACAAATAATCACTGTATAAATGCCATCCCTAGCATATTATTATATTATTAATTTACGCTTCCTAATGAAACCAGGTTTTTTTTTTTATAAACAATTTTTCTCTTTATATTGTAAGTCCAAGTTTTGCATGCAGTAAACCTGGGTTTTCTCAGATTAATATTACTATAGCAAGAGTAAAAAACAGTTTTTCACTGGGAAACCCAGTTCTTCTGCAAGACTACAGCTTTTTTCTTTAATTGTTGAGATATATCAGGTATGAAAACTCAGTGAAGTACCGGATTTTCCATACAACTTTGGACATCTAAATGTCAGAAAACATGCCTGAGCAAACCATGTCGACCCAGATCAGACTGCTATTAAGGTGATTTCTGATGAAGGTCTGTGCTGTTTGCAATGTACAATCTATGAAAGCTAATGCTCTTTAAAATGTATATGAATATTTATGGCAGATGACAGTAAAACTCCATTCACTTCTTATTTTCAGTCCCTATTTTCTCTCTATTTTTTTTTTTCTGTTTGCATAACCATTTTGACTTATCATTTTCAAAACAAAAAAAAAAAAAAATCAAAAATGAAAAAACAAAACAAAAAACAAAAACAAACAAAACAAAACAAAAAACAACAACATCATAAATGCAAAAAAAAAAAAAAAAAAAAAAATCAAAAAAAACAAAAAAAAAAAAAAAAAAAAAACCCATCAAAAATGAAGAAAAGTAGTCATATTTGCATTCTTTTATCAGAAGACAGAATAGTTTTGAAAAATAATACTTTTCAAAGTTGAAAAAATGATGAAAGTGATGCATATTCCTACATGCTTAAATTAATTAAATCTGTCTACAAAACATTTTCCAACAGGTAAAAAATCCAAGGAATACACCCCCATTTTTCCAACTTGGAATTAGTTGGATTTTCCAATATCCAATATTCCAACTGATTTTTTCCAAGGATTACACCTACCCCCCAAATTTTAGTTGGAGACAACAAATGGAAGATCAGTGATGTACTGTGAGTCAACAATGGATTCACTTCCATGTCTCAGCCAGATTCCATGTAGCTGTCTCCACCCATGGGCCTAGACAATAAGTGGCCAACAGCACAGACCCTTACCAAATACTTTGACATCTGATCTGGGTCTATTCTGTTTGCTCAGGCATGTCTGCCTCAATACTTAGGGTTATTACAATAATGTGCATTATAAAATTATTGTGATCATTTCAGATTTTGCCAAGAAATCTATAAAATGGTTGAGACAGTGTCCATTACAACAAGTGTTTCAACAAACTTAGACATAATATTCAGCTCACTTATGATAATTTTGTTAAAAATTTTATCTTCACTGTTCAGCAGCAATACTTCATAAAAATATCTACACATTTACCTTTAGCACTCACTACACATATGCAGATGAAAAACTGACAAAGCGTGTCCAATCCTGGTTTTTCCCAAAAAATAACGTTTGACTTTTCATGCAATTTTTCTCCAGTTACATGTACATCTTGTGTTGGTAAGGTACTTATTTGTAAAACAGGGCTCCAGATAAAATGCACTGAAATAAGTTTCATGCCTTTCCCACAAAACATGACTTAGTACCCATTAGAACAGCCACAAAAACACACCTATATAATTTTGACCTCCTTTAACCCCACTTTTGTATAGTAAAACTGGGGTTTTAAGGGGTATACATTTTCTTATTTTGCTATAAAACATAGATTGTGGCTACATGTTAGAACCGCCTTGCCAAGGCAGTTCTAATGAGTACCCACAATTTATGTGTTGAGCAGAAATATGAAAAATATCAGAATTTTTTATCTGAAAATTTTCCTTTTTAAGGTTGTTAAATTTTCAATATAGCATGCTTCCATAATAAAATACTCACATTTGTGTGTGGAGAAGTAAGAAAAACACAAGAATTAAGCAGAAGAGGCCTGTCAGTCTTGCAATGTAACAAAACATAAGGGCTGAAGTAATAATGATGTGAAATATACAAAAATTAACCCTTGGCACACCCACTTCTAATGTTCAGCCAATCAGATTACTTGATCCAGGTTGTTGATTCAAATTCACATACTTAATGACAAACAGTGCAGATCTAAAGAAGCCAACTGATATGGATCTCCACTGATTGCAAATACATGGTTGTTTGCAAAAGGAGGGCTGAGGGCATATCCTGGGTCAGCAGTACCAGGGTTAAATGTTGATCAAATAATAATCATCAGAATCTATATTAGGAAAGCTATAAATGGCTGTATGATCAGAAATGGGGCAAAACACATATGTGTTAAAAATGACCAAGTAGCTAGACAATGCATCATAGATCACGGTATTAAATGATACAACATTGTTTAAGGTAGTGTTACGTAGGAAGTTTATGCCAGGTTTGATGATTGTAGGTCTTGCAGTAAATCATGAACATATCAGGGTTACCTTATCAAGATCTAAATAGTTATACAGAGAAATTCACTACAATACAAAAGGATACCCAAACACCATTTTATGAGCCACTTCTAGTGACTGCCAAAACTCATCAGGTACAAAATGTGTCTGCATGAAAAGTGAGTTGATGACCCTCATTGATATCAAGGCTAGGAGAAGGGTTTTCTCAGATGACATTATTCTTTTGATGATGGATGGACCTAGTACTTCGTCATCGAACAAATACCCATCATCTTCTTCACTAAACTTATGGATGTGACCTTGAATTTTATGTGACTGTGGACAACTGTTTCTCATTCTGTCAAAATCATCTGGATTATATTTTGTCTTCCGCCTTCGGATAGTTGCAGCACTTTTGGTCATTTCTCTTTCCTCTGAAAGACAATTAGAAATTGAAATTGTAAAAATAAATCTAAATGAAATATAACAAGTTATAAAACTAAAATTAGGTTTTTTGGATCCCCTTTTTGTTGAGCATATATTTAACCCTTAAAGTGCTAAACAAAATTGTAGTAGATTAAATTCTAAATTTTGTTTTTTGTTTTTTTTTCAGAGAAAACAAGACTTGACATTTCAAGTGAATTGTCAGCCAGGCAGACAATCCACATGAAATGTCACCTTATTCTCAGAAAAAAAAAATCAAAATGTTGTCTGCTGCAGTAGTGATTAGTACCATACTTATCAAATACTAGGTTAACAATTCCACTATTAGTGTTTCATAATCAAGAAATGAGGTACATCTACTACTTTTATTGTATCATATTTTTTAAATATAGTACATATACTGTACTGTATTTTCAGAGCTAGTAGAAAGTGCAATTGTTGTGAAGGGTATCTGTTTGTTAGACACATAATCAGGTGTGATGTACTTCCCCAAGTGTATCTATCGAGCCTTTACTTCTTGGCCATAGCTGAATTAGTTTCGAGTATCGAACGTGAAATGGGTCCCCAAATAAATTTGCCCATTTGACGAAGGAAGACGAAGGTAGTAATATTATTTCTATAGCTGAATGTCTCCAAGTACGTTCACCTTATTCTGTATCAGCTGCAATCACTTTCTAAATGGATGGGCAGAGCATTCTTGCAAAAAATGTACATGAATATGTATTATCAGTAATCAAACACTGAGCAATCCATAGTATAATACATTAATTAACCAAGACGTGAGCCAAACTATAATGTATAGGATGAAAAAAAAACAGGTAGCATGACAATACATTATAGGTGATGTCTCTCCAGTTAATATCCTGATATGAAGGATGGTGACCTATATTAACATCATCCCTGCAAATGATGCTAATGGAGCATGTTCTGTCCCATAAAATTTCTCACGCTGAGCGAGAATAGAACCCAGGACATATGATATGGTACCTGCAGTCGAATTACAGTCAAAACGGCCCCAAGTCAGAACGGCCCCCATTTGGTCAAAACGGCCCCATTAATTAGTCAAAACGGCCCCACAGCCCCAAAATGAAGGTCAAAACGGCCCCAAGTCAATACGGTCCCATTTTTTTTTTTTGTAAATGCATAGACAAACAGACGGACAACTTAGTGTTTAGGAGTAGGAAATACTTGTAATGGCAAAATTATGTATATACTTGTAAACAACAATGAAACAGGTGAGTATTATGTTATGTAAGCAATGAAATGTAATAAAATAAATGATACTGAAAACAGAGTTTGTGTTTTGTTTTCTTTTGTTATAAACAAAAAGTTAATTGTAAATAAATACCATTTGATTATTATACTCATATCATATCATATCATATCATAATCGGATTTTTGATTAATATGCAAGGGCAACATCCACATCAGTGGGCCCCCTTCCAGATAGCTGGCTTGCTGCACGCATGGCAGATCTCACACCAGATCTCCAGGTATGTCTATCATGAGGGTTGATATCCGAGGGCTTCCACTCTCCGCGATCCCTCCCTGTCAGCTGCTTCCATGTCATCTTGGGCCTCCCAGGCCCACGCTTTCCACCTACCTGTATGTCAAAGGCTGTCTTGACTGCACCACTGGAGTGTTCCACATGTCCATACCATCGTTTTCTCCTTCAGAATGCGGTCCAGATCCTCAATGCCAAGTCACACAAGTAGCTCACTGGATCTGGTGGTGACAATTTCTTGGGGCCTGACACTGCAGATCTGTCTGATCATTGCCCTGTCATTTCGCTGCAGATGCTGGAGGTTTGGCTTTGTCAATGTCTAAGTCTCACTGGCATGGAGCATAGCGCTCCGCACACAAGAGCTGTACACACGGCCACATGTTTTGAAAGAGAGGTGGTGTGAAGAAAGAACTGGTAGCAGATCCTTGAACTTCTTCCAGGCGGTTTTCACACGTGTTGTGGTTGAAAGTTCACAGCCACCTGCTGCTGAGAGCATGTCTCCTAGGTAGCAAAAGGAAGCTACCACCTCAAGCTTGTCAGGTCCGACCTGGACCTCCTGTGATCTGCCATCCAAGGGGCATGCAGTTCCCTGGCACCGTGTACATCTGTAGTCAGGGTCTTTTTTTCAAGTGCTTGAGCCCACTGCATTTCTTGTGCACCCAGTGCTTGCAGCCATTGCAGAAGATGCTGTTGCTGCCCACTCCAGTGCAACAGACGGCCCATGGAAACTCGCCTGAACTCTGTGGGGCATACACAGACAAAAAGGGGTAACCACACTTTGGCCGTCTATGAGTTTCACTAATGTGATTCTGTCGGAGACTCTCTGAACCTCAAAAACTTTCTCTATCCACTCTTCTGCGACAAACACTCCTACACCAGCAGTGCCATTGTCATTTCCTGACCAGTAGAGCTTGTACCTGGTTTCCTTGCCCTTGATTGTGCGACAGTTGCAACCATGGTATCTGGTCTCCTGAATGCAGCAGACCCACTTTCCTGCAGGATAGTGTTTCCACTACCTCGCAAACTCTTCTTCTCAGGGTGTTCACATTGAGTGTTCCCACCCTGAATTTCCTCAGGTGCTTGCTTGATTCGCCACAATGGCCCGACCCTGCCTTCAACACCTGACAGGTGGCCAAGCCGGAGACGTTACTAACAGAACGTTGCTGTCTGTTGGCACCGCCTAACTGTGTACCTTTTCTTCTGCTTGCCATGTAAGATTTTGGAACAACTTTTTCACGGGATCGCCTGTCCTAGCTGACATCCCAACTCAGTTCTTTTACGGCATCTGAGCATGCACGTCCTTCCCACACTCTGGCAGTGTGCTTTGCCGTTGTCCCTATAAAGAAAGGATCGTCCACCAAATCACATTAGCTAGAACACCAAGCCATCGGTCTGTAAATGATTGCTGCCTAGCTCTGCCACCCAGGTTGTGGCAGCCTCGTAACCCTGAAGGTGGGGAGGCAACTGTGACAGAGGGCAGCCTCACATTCCCACACTCATATTGCGTGTCACAGATGGATACAGTTTTATGTCATACCCAGGACTGTACTAGTATATAACAATAATCACAGAAGTGTGAAACGGGACCAAATTGAAGATAGTTTCAAACTTCCTTCTTATTACCAAGCTTTCTTTGCTTTTTAACGCGAAATAACCAATATTTTTAATTAGTGACATTTGCTTAGCCATCATATATCATAATCAAGTCTGGATACTGGAATACTCGCAGACTGCAACTCTATTGTGTTAAACAAAAACGGAATCTTGTTATTTATATTACTTATGTTATTTATGTTACTGCAATTTGAATTGAGAATAATAAAATGTGAATTGTGCATTTTTTTATCTGCCTTAACAGCTATTATGAATCAATCCGCGTCATAAAGGATCAGCGTCCAAAAATGACCCCGTTTTCGACTATTTTCCCTACAAAAAAAGTTAATATAGACAAGATTTATTCAGTTGAAATTGATTAGCGCTGAAAAATGCTTTTATATACATTACTTTTTACTTAAATCCTAAGTCGAATTTGAGGCCATTTTTGGGGCCGTTTTGACCAATTTGCAACTGCAGTTGGGGCCGTTTTGACCAATATGGGGCCGTTTCGGCTTTGGGCCGTTTTGACTTGGGGCCGTTTTGACCCGATACCCCTGCAGTCAGTGCATGAACCACTTTGCTACCAGGTTCCTGCCACTGATCATTAGACTCATCACTGAGAAGATATTGCTGTGATATTAATCTATCATTATATATATTCATTGACGTTCTTTACTGCAAAAAATAAATTCCCTGGGGCTTTTTAAAAAGCTAATCTTGTGACTATTGTACCCCTTACACATTGCTTACCGACCGATGCTGACAGAATGTGTTTGTTTGCTAGATATTGCCCTAGATATCAAGTTTCTCTGATCAACTGTCCCATGTCCTGACTCGTTTGGAAATACGGAAGCTGGAAACATCTGAAAAATCAATAAAATTTGTTGTGTTGCCTACAATCAACACCTCTTGATTGAAAAGTCTCCAAGGGAGCTAACATCTATCAGGAGAGAAATGGACGTTAACTTCAGGAATCGTCCCGATGACAGCGTGAATTATTATAATTCCGTTTCCGTGCCAAGAGTTATTATGTTTGCAGAAGGTAGAAGTCTATTCTCAAATAGCTGCAGCTTAAAGACTCCATATTCCTCAAAAATAGACAGTATTATCCACGAAAGATTTAGAAAATTGATATATAGTATTAATACAATCATAGAATGTGGCACTTGACAAGGGTAACAAGACGTTTCGCCCCCAGGTTTGCCCCCTGGTCGTTCCCCCCCCTAGTCGTTTCGCCCCCTTTTTGGTCCCCTAGTCGTTTCGCCCCCAACCCTAGTCGTTTCGCCCCCAAACCATTTCCCCCTATTTTTTTTATATAAAAGATTTATTAACTCCATGTGAGACAGAGAGAAAGGGGGAGAGAGAGCAGAGCATGTACTTTGAATGATAATGTTAATTAGGAACTATGATAAGTATTACCTGTTTTGATCAATACCGTTAATCACATTGTTTATTTGGTTTGACTCATTAATCACACAATTAATGCGATTAATGATGAGGTGTGAAAACACGCGCTCTTTGCAAAGTTAAACACCTTTAATTATTGCTTCAGCACCTTTACCAGTTTTGTTTTAAATTGACTGACGACACCAGAGATGTTCGTGTGAACAGTCATGATTAAGTTACGAGACTTTAGAACAGATAGTTAATTGTCATTTGCTGTTATTAAAATATGTAACAAAAATAAAACTAATGAATAAAAAAGATATATGACAAAAAAAAAAAAAAAAAAAAATGAAAGAAAGAAAAAAATAATATGCAAAACAAGTGATTAAACGTAAAAAAAAAATAAAAGATAATAAAACAATAAAATACATAAAAAAAATACATAAATAAGATTAAAAAAAAAAAAAAAAGAAAAAAGAAAAAGAAAAAAAAGATGGTCGGTAAATAGTTACACTAAAATTTTTGAAGAAAACAACCTCACACCTCTCCGAGTGGCGACTTTTAAGTTCTTGAGGGGGGTGCGTGGGGGGAGGGGGTGGGGGGAGGGGGGCGGTAACTTAGAGGTAATTTTGGTACGGGTGTGCGAGCCAGTATTTCAAAACCTACCCCATTCATATACTTGGCCTTTGAAAAAACGGACCCATTCATATACTTGATCATCCAAAATGTTGACCTATTCATAAACTGCCCTTTGATTTTTTTTGTATCCATTTTTGCTGGTTGTTACACAAATATCACAGTCAATTCATGTAATACCAAGAGGATAAGCAGCCTCGAAAAATCTCTGAGCGAAAAATATGTGCATATACCAGGATGTCAGAAAAATGGGGCCCTCATAGGGAATCCAGAAAAAACTGGGCCATTCATATATTTTTTGTTGAAAAAAGGGGACCAATCATATACCTGGCAGTGCTGAAAAAGGGGGCTATTCGGCACGCACGTCCGTAATATGTCATACATAGGAAGTTACCACCCCCCCCCCCCCTCCCGCCCCCACGAGCTTTTAAGGCCCGGTGCCGGCCGGTAAATAAGGATAAGTTATCCTTAGGCTGACGTGACAGGGCGATGATGCTACTTAAATAGTTGCCTCTTCTCACCTCTAATAAAAGTTCAACAGTGAAAATTAGTTTTACAATGAAAAGTGGGCGAAACGACTAGGGAGGCGAAACGACTAGGGGGGAAACGACCAGGGAGGAAACGTCTTGGGGGCGAAACGACTAGGGGAGGAAATGGTTTGGGGGCGAAACGTCTCGGATTCCTTGACAAGCAGTAAAATTTCAGTTCTTGAACTAGATCAAAACTGAAATGATTTGTAATCATATCTCTGAATTAATGTTGCCAACATTAATTCAGAGAGTGGATAATAAAATCATTTCATTTTTTGATTCAGTTCAAAAACGAGAATCTAACTGGAATTTTACAGGCTGTCATGTCAAACTGTTTATGGTTATATCTTGGACCCAATATACACGGTATTATTAGGTCCGAGGTTATATTAATACCATATATCAATCTATTAAACATAGGGCAGAATAGTCGTTATAGTCCACACACACAAACTTAAGAGCTGCCCGTTGGACTTTGAACAGATATTCAACTTACGACAGCGTAACCGAAATGCACACATCTTGGCTGGAGAGCTCTGGACCAGAGGCGAGCTGCATGTTTTACAAAATTATGAGCGGTCTTGTTGCCGTACCACTACCTACATATTTCCAGCGGACCACATCAAGGACACGTCATGGCCTGTCCCATCCACTCGCAATCAGACAGATTCATACCTTCTTCAATTTTTATAAATATTCATTCTTCCCCTTGGCTGTCTGGCAATGGAACAGACTACCCTCTAATGTTGTACTCCTGCCTACACTGACTCAGTTCAGTGTGGCAGTCCGGTCTCTCGAACACCAAATGCCATAAACACAACAGCCCTGTTTTTGTGATGCTTCGAGCAAGGTTAATATGTTCAAACTGTTTCTGTGTGTTTGGCCTGTGTCTGCCTTTATAATGTTTTATCTCAATTTATGTTTCGTTTACGTTCTCCTGTCCTTTTATGGCTAAGATGGGTTGTGTTAGTTGATTATGGCTTTTCCTTGGCATCTTTATTTTAAATTTATTCTTAAACCTGTTGCTCCGAGTGCAATATATAGAGATGCTCGGAGCAAAGTAAAGTTGTGCCTAGAAATTGTTGCTCCGAGTGCAATGTAAAGAGATACTCGGAGCAATGTAAAGTTTTGCTTAGAAATCGTTGCTCCGAGTCAATGTTTAGAGATGCTCAGATCAAAGTAAAGTTGTGCTTAGAAATTGTTGCTCCGAGAGCAATGTATGGAGATGCTCGGAGCAATGTAAAGTTGTGCTCCGAGCACAATGTATAGAGCTGTTCGGAGCAAAGTAAAGTTGTGCTTAGATATTGTTGCTCTGAGCGCAATGTATGGAGATGCTCGGAGCAATGTAAAGTTGTACTCCGAGCACAATGTATAGTGATGCTCGGAGCAAAGTAAAGTTGTGCTTAGAAATTGTTGCTCTGAGTGCAATGTATGGAGATGCTCAGAGCAAAGTAAAGTTGTGGTTAGAAATTGTTGCTCTGAATGCAATGTATGGAGATGCTCAGGGCAAAGTAAAGTTGTGCTCCGAGCGCAATGTATAGAGATGCTCGGAGCAAAGTAAAGTTGAGCTTAGAAATTGTTGCTCCGAGCGCAATGTATGGGAATGTTCGGAGCAAAGTAAAGTTGTGCTCCGAGCGTAATGTATAGAGATGCTCGGAGCAAAGTAAAGTTGAGCTTAGAAATTGTTGCTCCGAGCGCAATGTATGGGAATGTTCGGAGCAAAGTAAAGTTGTGCTCCGAGCGTAATGTAAAGAGATGCTCGGAGCACAGTAAAGTTGTGCTTAGAAATTGTTGCTCCGAGTGCAATGTATAGAAATGCTCGGAGGTATATATGTGTGTGTGCTTAGAAATAGTTGCACCGAGAGCAATTTATAGTTGTGCTCGGAGCAACGTACCTTTATGCTAAGAAACTGTTGCTCCGAGGGCAATTTTTAGCTCTGTTCTGAGCAATGTTAATTTGTACTTGCTCCAGGTGCAGTTTTTTGTTTTGTTCGAAGCAACAAATTGCGGCTCAGAAGTCTTTTCTCCGAGTATAATTTATAATTATGCTTGCAGCAACGTAAACTTGTGTGTAGTAATAGTTGCCTAAAGGATAATTAAGATATAGTTCTCTACATTTCTTCAATAACAGATATTGTAAGAATTTTAGAACACCTTACACCTAGGCAATATCAACAAAGATAATAATAATAATAACGCACATTTTAATCGCCTCGCCTTGCCTCTCCTCTCCTCGCCGAGACGATTATGGTAAATTTCAACAACACGTTTTTCTTCAGGGTCCGGTTGTTCAAAGCGTCGTTAGCTTAACGAGCTCGTTAAGGGTCATTTCGTTAACTGTTTTAGCGGATTCATTATACAATATTCTGATATTTTTTGCTGAAAAAATGTGAGTAGCTTTTGCAATGCAAAAGCTACTCACATTTTTTCAGCAAAAAATTACAGCATATTTGCGTATCATTCGATGTAAATTTTAACGAATCGTTAACTAACGCCATCGTTAGTTTTGAACAACTGGGCCCAGAATAAGAAAATGATCACTAAATTACTTATCATTTTCTACTTGTCACTTTTGTGATATGTATCAAGAATGAGGGTTCCTTATGTTGTAATAAATGTAAAGGGCAATAATTTAGTTCCCATATAACATGCACTAACTAGGCATTATAAAAAGATCTGGGCCCAGTTGTTCAAAGCTAACGATGTCGTTAGTTAACGATTCGTTAAAATTTACATCAAGTGATACGCAAATATGCTGAAATTTTTTGCTGAAAAAATGTGAGTACTCACATTTTTTCAGCAAAAAATATCTGAATATTGTGTATGATTGAATCCACTAAAACTGTTAACGAAATGACCCTTAACGAGCTCGTTAAGCTAACGACGCTTTGAACAACTGGGCCCTGGATTTTTCCCTCTAAAATTATAAAGATTATTTTGTTTTACAGGAAAAATACAACATAGTTATCAATTTGTTCTTATTATAAAGGGGTTGTCCTTGGGAAGCAAGCGATCGGAGGCACAGATTTTGAGCACAATTTTTTGCTACAACCCTACTTCTTTTCAGGGTTCTTGATAACAGATCTTTTATTATTATTATTATTTTATTTATTTTTTTTTTCATGAAAGAATCTTTAGGAATAAATAACAAATCCTATCCTAAAACCGCAGGTCTCTTTTACTTTCTGAGTATGTATCGAGAGTCTTTGAGGCCGTTTCCTACCAACAGACGATGCTAGGAACTGACATTCGCTAAGGTTTGTCGCGACCAGGCTGTACTCGAAGCGACTTCGATTTTTAAATTTCCGCAACCATCCAGGAAGCCTTTAAAATATTAAACTCCATAAGCAGCCGCCAAAAAAGTATACTTCCGGGGAAAAAATCGGAAGAATTACAGTGAAACGGGCTGGTCGCTCATTCTCCTGTCGTCAGTGTAAATACTGGGTTAAAATAAAGAAAGTTAAGAAAGATGCGACAAATTTTCAGTTTTTTCCTCTATTTTTCTCCATGTGATTCAGTTTTATGAATCGAAAATTCTGAGAGTGCTAAATTTACGTGGTTCTCTCTCTCTCTAGAGCTCTCTCTCTCTCTCTCTCTCTCTCTCTCTCTCTCTCTCTCTAAGGAATATCTAGCTATAGCTTATCTAAGGCTGCGATCACACCAAAGACTTGATCCGGATCAAACTGATACAAACCAGAGTTTTGCTAACCTTAGGACACAGCCTAGGTGATCTAGTTGAACTAGATCAAGTTGAGTTCACTGATCGAGATGGGTTATGGAAAAAGTCAGAGACAAGATAATTCGTTGAACAACATTTTATTCAAATATTCCATGGGGTGTTCATACTAGAATATCGGGATGTTGCCCAAAATTCTAGTAGAGCGGGTTAGGGTATTAACCATAGGATTAATGTGGGTTATTTGTTTTCTTGCATAAATACGCTATTCTATGTTGGTGATGTCTTACGGATGAAATCTTTCAGGCCATAAAAGGAAGCCAAATTTAGATAGATAGATAGATAGATAGATAGATAGATAGATAGATAGATAGATAGATAGATAGATAGATAGATAGATAGATAGATAGATAGATAGATAGATAGATAGATAGATAGATAGATAGATAGATAGATAGATAGATTTTATTTCCTCCATTAGGAGAGTTGATTCAAGAGCATACACATATAATTAGAAAAAGTAAACATCATAAAGGCAACAGACATAAATGCAGATCTAACTATTTACAGGACCGGAGGTGAAATAGTACGGGTAATCAGGTTTTACAGATATGTTTGAAAGTATCACCATAAATGAAATAAGTATTGCCAGGGGAAGGACCTTATCTTCCTCTAGGCCCTGCCCTTACTGAACGATACTTGAGTCGAAAATGATATCAAGCTCCTGTGCATGCAGATGTACAACATATAACCAACATACATATAGCTGTACATACACATATACCACCCATACATATACAAAAAAGCAACACTTCATAAGCGATGTCTAGACATATCTATATATGTATTTACAACAAACAGCAACTTCGACCTCCCAGCAGGAAGATCTCAACATCACCATCGATATTTACATATGACATCCATCCAACGCCGTGCACCCGCCCAGCAGGCAGAGACCGTCGATTTAACGTCAAACCCACGTCCGCTCGACGTCATGACGTCAATCAGCGTCGGTTTGACGTCGTGTTTTAAATAGTTCCATTTTGCAGCCATGTATGAAAACTGAGGTTACACATAACAAATTGTAGTTTTCTCAATGACTTACCATATATACACTGTCTCATCCGTAGAACTTTATTTGTTGCTGATCAAATTTTAATAACTTCATACTTTTCAAATCTAAAATTTAACTAATTTTCGGTTTATATCAACCTTGACTGACACTATCTTACATATGTCCCGTGTCGCATTACTGGGAATATCGGCCTGAACGCTCCATATTAGCCCGAAAGCCTTCATTAATCAGGCTCGAGGCTAATATGGAACTGTCGGGCCGATATGCCTATGAACGCCATACGAGACATGTCGTAACCGTTTAATTGCATGCATTCTGCTCCTAACTATAAATCAAAATTAAAAAGACAGATTTAAGAAATGAATTTTCATTTTTCTGAAGTTCATTGAGGTATGATCGCAGTGGGTTGCGTGCAAAGTGAATGGTTCATGTAAACTTTGCCAGCAACCCCCTGTCGTTCATACCTCCTTTTCGAAAAAATCAGGTTCATTACTTATATTTACATTTTATTTTATTGTCAGCGGTGAAATCAGTGTATATCTGATGAAAATAAAAATGATATCAATCACTAGTGAATTGATATCGTATCATTTCACTATAGTGAATGATACGATTTATATTTTCACTCCTCTCTTTGGACGACTTCGGTTTTCTTCACTGTTTCAGAAGTGGATGTTACCTCCACTTCAGATTTTTGAACACCTCTAACTTCTTTGTTTCCGAACTAAACTATCAAGTGTTGGTATGCATTTTCTTAGTTAGAATGTAAGGAACATTATGGTGTCAAAATTATTTTGATTCGCCGAAACTTTTTGTTTTTTGTCTCTCCAGAGGTTCACATGTTAAGCACTGAGCGTCGACGCCATGACGTTCATGTTTTGTTTGGTGACGTTACTTATGACGTCAGAAACGCGCATTGACGTGTGAACAATAAAATAAAAAGAAAATTACATATTACTGAATACCATAAAAATTTATCTCATGTAATGAAAACATTCAAATTTTCACTCGTGCTTCGCACTCGTGAAAATACTGATGTTTTCATTTCACTCGATGACAATATTTATGGTATTCACAGCAAAAGAATAAATATCCTCTATATTTTTCTCGCATGTGTTAAAGAAAACTGTACAATAGGGGCTGCAAAAAAAAAAAAAAAAAAAAAAAAAGCCGAAATAATTTAATACAGTAATAACATTTAAATGGCGAAACAACAGCGAAGTCATCATAACGAATGCTCGTCCAGTCAACCAAAAGATGCCATTTCACCACACGTGTTCCACTGCGTTTATTTAAGGAATGAATTTTATTTTGCTGAAGTTCATCAAAGTATGCACGACAGTGGGTCGCGTGCAAAGTAACTGAGCCCCGAAAAGGCTCATGTATACTTGTTAGCGATCCAATGCCGTTCATACTTCGATGAACATAAGCAAAATTATGTTTATTACTTATATTTACATTTCTTCTCATAAATCGGAGGAAAAATGCTTCAAGTGCTACTTTTGAAGCTAAGAAATACTCATACGACGTTTTTATGCAAACAGTGTAACAGCGCGAACGTCGTCAATGACAAATTAGATTTTCTAAAACCATTTAGACAGACGTCACTTGACGTCATGTGATGTCGCTTGACCCGAGGTATTCATACAAGTATGAACAACATTGTGTTCTGTAGGTTTACACTAGGCTTTACACTGGAAATATTAAAAAATGAACTACACTGGGCTCTGTAGGTTCATAAGAGTCTAAGATCGGAAATGTAAATATTGCTAAATTACATTAGAGTTATCCTTTAGAGCTTGATGTTAGCTCACGAAAAAGCGGCATCAGTAGCAGCCCTAGCCGCAGCGATGTCACGTAGCAGGCCGATAAGGCTTCACGCATGCACAAGCGGTCTTGATACGCATTGAGAATGAGAGCCATGTCGCACCGTGTAACCAAGCAAATTGTTACTATATTTACGTAGTAAACCATGAAATAGATGTTTATAATTACGCCTCTTTCCTTTCATCATGGGTCACAATATGACAAAGTTCAACATGTATATGGTCCATTTCTGCACGACAAAGTACTTTGTTTGTTTGTGTTGAGGTTTTACGGCCCAGTCAATCCAATGGGGTCATGTCGAGCACGGTCAGTTTACTTAACCACACGTTTATTGGACAGGCTTGGTCCTATAAGCGATTAACCAGTACTGTGCACATTCTTTCGCCAGAAACTGTCAACTGCCCTTCTTCAATCAGCGGAAGGGAGAGAATGACCGTAGAAAATATTTCATGATCAATCTCCACGAAAGAATGCTGCCGACCTCGGCAGGGGTTGAACCCGCGACCTCCTGGTCTCCAGTGGGATGGTGCATCCATCTGAGCCGGGGCCGGGGTGGGGAAAATCTTCAATTTTTTTCGGTTTTTTGAAAAGCTTGCGAAAATGAAGAAAATCATCATAATCTGACATCAGGACAACTAAGATATAAAAATTCACTCATTTGGATGAAATCTGGGCACAAGTGTGAAATGGGCGAAAAGGGTCCCCAGGGCCGGGGTGGGGAAAATCTTCAATTTTTTCGATGTTTCGAAAAGTTTGCGAAAATGAAGAAAATCATCATAATCTGACATCAGGACAACTAAGATATAAAAATTCACTCATTTGGATGAAATCTGGGCACAAGTGTGAAATGGGCGAAAAGGGTCCCCAGGGCCGGGGTGGGGAAAATCTTCAATTTTTTCGATGTTTCGAAAAGTTTGCGAAAATGAAGAAAATCATCATAATCTGACATCAGGACAACTAAGATATAAAAATTCACTCATTTGGATGAAATCTGGACACAAGTGTGAAATGGGCGAAAAGGGTCCCCAGGGCCGGGGTGGGGAAAATCTTCAATTTTTTCGATGTTTCGAAAAGTTTGCGAAAATGAAGAAAATCATCATAATCTGACATCAGGACAACTAAGATATAAAAATTCACTCATTTGGATGAAATCTGGGCACAAGTGTGAAATGAGCGAAAAGCGTCCTCAGGGCCGGGGTGGGGAAAATCTTCAATTTTTTCGATTATTCGAAAAGTTTGCGAAAATGAATAAAATCATCATAATCTGACATCGGGACATATAAAAATTCACTCATTTGGGATGAAATCAGGGCAAAAATGTTAAATGAGCGACAAGGGTCCCAGGACCGGGATGGGGAAAATCTTCAATTTTTTAGATTTTTTGAAAAGTTTGTGAAAATGAAGAAAATCATCATAATCTGACATCAGGACATATAAAAATTCACTCATTTGGATGAAATCTGGGCACAAGTGTGAAATGAGCGAAAAGGGTCCCCAGGGCTAGGGTGGGGAAATTCTTCAATTTTTTTCGATTCTTCAAAAAGTTTGCAAAAATGAAGAAAATCATCACAATCTGACATCAGGACAACTAAGATATAAAAATTCACTCATTTGGATGAAATCTGGGCACAAGTGTGAAATGGGCGAAAAGGGTCCCCAGGGCCGGGGTGGGGAAAATCTTCAATTTTTTCGATGTTTCGAAAAGTTTGCGAAAATGAAGAAAATCATCATAATCTGACATCAGGACAACTAAGATATAAAAATTCACTCATTTGGATGAAATCTGGGCACAAGTGTGAAATGGGCGAAAAAGGGTCCCCAGGGCCGGGGTGGGGAAAATCTTCAATTTTTTCGATGTTTCGAAAAGTTTGCGAAAATGAAGAAAATCATCATAATCTGACATCAGGACAACTAAGATATAAAAATTCACTCATTTGGATGAAATCTGGGCACAAGTGTGAAATGGGCGAAAAGGGTCCCCAGGGCCGGGGTGGGGAAAATCTTCAATTTTTTCGATGTTTCGAAAAGTTTGCGAAAATGAAGAAAATCATCATAATCTGACATCAGGACAACTAAGATATAAAAATTCACTCATTTGGATGAAATCTGGGCACAAGTGTGAAATGGGCGAAAAGGGTCCCCAGGGCCGGGGTGGGGAAAATCTTCAATTTTTTCGATGTTTCGAAAAGTTTGCGAAAATGAAGAAAATCATCATAATCTGACATCAGGACAACTAAGATATAAAAATTCACTCATTTGGATGAAATCTGGGCACAAGTGTGAAATGGGCGAAAAGGGTCCCCAGGGCCGGGGTGGGGAAAATCTTCAATTTTTTCGATGTTTCGAAAAGTTTGCGAAAATGAAGAAAATCATCATAATCTGACATCAGGACAACTAAGATATAAAAATTCACTCATTTGGATGAAATCTGGGCACAAGTGTGAAATGGGCGAAAAGGGTCCCCAGGGCCGGGGTGGGGAAAATCTTCAATTTTTTCGATGTTTCGAAAAGTTTGCGAAAATGAAGAAAATCATCATAATCTGACATCAGGACAACTAAGATATAAAAATTCACTCATTTGGATGAAATCTGGGCACAAGTGTGAAATGGGCGAAAAGGGTCCCCAGGGCCGGGGTGGGGAAAATCTTCAATTTTTTCGATGTTTCGAAAAGTTTGCGAAAATGAAGAAAATCATCATAATCTGACATCAGGACAACTAAGATATAAAAATTCACTCATTTGGATGAAATCTGGGCACAAGTGTGAAATGGGCGAAAAGGGTCCCCAGGGCCGGGGTGGGGAAAATCTTCAATCTTTTCGATGTTTCGAAAAGTTTGCGAAAATGAAGAAAATCATCATAATCTGACATCAGGACAACTAAGATATAAAAATTCACTCATTTGGATGAAATCTGGGCACAAGTGTGAAATGGGCGAAAAGGGTCCCCAGGGCCGGGGTGGGGAAAATCTTCAATCTTTTTCGATGTTTCGAAAAGTTTGCGAAAATGAAGAAAATCATCATAATCTGACATCAGGACAACTAAGATATAAAAATTCACTCATTTGGATGAAATCTGGGCACAAGTGTGAAATGGGCGAAAAGGGTCCCCAGGGCCGGGGTGGGGAAAATCTTCAATTTTTTCGATGTTTCGAAAAGTTTGCGAAATTGAAGAAAATCATCATAATCTGACATCAGGACAACTAAGATATAAAAATTCACTCATTTGGATGAAATCTGGGCACAAGTGTGAAATGGGCGAAAAGGGTCCCCAGGGCCGGGGTGGGGAAAATCTTCAATTTTTTCGATGTTTCGAAAAGTTTGCGAAATTGAAGAAAATCATCATAATCTGACATCAGGACAACTAAGATATAAAAATTCACTCATTTGGATGAAATCTGGGCACAAGTGTGAAATGGGCGAAAAGGGTCCCCAGGGCCGGGGTGGGGAAAATCTTCAATTTTTTCGATGTTTCGAAAAGTTTGCGAAATTGAAGAAAATCATCATAATCTGACATCAGGACAACTAAGATATAAAAATTCACTCATTTGGATGAAATCTGGGCACAAGTGTGAAATGGGCGAAAAGGGTCCCCAGGGCCGGGGTGGGGAAAATCTTCAATTTTTTCGATGTTTCGAAAAGTTTGCGAAATTGAAGAAAATCATCATAATCTGACATCAGGACAACTAAGATATAAAAATTCACTCATTTGGATGAAATCTGGGCACAAGTGTGAAATGGGCGAAAAGGGTCCCCAGGGCCGGGGTGGGGAAAATCTTCAATTTTTTCGATGTTTCGAAAAGTTTGCGAAATTGAAGAAAATCATCATAATCTGACATCAGGACAACTAAGATATAAAAATTCACTCATTTGGATGAAATCTGGGCACAAGTGTGAAATGGGCGAAAAGGGTCCCCAGGGCCGGGGTGGGGAAAATCTTCAATTTTTTCGATGTTTCGAAAAGTTTGCGAAATTGAAGAAAATCATCATAATCTGACATCAGGACAACTAAGATATAAAAATTCACTCATTTGGATGAAATCTGGGCACAAGTGTGAAATGGGCGAAAAGGGTCCCCAGGGCCGGGGTGGGGAAAATCTTCAATTTTTTCGATGTTTCGAAAAGTTTGCGAAATTGAAGAAAATCATCATAATCTGACATCAGGACAACTAAGATATAAAAATTCACTCATTTGGATGAAATCTGGGCACAAGTGTGAAATGGGCGAAAAGGGTCCCCAGGGCCGGGGTGGGGAAAATCTTCAATTTTTTCGATGTTTCGAAAAGTTTGCGAAATTGAAGAAAATCATCATAATCTGACATCAGGACAACTAAGATATAAAAATTCACTCATTTGGATGAAATCTGGGCACAAGTGTGAAATGGGCGAAAAGGGTCCCCAGGGCCGGGGTGGGGAAAATCTTCAATTTTTTCGATGTTTCGAAAAGTTTGCGAAATTGAAGAAAATCATCATAATCTGACATCAGGACAACTAAGATATAAAAATTCACTCATTTGGATGAAATCTGGGCACAAGTGTGAAATGGGCGAAAAGGGTCCCCAGGGCCGGGGTGGGGAAAATCTTCAATTTTTTCGATGTTTCGAAAAGTTTGCGAAATTGAAGAAAATCATCATAATCTGACATCAGGACAACTAAGATATAAAAATTCACTCATTTGGATGAAATCTGGGCACAAGTGTGAAATGGGCGAAAAGGGTCCCCAGGGCCGGGGTGGGGAAAATCTTCAATTTTTTCGATGTTTCGAAAAGTTTGCGAAATTGAAGAAAATCATCATAATCTGACATCAGGACAACTAAGATATAAAAATTCACTCATTTGGATGAAATCTGGGCACAAGTGTGAAATGGGCGAAAAGGGTCCCCAGGGCCGGGGTGGGGAAAATCTTCAATTTTTTCGATGTTTCGAAAAGTTTGCGAAATTGAAGAAAATCATCATAATCTGACATCAGGACAACTAAGATATAAAAATTCACTCATTTGGATGAAATCTGGGCACAAGTGTGAAATGGGCGAAAAGGGTCCCCAGGGCCGGGTGGGGAAAATCTTCAATTTTTTCGATGTTTCGAAAGTTTGCGAAATTGAAGAAAATCATCATAATCTGACATCAGGACAACTAAGATATAAAAATTCACTCATTTGGATGAAATCTGGGCACAAGTGTGAAATGGGCGAAAAGGGTCCCC